>CANTAL010000065.1:30000-40000 GCA_947650365.1 Chamaelirium japonicum | reverse complement strand
TGGGGTTTAGGGGTTAGGGGGGGGGTTAGGGTGTTTGGGTTTAGGGTTTTGGGTTTGGGGTTTGGGGTTTGGGGTTTGGGGTTTTGGGTTTGGGGTTTGGGGTTGGGGGTTTGGGGGGTTAGGGTTTAGGGTTTAGATTTTAGGGTTTTAGGGGTTTAGGGGTTAGGGGTTAGGGGGTTAGGGGTTAAGGTTTTAGGGTTTAGGTTTTAGGGGTTAGGGTTTTAGGGGTTTAGGGGTTAGGGGTTAGGGTTTAGGGGTTTAGGGGTTAGGGGGTTTAGGGTTTTAGGGTTTGGGGTTTGGGGTTTTAGGGGGTTTAGGGTTTCCGATGATGCAAACGGATCAGCGATCGGCATAGGTATCAAGGCGTCAAGGCGAGGCTAGGCGCCCGGAGGGAGCCTAGGAGCGTAGGTGTGGCCTTATGTGCATAGGCGTGGCCTTATGTGCATAGGTATCCTCCAGGTACGTGTATATATGTATAGTATACTTGCACGTATATATGTAATAGATAGCAATATAACACCTTACTAACATGAAATTGAGCATATTCTAGTCAAATGCATGCAACACAATGACACATACATAGTATAAACAAGTAAACAACAAAAGGAACAAATAGAATACAAACACTTGCTAACATAAAATTAAGCATATTCTAATCAAATGCATATGAACACATAGTATAAACAAGAATACAATAACAAAATGAACAAAAAATGATGGGGGCAGGTTGGGTTTTACTAAAAAAAAAAAAAATCAATGCCTAAAACTAGGCGTGCTCCTAGCCTAGGCTGCCGCTTAGTGATGTTCACCTAGGCGCACTTGAGCCTAGCTGGCTCTGTGCGCCTAGTGTGCCTAGGCGCGCGCCTTGACAACAATGGCGATCGGCCTCCTGGATCTCCGTAGGGAATCATTTAAAATAGTTGAGCTTGGATTATTGCCTGTCATTTGTTATTGTTATGTGTTTGTGTGCATGCCTTTGGCTACACACATATTGTCTTGTAATCTTATAGAAATGATAGTAAACATTGTATGTTTATGTTAGCATTACAATCAATATTTTTTGTTTGTTTCTTTATGCCTCATTTATAGCCTCTTATGATATGTAGTGGAAGCTTGCCTTCCTGGAAACTTGTTAGCGTTCTTGTCAAGATGCTACTTGATTTTCTTATCTACTAGTGGTTACTTTATTATAGTTATCCGACATGCTTTCATGTGTGTACAAATTTCTTAGCCTTATTAAGTGAAGCAATTCGTATTTTAACGTATCTCTGGACCTTTACAGTCCCATAACATTAAGAGACATCATTCTTAAGAATTCAAAGTGATATTGTTTTAAAATAGTTCATTTCTATTCAATGTATCGAAGTGTTGCAGGTTCTTTTTCAACACTAGAAACTCTTTTGTTCAATTTCAGATATCTAAAGAGGGTCCTCTAGTAGTAAAAGCCCTGCAACCTTCTATTGTTCAAGGTTATATTTCAAATTTCTTCAGGTTGTTGACTCTACACGTTGGTGAATTTTTTTTTGCTCCAGGCTGGACAAATTTTATCATACATCAAATTTCTCATGTTTGTGCAGGAAGTATGGGACATTTGTTTCTAGAAATCCAATTCATGTTCTATTGTTATCGCTGTCTATTCCTCTTCTACTGTGCATAGGTCTAGTTCATTTCAAGGTGGAAACGCGGCCCGAAAAGGTATTTAATAATGAACTTCTTTAATCTTGTCCGTCAAAATTTATATGGAGAACATTTTGGGAAACAATATGGATTTTATGACCAAAGAATTATTACCTTGAATCCTCATGTTGATGTTCATTGTTTAATAAAAATATCTTACCTTTTTGGTTTAGGTTGTATTCGGTGTAACCTCCATTTTTCAAATAACCTTTTCATGGTGATCTATCTAGTACCTTCTTATGTAACAACTAATCTTTTGCAATGTTGCAATGCATGGTATATCGGGTTCCTTTCTGTTCCAGGAAGTAAAATTTTGGAATGTGTAAATATTCACATTTTGAATTGTATCTGAGATGATGATTTCATATATTTTTGTCTGTGTCATAATTCAATGTTTGTAATTCTTGAAGAAACTCTAGAAGAATCTTCTCTTTATATTGTGCTAAGTTTGCACTTTCGATCTCCTCGTTTCATTTATTCTGTATCTCCTGTGTAGCTATGGCCTATGGGTAGGTCCTGGGAGTAAGGTTGAAGTGGAAAAACAGTATTTTGACAGCCACCTTGCACCTTTTTATAGAATAGAACAGGTATAGCTTTGTCATTCTGTTTTTTTTTCATAAGTCAAATTGTTTTCTTTTATACATCAATGTTTTGAAACCAAACACTTGTTCAGTTGAAAAAGATAAAAAATATATATGCCTCTTGACAATAAACAAGCGCATGTGATCTGGGTACTCATTGTAAAGGCTCTAATATAACATCAGTTTTTTATGTAAATTCGTTCAGTTCATTTTGAGCTCATATTATTTCTTTTATTATGTATTAATGAGGAGCTTCTAATGATCTTATATGCTATACTTTCTACTAAGTATATGTTTCTTGTCAACATTTTTGTTAAACAGGGAAAAATAGGACTATAAATCTAGGCATTGCAACTTGGATGCCGATAAATATGTTGTTTGAACTATTTAAATAATTGTTCCTATGATGGAATCCCTTGTGAACCATTTTAAGCCAATCACTGTCTTAACTTAAAGCTCATGAATTCATGATGTCAATGGATGATAGGTCTTATTTGGAATGTGTTTCATATGTTCTTAATAGGCAAAAATGTTCGAAGAGTGTTTGTAGATAACGATGATCGATTCTCCTGTTCATGTTCTTTATTGCCATAGATTATATTAGGTTAGAATGTTTGTATCTGTGTATAAGGTGATTTCCTTTTCTTAGGTTAAGGTTATGACTTAAGGTTGGGGGGTTGATGATATTGTTTCCAACGTGGCAAAAAGGTAGATACAGCCCGCCCCTTTGCTTGTTTCTGTAGGACCTTTGAGATGGGTGGAGGTGTTCATTAACCCCTCCTCAAAGGTAGGACCTTTGAGATGGGTGGAGGTGTTCATTAACCCCTCCTCAAAGGGACATATTGCTACTATAAAAGGATGGAAGAATTTTTGACGAGAAGAAACCTAAAGACTAGTGATGCTGGAATTGTGCCGTGGACCTGTTAGAATTTTTGCTACTTTAATGTATTTTTTTGAGAATTTTATTGCAATTATTTTTAAAAAATTTGGTGTTTGGAATTCTAGTTAGTGCAGTAAATCAACAAATGATGAAAGGGTTCAAAATCATTTCCCATATGCTTGTTGCTTTTCCTCAAAGTCCCGCATTGTTTGGGGAAAGAGAGGGAATCGTGCATATATATATCTTCCCATAGTCTGTCCCATAGTGGACTTCGAGGAGAGTGGACCTTGGGCCATATACACATGTGGTCGCTCACCTTGTTGAGTTGACCAACCATACCGGGTTGAGCAGAGCGGCGGCAGTATGTCGTGCACACGGGATTGACTAGGCCTATTATATTAAATTTATAGATTATTTTTAATATTTTTGACCATTGCCTTTTGGATCTTTCTGGACGTTCGGGCCAAAACAGTGATGTTACCTATGATGGGTGCTTAGCCTACCATTCCAAGATAAGACCTTATCGATTGGAGGTGTATTTAAAGAACAGAACTCCAATGGCAGAGGATCCCCCATTCTTTGAGGATCAAGTGCAAACATAGAGAACAAAATGCCTTTATTGTTTTCGTGTTTCCAAATTATTTTTCCGGCATCCTTGGTGTGTTACAAACATTAATCTAGTACACCTCTTATTGTGATCATGCTAGGAGATCCGAACGGACGAAAGGCGTTGGACCTTGGGAACGTGTTCTTGCTGTCAACACTTGCACGTAAGGGGCGAGTGCGTTCTTAGGGTAGCAAGTAATTGCACTTCTCTCTAATCGGAGTGCCATCTTTCCTATTTTATTTAAGCACAAAAGAACATATACACTTACGTATTAAAACAATTTTTTGTAGACCAATTCATTTAAGGCTTTGGAAGACAATTTATTTTGCAATTTCTCTATTAATGTATATATCAGGTCGGATTCTATGTACAGTCAGGTCGGGTTGCTTGTATATTGATGTACATATATCGGGTCGGGTTCTATATATAGTCGGGTCGGGTTGCTTGTATATTGATATACATATATATTGGGCTTTACTCCCTCAATAGAGTTTCATTCCATTCTCTCCAAACCCTAGCCATCATCTCCTAACATGGTATCAAAGCTCTAGGGTTCTATCGCGCGCCGACGGTGATGACGACGACGACGGTTGCACCTCCCGGCTCCGATCTCCCTCCGGTAGCTCCCTCTAGCCCTAATCTTCCTCTGGCAGTCCCCTCTGGCCCCAATCTCCTCTTCCCTCCCTCTGGCCCTGCAGCACCCCCCCTCTGGCCCCAATCTCCCCTTCCCTCACTCCTCCGACCACGCAGCACCCCTCCTCCGGCCCCAATCTCCCCTTCCCTCCCTTCTCCGGCCCTGTAGCACCCCCCGCACCCTCCTCAGGCTCTGCAGCACCCCCCCCTCTGGTCCCGTTGCAACCCCCGCGCTCTCCTCCGGACCCGTAGCATCCCTCGCACTGTCCTTTGCCTCCCGCCCCCCACCCCCGCGCCCTTCTCTGCCTCCCGTGCCCCTCTCTAATTCCCTCCTCGCCCTGCAGACGCACCCGCAGCCTCCCGAGCCCCCCCATCCCCAGCGCTCCTCCCTTGCTTCCTGCAACCCCCCTCCCTCCCCTCCCCGATCTTCACCTGATTTGTCGTTTTCGTGACGTCTCTTACCGTGCCGTCCGTCGTCGCGATCTCCCAACCGCTCAAGGCGACCTTTCAGTTGTCCTCGTCTAGCGACTGATCTGATTAGTCGCTCACCGTTGAGGCCGCGCTCACCTGATTATTCTTTATATGTCTGATTCAATGTCTCAAATATTTGATATGTCATTAGAATTGATGAATATTTTCCATATGTAAAAAAAGAGATTGTGGTAGAGATCGAAAAGGAATAAAGCTTTGTTTCCTCCCAGATATTAACTAACAAGAGCATGATCCTTGAGTTGTTTGAAATTTATGTTAAGGCTATTGTTTCTTTTGTCTTCTCCATCCATTTTTCTTTTCATTGAAGATTTATTTGTTCCTTTTGACCCTACTAAATCTTATAGTTTTTGACATATTTCAGGAGCTTCTATTGTACTCAAAATATTGTAACATAGGAATAGATGATGCGATGTCAGAAAAGCAGCAAAATGATGAATGCTCATCAAGTACTGTACGTGGATGGTTAAATTGGCTGTCCCTTGGCATGCTTGGAGCTGGCGGGACAACTGACTCTAGTTCATTTGCTGGTGTTGTTTCAGATGAAATCATCAAGGTATTATTAATTTTCTGATTTGCTTGATGGAACTCATTCTTTATTATTCTTATTTCCCTCGCCTTTCATTATTTTTCTGCACACCACCACTTGATCAATTGTCCCTCTTTCATGCTATCTTTCACCCCCATAAGTTATTATCGGGTTAATCCTCGGTTAGTCTGAAGTCCATTGGTCTTATGTTTGCCTCTGTATCATTAGTTCTATTATTAGATATATCAATTACTTGTTATTAGTATGCATATCTAATAAATTTCAGAGTAATGTATCATTGTCTGGCTTATGTTTTAGCGTGATTACTACTCGATATTGTGAAAGGATTCTAATTTAGTTGATCATCTGACCGTTTAGGGAACCAAGATCATAGTGTACCCCCGTAGTGCCTACATCAAGTTGGTATCAAAGCTCGAAAGAGCATGTTCGGACACCTCATCATCCGCATGTTGAATTTTATTTGGAGTCTCATTCCATGTTTGACTTTGCATTCTATTGATACGATTGCATTGTGTGCTTCGTCGTGCATTTTGTCCACTCTAGGAAGAGGACTATATGGTGCAGATTTTGCATTTCCAAAACCCTCCTAGTACTGTCCTTGCATGATAAATGTTACAACATATGCTGAAGTTTTATTTTGTTGGCGAAATTTGTGAGTGCAAACCGACTGGGTGAGGTTTGTGTAACCTATGAGTTAGGTCAACGTTCGCATTCACAAACATTGAAGACTTCAACAATGCAGCACAATATCAGTTCAGCAATGCAGCATAGTATTAGTTCAACAATGCAACTTAGTATCAGCTTGAGATCAGGCTGCCTTGCTCGCACACCCGCTCGCGCTCGTACCATGGGTGTAAGTAGGGATGCAACTCGGGCGAGTTGCGGGTCAACCCAAGCCCAACCCAAGTATTAAAACCCCCAACCCAACCCAACCCAACCCAACCTTCAACCCGAGATGCCCAGCCCAAGCCCAACCCAAGCAAAAATTTCTATGCTTGGGTTGGGCTCAGGTTAGCCCAAGTTGCTAGGATGGGTCGGGTTGTGCAGGATCGGGTATACTTATTGTTTAAAATTTTACACTTTGAAGATCAAAATCTAAAAAGAACTTATACTTGCTAACACTACCATACATTTTTTTTTGCATTTCTATTCATGCAATTTACTAGATCATTAGATAATGTCTTTATTGGATAAGCAAGAATCAAATAAAAATATGGGACTGGGTGAAACAGATGACTATGATTGCAACCCCTCAACATATGGGTACTCGGAATGGTTGTGATTGTGTACGGACTGGTCGGGTTGCCCGACCCCTCAACCCGAGCCCAACCCAAATTCAACTCGGGTTGTATTTTTTCAACCCTAACCCAACCCAATTTTCCAATACATCAACCCAAACCCACCCAAAATTCGGGTTGGGTCGGGTCCAACCCGCCCAAGTTGCAGCCCTAGGTGTAAAGGGTTTAGTGTGTGTTTTGATTGCGAAACCGTTTTATCGATTTGTGTGTGGATTTGTGTGAGGTTTTAGCGATCTAGGTCTTTGGTTGCTTCGTGCCTCGTGATTCTCACCTTTAATTGGGAAACCCTAATCATATAAAGATGGGTGAAACATGAAAAGAATTCAGATTTGATATTATGAAAAGGGAACTCTCAAGACGACGACAGTGGTTGCTCTCCTTCTATCTCGACTTCGTCTCAGGAAAGTGTTTTGGCTAGCAAATTGAAGTCTTCAATGCCCTACGACGTCGACCTTGCTCCACGAGATTATCTAGCAACGTCTCCTTGTATCATGCGGCACTTTATTTTCCTCACCTTCCATTAAATTTCTGCACACCACCACTTCATCAAGCGTCCCTTTTTCATGCTATCTTTAACCCCCACAAATGCTTGGTCATTAATCCTTGTAGTGCTAATCCTCGGTTAGTTGGAAGTCCATTGGTCTTATATTTTCATCTTTATTATTTAAATTCTGCTGCTGCGATTCTCTTTTGTCGTTGGCTATTTTCAGCTTTTGTGAAAGATTTAAGGCTCTACTATTAGATCTATCAATTTCTGGCTAATTATATGCATATCTAATAAAATTTCAGATTAATATGTCACTCTTTGTTTATGTTTACCCTATATTGTGAAAAGATTCTAATTCAGTTGACCATCTTATCGTTTATTGAACCAAGATCATAGTGCTCCTGTGGTGCCTACATCAAACATATTTGGATGCTACTATCTAGGGGGCGATTTTTCGGGTGGTTGGATAGGATAGGGCCGGCCATATCAAGAGGATTTTTAATCCCTATGGCCGGCCACTTAAAGGTGGGGAAAGGGAATTTCGTGCAAGGTTCCAAGAGGGTATTGGCTGCAATCTATTGCTCTAAACGATCATCTCTTGCGCCGAAAATTTGCACACCGTTCCTCACTCTTTCTCGTCTTCTTCAAGGCTTTTACAAGCATCGAAAGAGGCTCGTTGGCGAGAGGCATTCAAAGATCTCTCAACGATGACGCGGCTGGAAGGCGAGACTCGGTGAACCCAACGGTGGATCTACATCCGTACCTCTTCATCCGAACCTCGACATCCGTCTCCACCAACAAAGAAGAAAATCCTCCGCAGTGAAAAAATCTGCACGAAGGTATAATCTTTCTATCGCTCGTTCTAAGATTTAATGCATAAGTCATCTGATGTATGTTGCATCATCTCGTTAGAATGACGATTAGGGGTTCGTACTATTCCATCATATGCAGATGATAGGATTATATAATGAAGAATTTTGTAGCACACACTCGGCAACGTCGTCCTACGACTGCTGTCTGACTCCCGTTGCGCAGACTCTGATCTAGGAAATTAATTTTTCCCAACAACTGGTATCAGGGCCAGCGTTCGGGTGTGTGGTACATGATGAGATTCCCATCGAATCCAATCATACGCATATGAAAGGATAGTTCATCATCGGGTTCATTTCGTATCATATATATATATATATATATATATATATATATATATATATATATATATATATATATATATATATATATATATATATATATATATATATATATATATATATGTTTGTATGAGTTTTCTGCAGGTGTCGCTCTGAAAAGTAAAATGCTGAAATTGGTTTGTGCATCTGGGGGTCGGACCCCAGATTATGTGAATGAATGCGTTTTAATTTTTCAATTCTCTGTAGATGGTGTATTGGGCCATTATGGGCGAGGATGGTTTTGTCATCCTCGGTTTCGCAGGGCTTTCTGCTATGATTTTTTTTATTTTCGTAGGAAATTGTACCTGAACAAGCAATTGCTCGGAGCAGGATAGTTTTTTCCATTTACAGAAAAACGATGAAAATAGATTCCAGGGCGGAGCATCTCTGCAGGAGGGAGAGTGGTACTCGAAGGACGAACCGAACTGGCGGAAGTGTACATGGTGGTGTGAAACAGGGACCGTGCGCAAACTTTGTGTCGGATCAGAGAACTTGAAGGAAGAATAGAGTTGCTGCGCTGATCAGGTTCAAGGAGTGGACCCTGAGCCTGATGTAAAATCTGTGTATGGTTGTTTCTTTCTATTAGTTAATCTGATAAACCCGATGGTGTATTATTGATAATTAAATATAATACTAGGGTTTAGGCGGGATGTTTTTTCCTCGCATGGTCCCCTATGACCATTAGGTTAGGACTCAACTAGATAGTCACCCGTAGTCGTTTTGTAGTTTGATGATGGTGGGATTTCATCATCACGGGGTTATGCCGCCATTAGTTGGCCAGCATCGAAACCAAGGGTGAGATGATAATCCACAGGTCATCACACATCAAAAGACTGGAACGGGCGTTATCGTAGTGGGAGTCCTGACCACGTTGACCTTAGGCTAGGCTCGTAACATTAGGGTTAGAGCTTTCGTGGGATATCGAAAATTCTAGAGCATGTAATGTGACTCCTGTGGTAGTGAAAGGCTAATGCCAAAGTAACTCCATGGGACAGGGACTATGATGCTCCAGAATCACTAATATTCCATAGGAGTTCGGTACCCCAGTGGGAGCACGGTTAGACCAGGGTCTAGTGTATAAGTGGTCGCTACCTTAGATTGTACTATCACTTGCATTAAAATTACCCTTCAGATAAAAGGGATACATATAGGGCTTTCGAGGAGTCCTTGGTCCCCACAGCCAATCATAAGGAATCCAAGTGGGGAGGGCATGATCCATAATTCCTGCGGGTGAGGGTTGTGTTTTTTTCTACAACGGATACCAAGTGATCTCCTTAGGGTTTAGGGGTTAGGGGTTTAGAGGTTAGGGTTTAGGGGTTAGAGTTTAGGGTTTGGGTTTAGGGTTTATGGTTTTTAGGGTTTAAGGTTTAGGGTTTCGGGTTTTTCAGGGGTTTAGGGTTTCAGGGGTTTAGCGTTTAAGGTTTACGGTTTTTAGGGGGTTTAGGGGGTTTAGGGTTTAGGGGATTTAGGGGTTTAGGGTTTTTAGGGGGTTTAGGGTATGGGGTTTGAGGTTTAGGGGTTTTAGGGTTTAGGGTTTTAGGGTTTAGGGTTAGGTTTAGGGGTTTAGGGTTTAGGGGGTGGGGTTGGGGGTAGGGGTTTAGGGGTTAG
>CANTAL010000064.1:905000-1328713 GCA_947650365.1 Chamaelirium japonicum | reverse complement strand
GAATTCGAATAGATCGTACGAATGAATTAGAATGGATCGTACGAATGAATTAGAATGGATACATTCGTGCGAATGAATTAGAATGGATACATTTGTGCGAAAGAATTAGAATAGATCGTATGAATGAATTAGAATGGATCATATGAATGAATTAGAATATATCGTGCGAATGAATTAGAATGGATCGTACAAATGAATTAGAATGGATCGTTCTAATGAATTAGAATTGATCGAACGAATGAATTAGCATGGATCGTGCTAATGAATTAGAATGGAACGTACGAATAAATTAGAATGGATCGTGTGAAAGAATTAGAATGGATTGTATGAATGAATTAGAATGAATTCGTACGATCCATTCGAATTCATTCGCACGATCCATTCTAATTCATTCAAACGATCCATTCTAATTCATTCATATAATCCATTCTAATTCTTTCACATGATCCATTCTAATTCATTCGTAGGATCCATTCTAATTCATTCGTACAATCTATTCTATTTCATTCGTACGATCCATTCTTACTCATTCGTATGATCCATTCTAATTCATTCGGACGAATGTATCCATTCTAAATTATTCGTACGATCCATTCTAATTCATTCGTACGATCCATTCTAATTCATTCGTACGATCCATTCTTACGCATTCGTATGATCCATTCTAATTCCTTCGTACGATCCATTCTAATTCATTCATACGATCCATTCTAATTCATTCGCACAATCTATTCTAATTCATTCGTACGATCCATTCTAATTCATTCGTACGATCGTACGAATGAATTAGAATGGATCGTACGGAACATTAATTAGAATGGATTGTATGAATGAATTAGAATGGATACATTCGTGCGAATGAATTATAATAGATCATACGAATGAGTAAGAATGGATCGTACGAATGAAATAGAATGGATTGTATGAATGAATTAGAATGGATCGTACAAATGAATTAGAATGGATCGTACAAATGAATTAGAATGGGTCATACGAATTAGTAAGAATGGATCGTACAAATAAAATAGAATGGATTGTACGAATGAATTAGAATGGATCGTACGAATGAATTAGAATGGATCGTGTAAAAGAATTAGAATGCATTGTATGAATGAATTAGAATGGATCCTATGAATGAATTAGAATGGATCGTGCGAATGAATTCGAATGGATCGCATGAATGAATTAGAATGGATCGTACGAAGGAATTAGAATGGATCATACGAATGCGTAAGAATGGATCGTACGAATGAAATAGAATGGATCGTACGAATGAATTAGAATGGATCGTACAAATGAATTAGAATAGATCGTGTGAAAGAATTAGAATGGATGGTATGAATGAATTAGAATGGATCGTACGAAGGAATTAGAATGGATCGTACGAATGAATTAGAATCTATTCTACAATCTATTCTAATTCATACAATCTATTCTAATTCATTCATACGATCCATTCTAATTCATTCATACGATCCATTCTAATTCATTCCTACAATCCATTCTAATTCATTCGCCCGATCCATTCTAATTTATTCATACGATCCATTCTATTCGAATGGATCATGCGATCCATTTGAATTCATTCGCACGATCCATTCTAATTCATTCATACGATCCATTCTAATTCATTCATACAATGCATTCTAATTCTTTCATACGATCCATTCTAATTCATTCGTACGATCCATTCTAATTCATTCGTACAATCTATTCTATTTCATTTGTACGATCCATTCTTACTCATTCGTATGATCCATTCTAATTCATTCGTACGATCCATTCTAATTCATTTGTACGATCCATTCTAATTCATTCGTACAATCCATTCTATTTCATTCGTACGATCCATTCTTACTCATTCGTATGATCCATTCTAATTCATTCGCACGAATGAATCCATTCTGATTCATTCATACAATCCATTCTAATTCATTCCGTACGATCCATTCTAATTCATTCGTACGATCGTACGAATGAATTAGAATGGATCGTACGAATGAATTAGAATAGATTGTGCGAATGAATTAGAATGGATCGTACGAATGAATTAGAATGGATCGTACGAATGAATTAGAATGGATCATATGAATGAGTAAGAATGGATCGTACGAATGTATTAGAATGGATCGTACGAATGAATTAGAATGGATCGTACGAATAAATTAGAATGGGTACATTCGTCCGAATGAATTAGAATGGATCATACAAATGAGTAAGAATGGATCGTACGAATGAAATAGAATAGATTGTACGAATGAAATAGAATAGATTGTACGTTCCATTCTAATTCATTAGCACGATCCATGCTAATTCATTCGTTCGATCAATTCTAATTCATTAGCACGATCCATTCTAATTCATTCGTACGATCCATTCTAATTCATTCGCACGATCCATTCTAATTCATTCATAGGATCCATTCTAATTCATTCATACGATCTATTCTAATTCTTTCGCACGAATGTATCCATTCTAATTCATTCGCACGAATGTATCCATTCTAATTCATTCGTACGATCCATTCTAATTCATTCGTACGATCCATTCGAATTCATTCGCACGATCCATTCTAATTCATTCATATGATCCATTCTAATTCATTCATACAATCCATTCTAATTCTTTCACACGATCCATTCTAATTCATTCGTACGATCCATTCTAATTCATTCGTACAAACCATTCTATTTCATTCGTATGCTTCATTCTTACTCATTCGTATGATCCATTCTAATCCATTTGTAGGATCCATTCTAATCCATTCGTACGATCCATTCTAATTCATTCGTATGATCCATTCTAATTCATTCGCTCGAATGTATCCATTCTAATCCATTCGTACGATCCATTCTAATCCATTCGTACGATCCATTCTAATTCATTCGCATGAATGTAACCATTCTAATGAATTCATATGATCCATTCTAATTCATTTGTACGATCCATTCTAATTCATTCGTCCGATCCATTCTAATTCATTCGCACGAATGTATCCATTCTAATTCATTCGTACGATCCATTCTAATTCATTTGTACGATCCATTCTAATTCATTCGTAAGATCCATTCTAATTCATTCGTTCGATCCATTCTAATTCATTCTAATTCATTCGTACGATCGTACGAATGAATTAGAATGGATCGTATGGAATGAATTAGAATGGATCGTACGAATGAATTAGAATGGATCGTATGAATAAACTAGAATGGATACATTCGTGCGAATGAATTAGAATGGATCGTACGAATGAATTAGAATGGATCGTACGAATGAATTAGAATGGATCTTACGAATGAATTAGAATGGATCGTACGAATGAATTAGAATGGATCGTACGAATGAATTAGAATGGATACATTCGTGCGAATGAATTAGAATGGATCGGTCGAATAAATTAGAATCGATCGTATGAATGAATTAGAATGGATCAAATGAATGAATTAGAATGGATCGTCTGAATGAATTAGAATGCATCGTACGAAAGAATTAGAATGGATATATTCGTGCGAATGAATTAGAATGGATCGTACGAATGAATTAGACTGGATCGTAAGAATGAATTTGAATGGATACATTTATGCGATTGAATCTAAATGGATTGTATGAATGGATTACATGGGATCGTATGAATGAATTAGAATGGATCGTACGAATGAATTAGAATAGCTCATACGAATGCATTAGAATGAATCGTATGAATGAATTAGAATGGTTACATTCGTGCGAATGAATTAGAATAGATCGTACGAATGAATTAGAATGGATCGTACGAATAAATTATAATGGATCGTGGGAATGAATTAGAATAGATCGTACGAATGAATTAGAATGGATCCACCGAATGAGTTAGAATGGATCATACGAATGAATTAGAATGGATTGTACGAATGAATTAGAATGGATTATGCGAATGAATTAGAATGGATCGTATGAATGAATAAGAATGGATCGTACGAATGAATTAGAATGGATCGTGCGAATGAATTAGCATGAATCGTACGAATGTATTAGAATGGATCGTACGAATGAATTAGAATGAATCGTACGATCCATTCAAATTCATTCGTACGATCCATTCTAATTCATTCGCACGAATGTATCCATTCTAGTTCATTCGTACGATCCATTCTAATTCATTCGTACGATCCATTCTAATTCATTCGTATGATCCATTCTAATTCATTCATTAGATTCATTCTAATTCATTCGTACGATCCATTCTAATTCATTCGTACGATCCATTCTAATTCATTCGTAAGATCTATTCTAATTCATTCGTACGATCCATTGTAATTCATTCGTACGATCCATTCTAATTCATTCGCACGAATGTATCCATTCTAGAATGAATTAGAATGGATCGTATGAATGAATTAGAATGGATCATGCGAATGAATTAGAATGGATCGTACGAATGAATTAGAATGGATCGTACGAATGAACTAGAATGGATACATTCGTGCGAATGAATTAGAATGGATCGTACGAATGAATTAGAATGGATCGTACGAAAGGATTAGAATGGATCATACGAATGAATTAGAATGGATCGTGCGAATGAATTAGAATGGATCGAACGAATGAATTAGAATGGATATATTCGAGTGAATGAATTAGAATAGATCGTAGGAATGAATTAGAATGGATCATACGAATGAATTACAATGGATCGTACGAATGAATTAGAATGGATCGTAAGAATGAATTAGAATGGATCGTGTGAAAGAATTAGAATGGATTGTATGAATGATTTAGAATAGATCGTATGAATGAATTAGAATAGATATATTCGTGCGAATGAATTAGAATGGATCGTACGAATGAATTAGATTGGATCGTACGATTCATTCTAATTCAATCGTACGATCCATTCTAATGCATTCGTACGATTTATGCTAATTCATTCGCACGATCCATTCTAATTTATTCGCACAAATGTATCCATTCTAATTCATTCATACGATCCATTCTAATTCATTCGCACAATCCATTCTAATTCATTCGTACAATCCATTCTAATTCATTCGTATGATCCATTCTAACTCATTCGGTGGATCCATTCTAATTCATTCGTACGATCCATTCTAATTCATTCCCACG
This sequence comes from Chamaelirium japonicum, assembly GCA_947650365.1. Classification (NCBI taxonomy): domain Eukaryota; kingdom Viridiplantae; phylum Streptophyta; class Magnoliopsida; order Liliales; family Melanthiaceae; genus Chamaelirium; species Chamaelirium japonicum. The sequence goes on along the minus strand of CANTAL010000064.1, from coordinate 1,323,610 downwards.
ATCCATTCTAATTTATTCGTACGATCCATTCTAATTCATTCGTACGATCTATTCTAATTCATTCGCACGAATGTAACCATTCTAATTCATTCATACGATTCATTCTAATTCATTCGTATGAGCAATTCTAATTCATTCGTACGATCCATTCTAATTCATTCGTACGATCCATTGTAATTCATTCATACAATCCATTTAGATTCATTCGCACAAATGTATCAATTCAAATTCATTCGTACGATCCAGTCTAATTCATTCGTACGATCCATTCTAATTCATTCGCACGAATATATCCATTCTAATTCTTTCGTACGATGCATTCTAATTCATTCGTACGATCCATTCTAATTCATTCGTACGATCCATTCTAATTCATTCGCACGAATGTATCCATTCTAATTCATTCGTACAATCCATTCTATTTCATTCGTACGATCCATTCTTACTCATTCGTATGATCCATTCTAATTCATTCGTATAATCCATTCTAATTCATTCGTACGATCCATTCTAATTCATTCGTACGATCCATTCTAATTCATTCGCACGATCCATTCTAATTCATTCATATGATCCATTCTAATTCATTCATACAATCCATTCTAATTCTTTCACACGATCTATTCTAATTCATTCGTACGATCCATTCTAATTAATTCGTACAATCCATTCTATTTCATTCGTACGATCCACTCTTACTCATTCGTATGATCCATTCTAATTCATTCGTATGATCCATTCTAATTCATTCGTACGATCCATTATAATTCATTCGTAGGATCCATTCTAATTCATTCGTACGATCCATTCTAATTCATTCGCACGATCCATTCTAATTCATTCATAGGATCCATTCTAATTCATTCATACGATCTATTCTAATTCTTTCGCATGAATGTATCCATTCTAATTCATTCGCACGAATGTATCCATTCTAATTCATCCGTACGATCCTTTCTAATTCATTTGTACGATCCATTCTAATTCATTCGTACGATCCATTCTAATTCATTCGTACGATCCATTCAAATTCATTCGCACGATCCATTCTAATTCATTCGTACAATCCATTCTATTTCATTCGTACGATCCATTCTTACTCATTCGCATGATCCATTCTAATTCATTCGCACGAATGATCCATTCTAATCCATTCGTACGATCCATTCTAATTCATTCGCATGAATGTAACCATTCTAATTCATTCATTTGATCCATTCTAATTCATTCGTACGATCCATTCTAATTCATTCGTCCGATCCTTTCTAATTCATTCGCACGAATGTATCCATTCTAAACCATTCATACGATCCATTCTAATTCATTCGTAAGATCCATTCTAATTCATTCGTACGATCCATTCTAATTCATTCGCACGAATGTATCCATTCTAGTACATTCCATACGAATTAATTAGAATGGATCGTACGAATGAATTAGAATGGATCGTACGAATGAATTAGAATGGATACATTTGTGCGAATGAATTAGAATGGATCGTACGAATGGATTAGAAGGGATCGTACGAATGGATTAGAATGGATACAATCGTGCGAATGAATTAGAATGGATTGTATGAATGAATTAGAATGGATCGTACGATCCATTCGAATTCATTCGCACGATCCATTCTAATTCATTCGTACGATCCATTCTAATTCATTCATACGATCCATTCTAATTCATTCGTACGATCCATTCTAATTCATTCGTATATTCCATTCTAATTCATTCGTACGATCTATTCTATTTCATTCGTACGATCCATTCTTACTTATTCGTATGATCCATTCTAATTCATTCGGACGAATGTATCCATTCTAATTTATTCGTACGATCCATTGTAATTCATTCGTACGATCCTTTCTTACTCATTCGTATGATCCATTCTAATTCATTCGTACGATCCATTCTAATTCATTCGCTCGAATGTATCCATTCGTACGATCCATTCTAATTCATTAGCATGATCCATTCTAATTCTTTCACACGATCCATTCTAATTCATTCGTACGATCCATTCTAATTCATTCGCACAATCCATTCTATTTCATTCGTACGATCCATTCTTACTCATTCGTATGATCCATTCTAATTCGTTAGCACGAATGTATCCATAATGAATCATACGAATGAGTAAGAATGGATCGTACGAATGAAATAGAATGGATTGTGCGAATGAATTAGAATGTACCGTATGAATGAATTAGAATGGATCGTACGAATGAATTAGAATGGATATATTTGAACGAATAAATTAGAATGGATCATACGAATGAATTAGAATGGATCGTACGAACGAATTAGAATGGATAGTGCGAATGAATTAGAATCGATCGTACGAATTAATTAGAATGGATCGTACGAATGAATTAGAATGGATCATACGAATGAGTAAGAATGGATCGTACGAATGAATTAGAATGGATCGTACGAATGAATTAGAATGGATCGTACGAATAAATTAGAATGGATACATTTGTCCGAATGAATTAGAATGGATCATACGAATGAGTAAGAATGGATCGTACGAATGAAATAGAATAGATTGTACGAATGAATTAGAATGGATCTTACGAATGAATTAGAATGGATCGTACGAATGAATTAGAATGGATCGTGCGAATGAATTAGAATGGATCGTACGAATGAATTAGAATGGATCTTACGAATGAATTAGAATGGATCGTACGAATGAATTAGAATGGATCGTATGAATGAATTAGAATGGATCGTACGAATGAATTAGATTGGATACATTCGTGCGAATGAATTAGAATGGATCGGACGAATGAATTAGAATGGATCGTACGAATGAATTAGAATGGATCAAATGAATGAATTAGAATGGATCGTACGAATAAATTAGAATGGATACATTCGTCCGAATGAATTAGAATGGATCGTACGAATGAATTAGAATGGATCGTACGAATGAATTAGAATGGATACATTCGTACGAATGAATTAGAATGGATCGTACGGAATGAATTAGAATGGATATATTTGAACGAATAAATTAGAATGGATCATACGAATGAATTAGAATGGATCGTACGAATGAATTAGAATGGATAGTACGAATGAATTAGAATCGATCGTACGAATGAATTAGAATGGATCGTACGAATGAATTAGAATGGATCATACGAATAAGTAAGAATGGATCGTACGAATGAATTAGAATGGATCGTACGAATGAATTAAAATAGATCGTACGAATAAATTAGAATGGATGCATTCGTCCGAATGAATTAGAGTGGATCATACGAATGAGTAAGAATGGATCGTACGAATGAAATAGAATAGATTGTACGAATGAATTAGAATGGATCCTACGAATGAATTAGAATGGATCGTGTGAAAGAATTAGAATGGATTGTATGAATGAATTAGAATGGATCGTATGAATGAATTAGAATGGATCGTACGAATGGATTAGAATGGATCATACGAATGAATTAGAATGGATCGTACGAATGAACTAGAATGGATACATTCGTTCAAATGAATTAGAATGGATCGTACGAATGAATTAGAATGGATCGTACGAATGAATTAGAATGAATCTTACGAATGAATTAGAATGGATCGTACGAATGAATTAGAATGGATCGTACGAATGAATTAGAATAGATCGTACGAATGAATTAGAATGGATCGTACGAAGGAATTAGAATGGATCGTACGAATGAATTAGAATGGATCGTATGAATGAATTAGAATGGATACATTCGTGCGAATGAATTAGAATGGATTGTACGAATGAATTAGAATGGATCGTGTGAAAGTATTAGAATGGATTGTATGAATGAATTAGAATGGATCATATGAATGAATTAGAATGGATACATTCGTGCGAATGAATTAGAATGGATCGTACGAATGAATTAGAATGGATCGTACGAATGAATTAGAATGTATCGTACGAATGAATTAGAATGGATCGTATGAATGAATTAGAATGGTTACATTCATGCGAATGAATTAGAATGGATTATACGAATGGATTAGCATGGATCATACGAATGGAATTAGAATGGATCATACGAATGAATTAGAATGGATATATTCGTGCAAATGAATTAGAATGGATCGTATGAATGTATTAGAATGGATCGAACGAATGAATTAGAATGGATTCGTACGAATGAATTAGAATGGATACATTCGTGCGAATGAATTAGAATGGATCGTACCAATGAGTAAGAATGGATCGTACAAATGAATTAGAATGGATACATTCGTGCGAATGAATTAGAATGGATCGTGCACGAATGAGTAAGAATAAATTAGAATGGATCATACGAATGAATTAGAATGGATCGTACGAATTAATTAGAATGGATATATTAGTGCAAATGAATTAGAATGGATCGTATGAATGTATTAGAATGGATCGTATGAGTGAATTAGAATGGATCGTACGAATGAATTAGAATGGATCGTATGAATGAATTAGAATGGATCCTACGAATGAACTAGAATGGATACATTCGTGCGAATGAATTAGAATGGATACATTCGTGCGAAAGAATTAGAATAGATCGTATGAATGAATTAGAATGGATCCTATGAATGAATTAGAATGGATCGTGCGAACGAATTTGAATGGATTGTACGAATGAATTAGAATAGATCGTATGAATGAATTAGAATGGATCGTACGAAGGAATTAGAATGGATCATACGAATGAATTAGAATGGATATATTCATGCAAATGAATTAGAATGGATCGTATGAATGTATTAGAATGGATCGTGCGAATGAATTAGAATGGATCGTACGAATGAATTAGAATGGATCGTACGAATGAATTAGAATGGATCTTACGAATGAATTAGAATGGATCGTACGAATGAATTAGAATGGATCCTACGAATGAATTAGAATTGATACATTCGTGCGAATGAATTAGAATGGATCGGACGAATGAATTAGAATAGATCGTACGAATGAATTAGAATGGATCGTACGAATAAATTAGAATGGATACATTCGTCCGAATGAATTAGAATGGATCATACGAATAAGTAAGAATGGATCGTACGAATGAAATAGAATAGATTGTACGAATGAATTAGAATGGATCCTAGGAATGAATTAGAATGGATCGTGTGAAAGAATTAGAATGGATTGTATGAATGAATTAGAATGGATCGTATGAATGAATTAGAATGGATCGTGTGAATGAATTCGAATGGATCGTACGAATTCATTCTAATTTATTGATACAATCCATTCTAATTCTTTCACACGATCTCTTCTAATTCATTCGTAGGATCCATTCTAATTCATTCGTACAATCTATTCTATTTCATTCGTACGATCCATTCTTACTCATTCGTATGATCCATTCTAATTCATTCGGACGAATTTATCCATTCTAATTTATTCGTACGATCCATTCTAATTCATTCGTACGATCCATTCTAATTCATTCGTACGATCCATTCTAATTCATTCGTCCGATCCATTCTAATTCATTCGCACGAATGTATCCATTCTAATTCATTCGTACGGTCCATTCTAATTCATTCTCACAATCCATTCTATTTCATTCGTACGATCCATTCTTACTCATTCGTATGATCCATTATGTATATATTCGTGCGAATGAATTAGAATGGATCATACGAATTAGTAAGAATGGATCGTACGAATGAAATAGAATGGATTGTGCGAATGAATTAGAATGGATCGTACGAATGAATTAGAATGGATCGTGTGAAAGAATTAGAATGGATTGTATGAATGAATTAGAATAGATCGTATGAATGAATTACAATGGATCGTACGAATGAATTAGAATGGATCGTACGAATGAACTAGAATGGATACATTCGTGCGAATGAATAAGAATGGATCGTACGAATGAATTAGAATGTATCATATGAATGAATTAGAATGGATCTTACGAATGAATTAGAATGGATCGTACGAATGCACGATCCATGCTAATTCATTCGTTCGATCAATTCTAATTCATTAGCACGATCGATTCTAGTTCATTCGCACGATCCATTCTAATTCATTTGTACGAATGAATTAGAATAGATTGTACGAATGAATTAGAATGGATCGTACGAATGAATTAGAATGGATCGTATGAACGAATTAGAATGGATCGTACGAATGAATTAGAATGGATCGTGCGAATGAATTAGAATGGATCGTACGAATGAATTAGAATGGATCGTACGAATGAACTAGAATGGATACATTCGTGCGAATGAATTAGAATGGATCGTACGAATGAATTAGAATGGATCGTACGAATGAATTAGAATGGATCGTACGAATGAATTAGAATGGATCATATGAATAAGTAAGAATGGATCGTACGAATGAAATAGAATGGATTGTACTAATGAATTAGAATGGATCGTACGAATGAATTAGAATGGATCATGTGAAAGAATTAGAATGGATTGTATGAATGAATTAGAATGGATCATATGAATAAATTAGAATGGATCGTGTGAATGAATTCGAATAGATCGTACGAATGAATTAGAATGGATCGTACGAATGAATTAGAATGGATACATTCGTGCGAATGAATTAGAATGGATACATTCGTGCGAAAGAATTAGAATAGATCGTATGAATGAATTAGAATGGATCATATGAATGAATTAGAATATATCGTGCGAATGAATTAGAATGGATCGTACAAATGAATTAGAATGGATCGTTCTAATGAATTAGAATTGATCGAACGAATGAATTAGCATGGATCGTGCTAATGAATTAGAATGGAACGTACGAATAAATTAGAATGGATCGTGTGAAAGAATTAGAATGGATTGTATGAATGAATTAGAATGAATTCGTACGATCCATTCGAATTCATTCGCACGATCCATTCTAATTCATTCAAACGATCCATTCTAATTCATTCATACAATCCATTCTAATTCTTTCACATGATCCATTCTAATTCATTCGTAGGATCCATTCTAATTCATTCGTACAATCTATTCTATTTCATTCGTACGATCCATTCTTACTCATTCGTATGATCCATTCTAATTCATTCGGACGAATGTATCCATTCTAATTTATTCGTACGATCCATTCTAATTCATTCGTACGATCCATTCTAATTCATTCGTACGATCCATTCTTACGCATTCGTATGATCCATTCTAATTCCTTCGTACGATCCATTCTAATTCATTCATACGATCCATTCTAATTCATTCGCACAATCTATTCTAATTCATTCGTACGATCCATTCTAATTCATTCGTACGATCGTACGAATGAATTAGAATGGATCGTACGGAACATTAATTAGAATGGATTGTATGAATGAATTAGAATGGATACATTCGTGCGAATGAATTATAATAGATCATACGAATGAGTAAGAATGGATCGTACGAATGAAATAGAATGGATTGTATGAATGAATTAGAATGGATCGTACAAATGAATTAGAATGGATCGTTCAAATGAATTAGAATGGGTCATACGAATTAGTAAGAATGGATCGTACAAATGAAATAGAATGGATTGCACGAATGAATTAGAATGGATCGTACGAATGAATTAGAATGGATCGTGTAAAAGAATTAGAATGCATTGTATGAATGAATTAGAATGGATCTTATGAATGAATTAGAATGGATCGTGCGAATGAATTCGAATGGATCGCATGATCCATTCGAATAGAATGGATCGTATGAATGAATTAGAATGGATCGGGCGAATGAATTAGAATGGATTGTAGGAATGAATTAGAATGGATCGTATGAATGAATTAGAATGGATCGTATGAATGAATAAGAATGGATCGTACAAATGAATTAGAATGGATACATTCGTGCGAATGAATTAGAATGGATACATTCGTGCGAAAGAATTAGAATAGATCGTATAAATGAATTAGAATGGATCCTATGAATGAATTAGAATGGATCGTGCGAATGAATTAGAATGGATCGTGCTAATGAATTAGAATTGATCGAACAAATGAATTAGCATGGATCGTGCTAATGAATTAGAATGGAACGTACGAATGAATTAGAATGGATCGTGTGAATGAATTAAAATGGATTGTATGAATGAATTAGAATGGATCGTACGAAGGAATTAGAATGGATCGTACGAATGAATTAGAATGGATCGTATGAATGAATTAGAATAGATTGTACGAATGAATTAGAATGGATCGTACGAATGAATTAGAATGGATCGTGTGAAAGAATTAGAATGGATCGTACGAATGAATTATAATGGATCGTGCGAATGAATTAGAATGGATCGTACGAATGAATTAGAACGGATCGTGCTAATGAATTAGAATTGATCGAACGAATTCATTCTAATTCATTCATACAATCCATTCTAATTCTTTCACATGATCCATTCTAATTCATTCGTACGTTCCATTCTAATTCATTAGCACGATCCATGCTAATTCATTCGTTCGATCAATTCTAATTCATTAGCACGATCCATTCTAATTAATTCGCACGATCCATTCTAATTCATTCATAGGATCCATTCTAATTCAGTCATAGGATCCATTCTAATTCATTCATACGATCTATTCTAATTCTTTCGCACGAATGTGTCCATTCTAATTCATTCACACGTGTATCCATTCTAATTTATTCGTACGATCCATTCTAATTCATTCGTACGATCCATTCGAATTCATTCGCACGATCCATTCTAATTCATTCATATGATCCATTCTAATTCATTCATACAATCCATTCGAATTCTTTCACACGATCCATTCTAATTCATTCGTACGATCCATTCTAATTCATTCGTACAATCCATTCTATTTCATTCGTACGATCCATTCTTACTCATTCGTATGATCCATTCTAATTCATTCGTATGATCCATTCTAATTCATTCGTACGATCCATTCTAATTCATTCGTACGATCCATTCTAATTCATTCGCACGAATGTATCAATTCTAGTTCATTCATACGATCCATTCTAATTCATTCGTACGATCCATTCTAATTCATTCACACGATCCATTCTAATTCATTCGTACGATCCATTCTAATTCATTCATACGATCCATTCTAATTCATTCGTACGATCCATTCTAATTCATTCGCACAAATGTATCCATTCTAATTCATTCGTACGATCCATTCTAATTCATTCGCACGATCCATTCTAATTCATTCGTACGATCCATTCTAATTCTTTCACACGATCCATTCTAATTCATTCGTACGATCCATTCAAATTCATTCGCACGATCCATTCTAATTCATTCGTACGATCCATTCTAATTCATTCCACAAATGTATCCATTCTAATTCATTCGTACGATCCATTCTAATTCATTCGCACGATCCATTCTAATTCATTCGTACGATCCATTCTAATTCATTCGTACGATCCATTCTAATTCATTCGCACGATCCATTCTAATTCATTCGTACGATCCATTCTAATTCATTCGCACGATCCATTCTAATTCATTCATAGGATCCATTCTAATTCATTCATACGATCTATTCTAATTCTTTCGCACGAATGTATCCATTCTAATTCATTCGCACGAATGTATCCATTCTAATTCATTCATACGATCCATTCTAATTCATTCGTACGATCCATTCTAATTCATTCGTACGATCCATTCTAATTCATTCGTACAATCCATTCAATTTCATTCGTACGATCCATTCTTACTCATTCGTATGATCCATTCTAATTCATTCGCACAAATGTATCCATTCTAATCCATTCGTACTATCCATTCTAATCCATTCGTAAGATCCATTCTAATTCATTCGCATGAATGTAGCCATTCTAATTCATTCATTTGATCCATTCTAATTCATTCGTACAATCTATTCTAATTCATTCGTCCGATCCATTCTAATTCATTCGCACGAATGTATCCATTCTAAACCATTCACACGATCCATTCTAATTTATTCGTACGATCCATTCTAATTCATTCGTAAGATCCATTCCAATTCATTCGTACGATCCATTCTAATCCATTCTAATTCATTCGTACGATCCATTCTAATTCCTTCGTACGATCCATTCTAATTCCTTCGTACGATCCATTCTATTTCATTCGTATGATCCATTCTAATTAATTCGTACGATCCATTCTAATTCATTCGTATGATCCATTCTAATTCATTCGTATGATCCATTCTTGCTCATTCGTACGATCCATTCTAATTCATTCATACAATCCATTCTAATTCATTCATACGATCCATTCTTACTCATTCGTATGATCCATTCTAATTCATTCATACGATCCATTCTAATTCATTCGCACGAATGTATCCATTCCATTCGTACGATCCATTCATACTATCCATTCTAATTCATTCATACAATCCATTCTAATTCTTTCACACGATCCATTCTAATTCATTCGTACGATCCAGTCAAATTCATTAGCATGGATCGTGCTAATGAATTAGAATGGAATATACGAATGAATTAGAATGGATCGTAGAACGGATCGTACGAATGAATTAGAATGAATTATAATGGATCGTACGAATGAATTAGAATGGATCGTACGAATGAATTAGAATGGATCGTACGAATGAAATAGAATGGATCGTGTGAAAGAATTAGAATGGATTGTATAAATGAATTAGAATGGATCGTTTGAATGGATCGTACGAATGGAATGGATACATTCGTGCGAATGAATTAGAATGGATCGTACGAATGAATTAGAATGGATCATACGAATGAGTAAGAATGGATCGTACGAATGAATTAGAATGGATTGTACGAATGAATTAGAATGGATTGTACGAATAAATTAGAATGGATACATTCGTCCGAATGAATTAGAATGGATCATACGAATGCATTCTAATTCCTTCGTACGATCCATTCTAATTCCTTCGTACGATCCATTCTATTTCATTCGTATGATCCATTCTAATTCCTTGGTACGATCCATTCTAATTCCTTCGTATCCATTCTAATTCACTCATACGATCCATTCTAATCCATTCGTACGATCCATTCTAATTCATTCGCATGAATGTAACCATTCTAATTCATTCATTTGATCCATTCTAATTCATTCGTACGATCCATTCTAATTCATTCGTACGATCCATTCTAAGTCATTCGTACGATCCATTCTAATTCATTCGTACGATCCATTCTAATTCATTCGCATGAATGTATCCATTCTAATTCATTCGTATTTCATTCGTACGATCCATTCTTACTCATTCGTATGATCCATTCTAATTCGTTCGTATGATCCATTCTAATTCATTCGTACGATCCATTCTAATTCATTCGTACGATCCATTCTAATTCATTCGCACGATCTATTCTAATTCATTCATACGATCCATTCTAATTCATTCCTACAATCCATTCTAATTCATTCGCCCGATCCATTCTAATTCATTCATACGATCCATTCTATTCGAATGGATCATGCGATCCATTCGAATTCATTCGCACAATCCATTCTAATTCATTCATACGATCCATTCTAATTTATTCATACAATGCATTCTAATTCTTTCACACGATCCATTCTAATTCATTCGTACGATCCATTCTAAGTCATTAATATGATCCATTCTAATTCATTCGTACGATCCATTCTAATTCATTCCCTCGAATGTATCCATTCTAATCCATTCGTACGATCCATTCTAATCCATTCGTACGATCCATTCTAATTCATTCGCATGAATGTAACCATTCTAATTCATTCATTTGATCCATTCTAATTCATTCGTACGATCCATTCTAATTCATTCGCACGATCCATTCTAATTCATTCATAGGATCCATTCTAATTCATTCGTACAATCCATTCTAATTCTTTCACATGATCCATTCTAATTCATTCGTACGATCCATTCTAATTCATTCATACAATCCATTCTAATTCATTCGTACGATCCATTCTAATTCACTCATACGATCCATTCTAATACATTCATACGATCCATTCTAATTCATTTGCACGAATATATCCATTCTAATTCATTCGTACGATCCATTCTAATTCCTTCGTAGGATCCATTCTAATTCATTCGTACGATCTATTCTAATTCATTCGTACGATCCATTCTAATTCATTCGTACGATCCATTCTAATTCCTTCGTATGATCTATTCTAATTTATTCGTACGATCCATTCTAATTCATTCGTACAATCTATTCTAATTTATTCGTACGAATGGATACATTCGTGTAAATGAATTAGAATGGATCGTACGAATGAGTAAGAATGGATCGTACGAATGAAATAGAATAGATTGTACGAATGAATTAGAATAGATCGTACGAATGAATTAGAATGGATCATATTAATGAATTAGAATGGATCGTACGAATGAATTAGAATGGATACATTCGTGCGAATAAATTAGAATGGATCGTGCACAAATGTATCCATTCTAATTCATTCGTACGATCCATTCTAATTAATTAATATGATCCATTCTAATTCATTCGTACGATCCATTCTAATTCATATGCACAAAGGTATCCATTCTAATCCATTCGTAGGATCCATTCTAATCCATTCGTACGATCCATTCTAATTCATTCGTACGATCCATTCTAATTTATTCGCTCGAATGTATCCATTCTAATCCATTCGTACGATCCATTCTAATCCATTCGTACGATCCATTCTAATTCATTCGCATGAATGTAACCATTCTAATTCATTCATTTGATCCATTCTAATTCATTCGTACGATCCATTCTAATTCATTCGTCCGATCCATTCTAATTCATTCGCACGAATGTATCCATTCTAATTCATTCGTATGATCCATTCTAATTCATTCGTAGGATTCATTCGTAGGATACATTCGTACGATCCATTCTAATTCATTCGTACGATCCATTCTAATTAATTCGCACGATCCATTCTAATTCATTCGAACGATCAATTCTAATTCATTCGCACGAATGTATCCATTCTAATTCATTCATACGATCCATTCTAATTCATTCGTACGATCCATTCTAATTCATTCGTACGATCCATTCTAATTCATTCATAAGATCCATTCTAATTCGTCCGCACGAACGTATCCATTCTAGTTCATTCGTACGATCCATTCTATTTCATTCGTACGATCCATTCTTACTCATTCGTATGATCCGTTCTAATTCATTCGGATGAATGTATCCATTCTAATTTATTCGTACGATCCATTCTAATTCATTCGTACGATCCATTCTAATTCATTCGTACGATCCATTCTAATTCATTCGTCCGATCCATTCTAATTCATTCGCACGAATGTATCCATTCTAATTCATTCGTACGATCCATTCTAATTCATTCGTACGATCCATTCTAATTCATTCGTAAGATCCATTCTAATTCATTCGTACGATCCATTCTAATTCATTCGTACGATCCATTCTAATTCATTCGCACGAATGTATCCATTCTAGTTCATTCGTACGATCCATTCTAATTCATTCGTACGATCCATTCTAATTCATTCGCACGATCCATTCTAATTCATTCGTACGATCAATTCTAATTCATTCGCACGAATGTATCCATTCTAATTCATTCGTACAATCCATTCTAATTCATTGGTACAATCTATTCTATTTCATTCGTACGATCCTTTCTTACTCATTCGTATGATCCATTCTAATTCATTCGCACGAATGTATCCATTCTAATTCATTCGTACGAATCCATTCTAATTCATTCGTACAATCCATTCTATTTCATTTGTACGATCCATTCTTACTCATTCGTACGATCTATTCTAATTCATTCGTAAGATCCATTCTAATTCATTCGTACGATCCATTCTAATTCATTCGCACGATCCATTCTAATTCATTCATACAATCCATTCTAATTCATTCCGTACGATCCATTCTAATTCATTCGCTCGAATGTTTCCATTCTAATCCATTCGTACGATCCATTCTAATCCATTCGTACGATCCATTCTAATTCATTCGCATGAATGTAACCATTCTAATTCATTCATTTGATCCATTCTAATTCATTTGTACGATCCATTCTAATTCATTAGCACGATCCATGCTAATTCATTCGTTCGATCAATTCTAATTCATTAGCATGATCCATTCTAATTCATTCGTACGATCCATTCTAATTCATTCGCACGATCCATTCTAATTCATTTTTAGGATCCATTCTAATTCATTCATACGATATATTCTAATTCTTTCACACGAATGTATCCATTCTAATTCATTCGCACGAATGTATCCATTCTAATTCATTCATACAAATCCATTCTAATTCATTCGTACAATCTATTCTATTTCATTCGTACGATCCATTCTAGTTCATTCGTACGATCCATTCTATTTCATTCGTACGATCCATTCTAATTCATTCGTATGATCCATTCTAATTAATTCGTATGATCCATTCTAATTCATTCGTACGATCCATTCTAATTCATTCATACAATCCATTCTAATTCATTCGCACGAATGTATCCATTCTAATTAATTCGTACGATCCATTCTTATTCATTCGTATGATCCATTTTTATTCATTCGCACGATCCAGTCTAATGGATTCGCACGATCCATTCTAATTCATTCGCCTGAATGTATCCATTCTAATTCATTCATACGATCCATTCTAATTCATTCGTACGATCCATTCTAATTCATTCGCACAAATGTATCCATTCTAATTCAATCGTACGATCCATTCTAATTCATTCGTACGATCAGTTCTAATTCATTCACAAAATCTATTCTAATTCATTCATACGATCCATTCTAATTCATTCGCACGATCCATTCTAATTCATTTGTACGATCCATTCTAATTCTTTCACACGATCCATTCTAATGCATTCGAACGATCCATTCTAATTCATTCGCACGATCCATTCTAATTCATTCGTACGATCCATTCTAATTCATTCATACGATCCATTCTAATTCATTCGTACGATCCATTCTAATTCATTCGCACAAATGTATCCATTCTAATTCATTCGTACGATCCATTCTAATTCATTCGCACGATCCATTCTAATTCATTCGTACGATCCATTCTAATTCATTCGTACGATCCATTCTAATTCATTCGTATGATCCATTCTAATTAATTCGTATAATCCATTCTAATTCATTCGTACGATCCATTCTAATTCATTTATACAATCCATTCTAATTCATTCGCACGAATGTATCCATTCTAATTAATTCGTACGATCCATTCTAATTCATTCGTATGATCTATACTTATTCATTCGCACGATCCAGTCTAATTGATTCGCACGATCCATTCTAATTCCTTCGCACGAATGTATCCACTCTAATTCATTCGTACGATCCATTCTAATTCATTCGTACCATCCATTCTAATTCATATGCACAAAGGTATCCATTCTAATTCATTCGCACGAAAGAATTAGAATGGATTGTATGAAAGAATTAGAATGGATTGTATGAATGAATTAGAATGGATCGTATGAATGAATTAGAATGGATCATACGAATAAATTAGAATGGATATATTCGTCCGAATGAATTAGAATGGATCATACGAATGAGTAAGAATGGATTGTACGAATGAAATAGAATTGATTGTGCGAATGAATTAGAATGGACCGTACGAATGAATTACAATGGATACATTCGTGCGAATGAATTAGAATGGATCAGACGAATGAATTAGAATGGATCGTACGAATGAATTAGAATGGATCGTACGAATGAATTAGAATGGATCGTACGAATAAATTAGAATGGATACATTCGTCCGAATGAATTAGAATGCATCATACGAATGAGTAAGAATGGATCGTACGAATGAAATAAAATAGATTGTACGAATGAATTAGAAGGGATCCTACGAATGAATTAGAATGGATCGTGTGAAAGAATTAGAATGGATTGTATGAATGAATTAGAATGGATCGTATGAATGAATTAGAATGGATCGTGCGAATGAATTAGAATGGATCGTACGAATAAATTAGAATGGATACATTCGTGCGAATGAATTAGAATGGATCATACGAATGAGTAAGAATGGATTGTACGAATGAAATAGAATGGATTATACAAATGAATTAGAATGGATACATTCGTGCGAATGAATTAGAATGGATCGTATGTACGAATGAATTAGAATGGATACATTCGTGCGAATGAATTAGAATGGATCGTACGAATGAATTAGAATGGATCGTGCGAATGAATTAGAATGGATCGTACGAATGAATTAGAATGGATAGTACGAATGAACTAGAATGGATATATTCGTGCGAATGAATTAGAATGGATCGTACGAATGAATTAGAATGGATCGTACGTACGATCCATTCTAATGGATACATTTGTGCAAATGAATCTAAATGGATTGTATGAATGAATTACAATGGATCGTACGAAGGAATTAGAATGGATCATATGAATGAATTAGAATGGATCGTGCTAATGAATTAGAATTGATCGAACGAATTCATTCTAATTCATTCATACAATCCATTCTAATTCTTTCACACGATCCATTCTAATTCATTTGTACGATCCATTCTTACTCATTGGTACGATCCATTCTAATTCATTCGCACGAATGTATCCATTCTAATTCATTCGTACGAATCCATTCTAATTCATTCGTACAATCTATTCTATTCCATTCTAATTCATTCGTACGATCCATTCTTACTCATTCGTACGATCCATTCTAATTCATTCGTACGATCCATTCTTTTCTAGTTCATTCGTACGATCCATTCTAATTCATTCATACGATCCATTATTATTCATTCTTACTCATTCGTATGATCCATTCTAATTCATTCGGACGAATGTATCCATTCTAATTTATTCGTACGATCCATTCTAATTCATTCGTACGATCCATTCTAATTCATTCGTAAGATCCATTCTAATACATTCGTACGATCCATTCTAATTCATTCATTCGTACGATCCATTCTAATACATTCGTACGATTCATGCTAATTCATTCGCACGATCCATTCTAATTCATTCGTACGATCCATTCTTATTCATTCATACGATCCATTCTAATTCTTTCACACGATCCATTCTAATTCATTCGTACGATCCATTCTAATTCATTCGTACGATCTATTCTAATTCATTCGTACGATCCATTCTAATTCATTCGTACGATCCATTCTAATTCCTTCGTACGATCCATTCTAATTCATTCATACAATCCATTCTAATTCTTTCGTACGATCCATTCTAATTCATTCGCATGAATGTATCCATTCTAGTTCATTCGCACGATCTATTCTAATTCATTCATACAATCCATTCTAATTCTTTAACACGATCCATTCTAATTCATTCGTACGATCCATTCTAATTCATTCGCACAATCCATTCTAATTCATTCGTACGAACCATTCTTACTCATTCGTACGATCCATTCTAATTCATTCATACAATCTATTCTAATTCATTCCGTACGATCCATTCTAATTCACTCATACGATCCATTCTAATTCATTCATAAGATCCATTCTAATTCATTCATACGATCTATTCTAATTCTTTCGCACGAATGTATCCATTCTAATTCATTCGCACGAATGTATCCATTCTAATTCATTCGTACGATCCATTCTAATTAATTCGCACGATCCATTCTAATTCATTCGTACGATATATTCTAATTCATTCGTACGAATGTATCCATTCTAATTCATTCGTACGATCTATTCTAATTCATTCATAGGATCCATTCTAATTTATTCATACAATCCATTCTAATTCATTCGCTCGAATGTATCCATTCTAATCCATTTGTACGATCCATTCTAATCCATTCGTACGATCCATTCTAATTCATTCGCATGAATGTAACCATTCTAATTCATTCATACGATCCATTCTAATTCATTCGTACGATCCATTCTAATTCATTCGTACGATCCATTCTAATTCATTCGCACGAATGTATCCATTCTAGTTCATTCGTACGATCCATTCTAATTCATTCGTACGATCCATTCTAATTCATTCATACAATCCATTCTAATTCTTTCACACGATCCATTCTAATTCATTCGTAGGATCCATTCTAATTCATTCGTACGATCCATTCTAATTCATTCGTACGATCCATTCTAATTCATTCGTAAGATCCATTCTAATTCATTCGTACGATCCATTCTAATTCATTCGTACGATCCATTCTAATTCATTCGCACGAATGTATCCATTCTAGTTCATTCGTATGATCCATTCTAATTCATTCGTACGATCCATTCTAATTCATTCGCACGATCCATTTTAATTCATTCGTACAATCCATTCTATTTCATTCGTACGATCCATTTTTACTCATTCGTATGATCCATTATGGATACATTCATGCGAATGAATTAGAATGGATCATACGAATGAGTAAGAATGGATCGTACGAATGAAATAGAATGGATTGTGCGAATGAATTAGAATGGATCATAGAATGGATCAGAATAGATCGTGTGAAAGAATTAGAATGGATCGTATGAATGAATTAGAATGGATCGTGCGAATGAATTCGAATGGATCGTATCATCTATTCTGATCCATTCTAAATCATTCGTACGATCGTACGAATGAATTAGAATGGATCGTACGAATAAATTAGAATTGATTCTGCGAATGAATTAGAATGGATCGTACGAAGGAATTAGAATGGATCATACGAATGAATTAGAATGGATCATACGAATAAGTAAGAATGGATCGTACGAATGAATTAGAATGGATCGTACGAATGAATTAGAATGGATCGTACGAATAAATTAGAATGGATACATTCGTCCGAATTAATTAGAATAGATCATACGAATGAGTAAGAATGGATCGTACGAATGAAATAGAATAGATTGTATGAATAAATTAGAATGGATCCTACGAATGAATTAGAATGGATCGTGTGAAAGAATTAGAATGGATTGTATGAATGAATTAGAATGGATCGTATGAATGAATTAGAATGGATCGTGCAAATGAATTCGAATAGATCGTACGAATTCATTCTAATTCATTCATACAATCTATTCTAATTCTTTCACACGATCCATTCTAATTCATTCGTACGTTCCATTCGAATTCATTAGCACGATCCATGCTAATTCATTCATTCGATCAATTCTAATTCATTAGCACGATCCATTCTAATTCATTCGTACGATCCATTCTAATTCATTCGCAAGATCCATTCTAATTCATTCATAGGATCCATTCTAATTCATTCATACGATCTATTCTAATTCTTTCGCACGAATGTATCCATTCTAATTCATTCGCATGAATGTATCCATTCTAATTCATTCGTACGATCCATTCTAATTCATTCGTACGATCCATTCGAATTCATTCGCACGATCCATTCTAATTCATTCATATGATCAATTCTAATTCATTCATACAATCTATTCTAATTCTTTCATGCGATCCATTCTAATTCATTCGTACGATCCATTCTAATTCATTCGTACAATCCATTCTATTTCATTCGTACGATCCATTCTTACTCATTCATATGATCCATTCTAATTCATTCATATGATCCATTCAAATTCATTCGTACGATCCATTCTAATTCATTCGTACGATCCATTCTAATTCATTCGCACGATCCATTCTAATTCATTCATGCGATCCATTCTAATTCATTCATACGATCCATTCTAATTCATTCCTACAATCCATTCTAATTCATTCGCCCGATCCATTCTAATTCATTCATACGATCCATTCTATTCGAATGGATCATGCGATCCATTCGAATTCATTCGCACGATCCATTCTAATTCATTCATACGATCCATTCTAATTCATTCATACAATGCATTCTAATTCTTTCACACGATCCATTCTAATTCATTCGTACGATCCATTCTAATTCATTCGTACAATCCATTCTATTTTATTTGTACGATCCATTCTTACTCATTCGTATGATCCATTCTAATTCATTCCTACGATCCATTCTAATTCATTTGTACGATCCATTCTAATTCATTCGTACAATCCATTCTATTTCATTCGTATGATCCATTCTTTCTCATTCGTATGATCCATTCTAATTCATTCGCACGAATGTATCCATTCTAATTCATTCATACAATCCATTCTAATTCATTCCGTACGATCCATTCTAATTCATTCGTACGATCGTACGAATGAATTAGAATGGAGCGTACGAATGAATTAGAATAGATTGTACGAATGAATTAGAATGGATCATACGAATGAATTAGAATGGATCGTACGAATGAATTAGAATGGATCATACGAATGAGTAAGAATGGATCGTACGAATAAATTAGAATGGATCATACGAATGAATTAGAATGGATCGTATGAATAAATTAGAATGGATACATTCGTCCGAATGAATTAGAATGGATCATACGAATGAGTAAGAATGGATCGTACGAATGAAATAGAATAGATTGTACGAATGAATTAGAATGGATCCTACGAATGAATTAGAATGGATCGTGTGAAAGAATTAGAATGGATTGTATGAATGAATTAGAATGGATCGTATGAATGAATTAGAATGGATCGTGCGAATGAATTCGAATGGATCGTACGAATTCATTCTAATTCATTCATACAATCCATTCTAATTCTTTCACACGATCCATTCTAATTCATTCGTACGTTCCATTCTAATTCATTAGCACGATCCATGCTAATTCATTCATTCGATCAATTCTAATTCATTAGCACGATCCATTCTAATTCATTCGTACGATCCATTCTAATTCATTCGCACGATCCATTCTAATTCATTCATTGGATCCATTCTAATTCATTCATACGATCTATTCTAATTCTTTCGCACGAATGTATCCATTCTAATTCATTCGCACGAATGTATCCATTCTAATTCATTCATACGATCCATTCTAGTTCATTCGTACGATCCATTCTAATTCATTCGTACGATCCATTCTAATTTATTCATACGATCGATTCTAATTCATTCATACAATCCATTCTAATTCTTTCACACGATCCATTCTAATTCATTCGTACGATCCATTCTAATTCATTCGCACAATCCATTCTATTTCATTCGTACGATCCATTCTTACTCATTGGTACGATCCATTCTAATTCATTTGCACGAATGTATCCATTCTAATTCATTCGTACGAATCCATTCTAATTCATTCGTACAATCCATTCTATTTCATTCGTACGATCCATTCTTACTCATTCGTATGATCCATTCTAATTCATTCACACGAATGTATCCATTCTAAATCATTCGTACGATCCATTCTAATTCATTCGTACGATCCATTCTAAATCATTCGTACAAACTATTCTATTTCATTCGTACGATCAATTCTATTTCATTAGCACGATCCATTCTAATTCATTCATACGATCCATTAAAATTCATTCGCACGATCCATTCTAATTCATTCGTACAATCCATTCTATTTCATTCGTACGATCCATTCTAACTCATTCGTATGATCCATTCTAATTCATTCGCACGATTGTATCCATTCTAATTCATTCGTACGATCCATTCTAATTCATTCATACAATCTATTCTAATTCTTTCACACGATCCATTCTAATTCATTCGTACGATCCATTCTAATTCATTCGTACAATCCATTCTATTTCATTCGCACGATCCATTCTTACTCATTCGTATGATCCATTCTAATTCATTCGCACGAATGTATCCATTCTAATTCATTCGTACGATCCATTCTAATTCATTCAGACGATCCATTCTAATTCATTCATACAATCCATTCTAATTCATTCGCACGATCCATTCGAATTCATTCGCACGATCCATTCTAATTCATTCATACGATCCATTCTAATTCATTCGCACGATCCATTCGAATTCATTCGCACGATCCATTCTAATTCATTCGCACAAATGTATCCATTCTAATTCATTCGTATGATCCATTCTAATTTATTCGTACAATCCATTCTTATTCCTTCGTACGATCCATTCTAATTCATTAATTTATTCTTACGATCCATTCTAATTCATTCGCAAAATCTATTCTAATTCATTCATACGATCCATTCAAATTCATTCGTACGATCCATTCTAATTCATTCATACGATCAATTCTAATTCATTCGCACGAATGTATCCATTCTAATTCATTCGTACGATCCATTCTAATTCATTCGTACAATCCATTCTATTTCATTCGTACGAATGAATTAGAATGGATATATTCGTGCAAATGAATTAGAATGGATCATACGAATGAGTAAGAATGCATCGTATGAATGAAATAGAATGGATCGTATGAAGGAATTAGAATGGATCATACGAATGAATTAGAATGGATCGTATGAATGAATTAGAATGGATCGTGTGAAAGAATTAGAATGGATTGAATTAGAATGGATCGTACGAATGAGTAAGAATGGATCGTCCGAATGAAATAGAATGGATTGTACGAATGAATTAGAAAGGATCGTACGAATGAATTAGAATGGATCGTGTGAATGAATTAGAATGGATCGTATGAATGAATTAGAATGGATCGTATGAATGAAATAGAATGGATCGTACGTATCAATTAGAATGGATACATTCCAATTCATTCATACAATCTAATCTAATTCATTCGTATGATCCATTCTAATTCATTCGTACAATCCATCCTATTTCATTCGTACGATCCATTCTTACACATTCGTATGATCCATTCTAATTCATTCGCACGAATGTATCCATTCTAATTCATTCGTACGATCCATTCTAATTCATTCGTACGCTCCATTCTAATTCATTCATACGATCCATTCTAATTCATTCATACAATCCATTCTAATTCTTTCACACGATCCATTCTAATTCATTCTAACGATCCATTCTAATTCATTCGTGCAATCCATTCTATTTCATTCGTACGATCCATTCTTACTCATTCGTACGATCCATTCTAATTCATTCACACGAATATATCCATTCGTACGAATGAATTAGAATAGATTGTACGAATGAATTAGAATGGATCGTACGAATGAATTAGAATGGATCGTACGAAGGAATTAGAATGGATCATACGAATGAATTAGAATGGATCGTACGAATGAATTAGAATAGATCGTACGAATGAATTAGAATGGATCATACGAAGGAATTAAAATGGATCGTACGAATGAATTAGAATGGATATATTCGTGCAAATGAATTAGAATGGATCGTATGAATGTATTAGAATGGATCGTATGAGTGAATTAGAATGGATCGTACGAATGAATTAGAATGGATCGTATGAATGAATTACAATGGATACATTCTTGTGAATGAATTAGAATGGATCGTATGAATGAATTAGAATAGATTTTGTGAATGAATTAGAATTGATCGTACGAATGAATTAGAATGGATACATTCGTGCGAATGAATTAGAATGGATTGTATGAATGAATTAGAATGGATCGTACGAATGAATTAGAATGGATCGTATAAGTGAATTAGAATGGATACGAAGGAATTAGAATGGATCGTACGAAGGAATTAGAATGGATCATACGAATGAAATAGAATGGATCGTACGAAGGAATTAGAATGGATCATATGAAGGAATTAGAATGGATCGTACGAAGGAATTAGAATGGATCGTACGAATGAATTAGAATGGATATATTCGTGCAAATTAATTAGAATGGATCGTATGAATGAATTAGAATGGATCGTATGAGTGAATTAGAACGGATAGTACGAATGAAGTAGAATGGATCGTATGAATGAATTAGAATGGATACATTCGTGCGAATGAATTAGAATGGATAGTATGAATGAATTAGAATTGATTGTGCGAATGAATTAGAATGGATTGTACGAATGAATTAGAATGGATACATTCGTGCAAATAAATTAGAATGGATTGTATGAATGAATTAGAATGGATCGTACGAATGAATTAGACTGGATCGTACGAATGAATTAGAATAGATTGCGCGAATGAATTAGAATGGATCGTACGACTGAATTAGAATGGATCGTATGAAGGAATTAGAATGGATCGTACGAATGAATTAGAATGGATCGTACGAATGAATTAGAATGGATCGCACGAAGGAATTAGAATGGATCGTACGAATGAATTAGAATGGATCGTACGATTGAATTAGAATGGATCATACGAATGAGTAGGAATGGATCGTATGAAAGAATTAGATTGGATCGTACGATCCATTCTAATTCATTAGCATGGATCGTGCTAATGAATTAGAATGGAATATACGAATGAATTAGAATGGATCGTAGAATGGATCGTACGAATGAATTAGAATAGATTTTACGAACGAATTAGAATCGATCGTACGAATGAAATAGAATGGATTGTACGAATGAGTAAGAATGGATTGTACGAATGAATTAGAATGGATCATACGAATTAGTAAGAATGGATCGTATGAATGAATTAGATTGGATCGTATGAATGAATTAGAATGGATCGTGCGAATGAATTAGAATGGATCGTACCGTACGATCCATTCTAATTCATTCGCACGATCCATTCTAATTCATTCGCATAATCTATTCTAATTAATTTGTACGATCCTTTCTAATTCATTCGCACGATCCATTCTAATTAGAATGGATCATACGAGTGAATTAGAATGGATCGTATGAGTGAATTAGATTGGATCGTATGAATGAATTAGAATGGATCGTGCGAATGAATTAGAATGGATCGTACGAAGGAATTAGAATGGATCGTACGAAAGAATTAGAATAGATCGTGCGAATGAATTAGAATGGATCGTGTGAATGAATTAAGATGGATCGTAGGAATGAATTAGATTGGATCGTATGAATGAATTAGAATGGATCGAACGAAGGAATTAGAATGGATTGTACAAAGGAAGTAGAATGGATCGTACGAAGGAATTAGAATGGATCGTACGAATGAATTAGAATGGATCATACGAATAAATTAGAATGGATCGTATGAATGAATTAGAATAGATCGTGCGAATGAATTAGAATGGATCGTACGAATGAATTAGAATGGAAGGAATTAGAATGGATCGTACGAAGGAATTAGAATGGATCTTACGAATGAATTAGAATGGATAGTATGAATGAATTAGAATGGATCGTACGAATGATTTGGAATGGATCGTACGAATGAATTGGAATGAATCTTGGAATGGATCGTACAAATGAAGTAGAATGGATCGTGCAAATGAATTAGAATGAATCGTACGAATGAATTAAATGGATCGTACGAATGAATTAGAACGGATCATGTGAAAGAATTATAATGGATTGTACGAATGAATTAGAATGAATCGTACGAATGAAATAGAATGGATTCGCACGAATGTATCCATTCTAATTCATTCGTAAGATCCATTCTAATTCACTAGCACGATCGTACGAATTAATTAGAATGGATCGTGCGAATGAATTAGAATAGATCGTGCGAATGAATTAGAGTGGATATATTTGTACAAATGAATTAGAATGGATCATTTTAGTGAATTAGAATGGATACGAAGGAATTAGAATGGATCGTACGAAGGAATTAGAATGGATCATACGAATGAAATAGAATGGATCGTACGAAGGAATTAGAATGGATCGTACGAATGAGTAAGAATGGATCGTACGAATGAAATGGAATGGACTGTGCGAATGAATTAGAATGGATCGTACGAATGAATTAGAATGGATACATTCGTGCGAATGAATTAGAATGGATCATACGAATGAGTAAGAATGGATCGTACGAATGAAATAGAATGGATTATACAAATGAATTAGAATGGATACATTCGTGCGAATGAATTAGAATGGATCATATGTACGAATGAATTAGAATGGATACATTCGTGCGAATGAATTAAAATTGATCATACGAATGAATTAGAATGGATCGTACGAATGAATTAGAATGGATCGTACGAATGAATTAGAATGGATACATTCGTATGAATGAATTAGAATGGATACATTCATGTGAAAGAATTAGAATAGATCGTATGAATGAATTAGAATGGATCCTATGAATGAATTAGAATGGATCGTGCGAATGAATTAGAATGGATCGTACGAATGAATTAGAATGGATCGTGCTAATGAATTAGAATTGATCGAACGAATGAATTAGCATGGATCGTGCTAATGAATTAGAATGGAACGTACGAATGAATTAGAATGGATCGTGTGAAAGAATTAGAATGGATTGTATGAATGAATTAGAATGAATTCGTACGATCCATTCGAATTCATTCGCACGATCCATTCTAATTCATTCATACGATCCATTCTAATTCATTCATACAATCCATTCTAATTCTTTCACACGATCCATTCTAATTCATTCGTAGGATCCATTCTAATTCATTCGTACAATCTATTCTATTTCATTCGTACGATCCATTCTTACTCATTCGTATGATCCATTCTAATTCATTCGGATGAATGTATCCATTCTAATTTATTCGTACGATCCATTCTAATTCCTTCGTACGATCCATTCTAATTCATTCGTACGATCCATTCTAATTCATTCGTCCGATCCATTCTAATTCATTCGCACGAATGTATCCATTCTAATTCATTCGTACGATCCATTCTAATTCATTCATACGATCCATTCTAATTCATTCGTAAGATCCATTCTAATTCATTCATACGATCCATTCTAATTCATTCGTACGATCCATTCTAATTCATTCGCACGAATGTATCCATTCTAGTTCATTCGTACGATCCATTCTAATTCATTCGTACGATCCATTCTAATTCATTCGCACGATCCATTCTAATTCATTCGTACGATCCATTCTAATTCATTCATACGATCCATTCTAATTCATTCGTACGATCCATTCTAATTCATTCGCACGATCCATTCTAATTCATTCGTACGATCCATTCTAATTCTTTCACAGGATCCATTCTAATTCATTCGTACGATCCATTCTAATTCATTCGCACGATCCATTCTAATTCATTCGTATGATCCATTCTAATTCATTCATACGATCCATTCTAATTCATTCGTACGATCCATTCTAATTCATTCGCACAAATGTATCCATTCTAATTCATTCGTATGATCCATTCTAATTCATTCGCATGATCCATTCTAATTCATTCGTACGATCGATTCTAATTCATTCGCACGATCTGTTCTTATTCATTCGCAGAATCCATTCTAATTCATTCGCACGAATGTATCCATTCTAATTCATTCGTACGATCCATTCTAATTCATTCGTACGATCCATTCTAATTCATTCGTATGATCCATTCTAATTAATTCGTAAGATCCATTCTAATTCATTCGTACGATCCATTCTAATTCATTCATACAATCCATTCTAATTCATTCGTACGATCCATTCTAATTCACTCATACATTCCATTCTAATACATTCATACGATCCATTCTAATTCATTTGCACGAATATATACATTCAAATTCATTCGTACGATCCATTCTAATTCCTTCATACCATCCATTCTAATTCATTCGTACGATCTATTCTAATTCATTCGTACGATCCATTCTAATTCATTCGTACGATCCATTCTAATTCCTTCGTACGAACCATTCTAATTAATTCGTACAATCTATTCTATTTCATTCGTACGAATGGATACATTCGTGTGAATGAATTAGAATGGATCGTACGAATGAGTAACAATGGATCGTACGAATGAAATAGAATGGATTGCACGAATGAATTAGAATGGATCGTACGAATGAATTAGAATGGATCGTGTGAAAGAATTAGAATGGATTGTATGAATGAATTAGAATGGATCGTACGAATGAATTAGAATGGATCGTACTAGGATCCATTCTAATTTATTCGTACGATCCATTCTAATTCATTCGTACGCTCCATTCTAATTCATTCATACGATCCATTCTAATTCATTCATACAATCCATTCTAATTCTTTCACACGATCCATTCTAATTCATTCGTACGATCCATTCTAATTCATTTGTGCAATCCATTCTATTTCATTCGTACGATCCATTCTTACTCATTCGTACGATCCATTCTAATTCATTCACACGAATGTATCCATTCGTACGAATGAATTAGAATAGATTGTACGAATGAATTAGAATGGATCGTACGAATGAATTAGAATCGATCGTACGAAGGAATTAGAATGGATCGTACGAATGAATTAGAATGGATCGTACGAATGAATTAGAATAGATCGTACGGATGAATTAGAATGGATCGGACGAAGGAATTAAAATGGATCGTACGAATGAATTAGAATGGATATATTCGTGCAAATGAATTAGAATGGATCGTATGAATGTATTAGAATGGATCGTATGAGTGAATTAGAATGGATCGTACGAATGAATTAGAATGGATCGTATGAATGAATTACAATGGATACATTCTTGTGAATGAATTAGAATGGATCGTATGAATGAATTAGAATAGATTTTGTGAATGAATTAGAACTGATCGTACGAATGAATTAGAATGGATACATTCGTGCGAATGAATTAGAATGGATTGTATGAATGAATTAGAATGGATCGTACGAATGAATTAGAATGGATCGTATGAGTGAATTAGAATGGATACGAAGGAATTAGAATGGATCGTACGAAGGAATTAGAATGGATCATACGAATGAAATAGAATGGATCGTACGAAGGAATTAGAATGGATCATATGAAGGAATTAGAATGGATCGTACGAAGGAATTAGAATGGATCGTACGAATGAATTAGAATGGATATATTCGTGCAAATGAATTAGAATGGATCGTATGAATGAATTAGAATGGATCGTATGAGTGAATTAGAACGGATAGTACGAATGAAGTAGAATGGATCGTATGAATGAATTAGAATGGATACATTCGTTCGAATGAATTAGAATGGATCGTATGAATGAATTAGAATAGATTGTGCGAATGAATTTGAATGGATTGTACGAATGAATTAGAATGGATACATTCGTGCAAATAAATTAGAATGGATTGTATGAATGAATTAGAATGGATCGTACGAATGAATTAGAATGGATCGTACGAATGAATAAGAATGGATCGTACGAATGAAATGGAATGGACTGTGCGAATGAATTAGAATGGATCGTACGAATGAATTAGAATGGATACATTTGTGCGAATGAATTAGAATGGATCATACGAATGAGTAAGAATGGATCGTACGAATTAAATAGAATGGATTATACAAATGAATTAGAATGGATACATTCGTGCGAATGAATTAGAATGGATCATATGTACGAATGAATTAGAATGGATACATTCGTGCGAATGAATTAAAATTGATCGTACGAATGAATTAGAATGGATCGTACGAATGAATTAGAATGGATGGTACGAATGAATTAGAATGGATACATTCGTACGAATGAATTAGAATGGATACATTCGTGCGAAAGAATTAGAATAGATCGTATGAATGAATTAGAATGGATCCTATGAATGAATTAGAATGGATCGTGCGAATGAATTAGAATGGATCGTACGAATGAATTAGAATGGATCGTGCTAATGAATTAGAATTGATCGAACGAATGAATTAGCATGGATCGTGCTAATGAATTAGAATGGAACGTACGAATGAATTAGAATGGATCGTGTGAAGGAATTTGAATGGATTGTATGAATGAATTAGAATGAATTCGTACGATCCATTCGAATTCATTCGCACGAACCATTCTAATTCATTCATACGATCCATTCTAATTCATTCATACAATCCATTCTAATTCTTTCACATGATCCATTCTAATTCATTCGTAGGATCCATTCTAATTCATTCGTACAATCTATTCTATTTCATTCGTACGATCCATTCTTACTCATTCATATGATCCATTCTAATTCATTCGGACGAATGTATCCATTCTAATTTATTCGTACGATCCATTCTAATTCCTTCGTACGATCCATTCTAATTCATTCGTACGATCCATTCTAATTCATTCGTCCAATCCATTCTAATTCATTCGCACGAATGTATCCATTCTAATTCATTCGTACGATCCATTCTAATTCATTCATACGATCCATTCTAATTCATTCGTAAGATCCATTCTAATTCATTCGTACGATCCATTCTAATTCATTCGTACGATCCATTCTAATTCATTCGCACGAATGTATCCATTCTAGTTCATTCGTACGATCCATTCTAATTCATTTATACGATCCATTCTAATTCATTCGCACGATCCATTCTAATTCATTCGTACGATCCATTCTAATTCATCCGTACGATCCATTCTAATTCATTCGCACGATCCATTCTAATTCATTCGTACGATCCATTCTAATTCTTTCACAGGATCCATTCTAATTCATTCATACGATCCATTCTAATTCATTCGCACGATCCATTCTAATTCATTCGTACGATCCAATCTAATTCATTCATACGATCCATTCTAATTCATTCGTACGATCCATTCTAATTCATTCGCACAAATGTATCCATTCTAATTCATTCGTACGATCCATTCTAATTCATTCGCATGATCCATTCTAATTCATTCATGCGATCCATTCTAATTCATTCGCACGATCTGTTCTTATTCATTAGCACAATCCATTCTAATTCATTCGCACGAATGTATCCATTCTAATTCATTCGTACGATCCATTCTAATTCATTCGTATGATCCATTCTAATTAA
The DNA here is from genome assembly GCA_947650365.1 of Chamaelirium japonicum. NCBI lineage: Eukaryota > Viridiplantae > Streptophyta > Magnoliopsida > Liliales > Melanthiaceae > Chamaelirium > Chamaelirium japonicum. The sequence goes on along the minus strand of CANTAL010000064.1, from coordinate 1,292,955 downwards.
TTCGTAAGATCCATTCTAATTCATTCGTACGATCCATTCTAATTCATTCATACAATCCATTCTAATTCATTCGTACGATCCATTCTAATTCACTCATACGATCCATTCTAATACATTCATACGATCCATGCTAATTCATTTGCACGAATATATCCATTCAAATTCATTCGTACGATCCATTCTAATTCCTTCATACCATCCATTCTAATTCATTCGTACGATCTATTCTAATTCATTCGTACGATCCATTCTAATTCATTCGTACGATCCATTCTAATTCCTTCGTACGAACCATTCTAATTAATTCGTACAATCTATTCTAATTCATTCGTACGAATGGATACATTCGTGTGAATGAATTAGAATGGATCGTACGAATGAGTAAGAATGGATCGTACGAATGAAATAGAATGGATTGCACGAATGAATTAGAATGGATCGTACGAATGAATTAGAATGGATCGTGTGAAAGAATTAGAATGGATTGTATGAATGAATTATAATGGATCGTACGAATGAATTAGAATGGATCGTACTAGGATGCATTCTAATTCATTCGTACAATCTATTCTATTTCATTCGTACGATCCATTCGTACTCATTCGTAAGATCCATTCTAATTCATTCGGACGAATGTATCCATTCTAATTTATTCGTATGATCCATTCTAATTCATTCGTACGATCCATTCTAATTCATTCGTACGATCCATTCTAATTCATTCGTACGATCCATTCTTACTCATTCATATGATCCATTCTAATTCATTCGTACGCTCGATTCTAATTCATTCGCACTATCCATTCTAATTCATTCGTACGATCCATTCTAATTCAATCGTATGATCCATTCTAAGTTATTCGTTCAAATATATCCATTCTAATTCCTTCGTACGATCCATTCTAATTCATTCACACGATCCATTCTAATTCATTCGCACGAATGTATCCATTCTAATTAATTTACACGATCCATTCTAATTCATTCCTATGATCTATTCTAATTCATTCGTACGATCCATTCTAATTCATTCTCACGATCCATTCTAATTCATTCGCACGAATGTATCCATTCTAATTAATTTGCACGATCCATTCTAATTCATTCTTATGATCTATTCTAATTCATTCGTACGATCCATTCTAATTCATTCGCGCAATCTATTCTAATTCATTCGTACGATCCATTCTAATTCATTCGTACGATCCATTCTAATTCATTCATACAATCCATTCTAATTTATTCGCACGAATGTATCCATTCTAATTCATTCGTATGATCCATTCTAATTCATTCGCACAATCTATTCTAATTCATTCATATGATCCATTCTAATTCATTCGCACGAATGTATCCATTCTAATTCATTCATACGATCCATTCTACTTCATTCGTACTATCCGTTCTAATTCACTCATACGATCCATTCTAATTCATTCATACGATCCATTCTAATTCATTTGCACGAATATATCCTTTCTAATTCATTCGTACGATCCATTCTAATTCCTTCGTACGATCCATTCTAATTCATCCGTACGATCTATTCTAATTCATTCGTACGATCCATTCTAATTCATTCGTACGATCCATTGTAATCCCTTCGTACGATCCATTCTAATTCATTCGTACGATCCAGTCTAATTCATTCATACAATCCATTCTAATTCTTTCACACGATCCATTCTAATTCATTCGTACGATCCATTCTAATTCATTCGTGCAATCCATTCTATTTCATTCGTACGATCCATTCTTACTCATTCGTACGATCCATTTTCATTCATTCACACGAATGTATCCATTCGTACGAATGAATTAGAATAGATTGTATGAATGAATTAGAATGGATCGTACGAATGAATTAAAATGGATCGTACGAAGGAATTAGAATGGATCGTACGAATGAATTAGAATGGATCGTACAAATGAATTAGAATAGATCGTACGAACGAATTAGAATGCATCGTACGAAGGAATTAGAATGGATCGTACGAATGAATTAGAATGGATAAATTCGTGCAAATGAATTAGAATGGTTCGTATGAATGTATTAGAATGGATCGTATGAGTGAATTAGAATGGATCATACGAATGAATTAGAATGGATCGTATGAATGAATTAGAATGGATACATTCGTGCGAATGAATTAGAATTGATCTTACGAATGAATTAGAATGGATCGTGCGAATGAATTAGAATGGATCGTACGAATAAACTAGAACGGATACATTCATGCGAATGAATTAGAATGGATCGTACGAATGAATTAGAATGGATCGTAGGAATGAATTAGAATGGATCTTACGAATGAATTAGAATGGATCGTACGAATGAATTAGAATGGATACATTCGTGCGAATGAATTAGAATGGATCGGACGAATGAATTAGAATGGATCATACGAATAAATTAGAATGGATCAAATGAATGAATTAGAATGGTTACATTCATGGGAATGAATTAGAATGGATCGTACGAATGGATTAGAATGGATCGTACGAATGGATTAGAATGGATACATTCGAGCGAATGAATAAGAATGGATCGTACGAATGAATTAGAATGGATCGTACGAATGGATTAGAATGGATCCTACGAATGGATTAGAATGGATACCTTTGTGCATATGAATTAGAATGGATCGTACGAATGAATTAGAATGGATCATATTAATGAATTAGAATGGATCGTACGAATGAATTAGAATGGATACATTCGTGCACGATCCATTCTAATTCATTCGCACGAATGTATCCATTCTAATTCATTCATACGTTCCATTCTAATTCATATGCACAAAGGTATCCATTCTAATTCATTCGTACGATCCATTCTAATTCAGGATCGTACGAATGAATTAGAATGGATACATTCGTGCGAATGAATTAGAATTGATCGTACGAATGGATTAGAATGGATCGTGCGAATGAATTAGAATGGATCGTACGATTGAATTAGAATGGATCGTACGAATGAACTAGAATGGATACATTCGTGCGAATGAATTAGAATGGATCGTACGAATGAATTAGAATGGATCGTACGAATGAATTAGAATGGATCTTACGAATGAATTAGAATAGATCGTACGAATGAATTAGAATGGATACATTCGTGCGAATGAATTAGAATGGATCGGATGAATGAATTAGAATGGATCGTACGAATGAATTAGAATGGATCAAATGAATGAATTAGAATGGTTACATTCATGCGAATGAATTAGAATGGATCGTACGAATGGATTAGAATGGATCGTATGAATGGATTAGAATGGATACATTCGAGCGAATGAATTAGAATGGATTGTATGAATGAATTAGAATGGATCGTACGAATGGATTAGAATGGATCCTACGAATGGATTAGAATGGATACCATTGTGCATATGAATTTGAATGGATCATACGAATGAATTAGAATGGATCATATTAATGAATTAGAATGGATCGTACGAATGAATTAGAATGGATACATTCGTGCGAATGAATTAGAATAGATCGTGCGAATCAATTAGACTGGATCGTGCGAATGAATAAGAATAGATCATACGACTGAGTTAGAATGGATCATACGAATTAATTAGAATGGATACATTCGTGCGAATGAATTAGAATGGATTGTATGAATGAATTAGAATGGATCGTACGAATGAATTAGAATGGATCATACGAATTAATTAGAATGGATCGTACGAATGAATTAGAATGGATCATACGAATGAATTAGAATGGATACATTCGTGCGAATGAATTAGAATGGATTGTGCGAATGAATAAGAACAGATCGTGCGAATGAATTAGAATGGATCGTACGAATGAATTAGAATGGATCGTGCGAATGAATTAGAATGGATCGTAGGAATGAATTAGAATGGATACATTTGTGCGAATGAATTAGAATGGATCGTATGAATGAATTAGAATGGATCGTATGAATGAATTAGAATGGATCGTACGAATGAATTAGAATGGATCGTGCGAATGAATTAGAATGGATCGTACGAATTAATTAGAATGGATCGTATGAATGAACTAGAATGGATACATTCGTGCGAATGAATTAGAATGGATCGTACGAATGAATTAGAATGGATCGTACGAATGAATTAGAATGGATCTTACGAATGAATTTGAATGGATCGTACGAATGAATTAGAATGGATCGTACGAATGAATTAAAATGGATACATTCGTGCGAATGAATTAGAATGGATCGGACGAATGAATTAGAATGGATCGTACGAATGAATTAGAATGGATCGTACGAATGAATTAGAATGGATCGTATGACTAAATTAGAATGGATACATTCGTCCAAATGAATTAAAATGGATCATACGAATGAGTAAGAATGGATCGTACGAATGAAATAGAATAGATTGTACGAATGAATTAGAATGGATCCTACGAATGAATTAGAATGGATCGTGTGAAAGAATTAGAATGGATTGTATGAATGAATTAGAATGGATCGTATGAATGAATTAGAATGGATCGTGCGAATGAATTCGAATGGATCGTACGAATTCATTCTAATTCATTCATACAATCCATTCTAATTCTTTCACACGATCCACTCTAATTCATTCGTACGTTCCATTCTAATTCATTAGCACGATCCATGCTAATTCATTCGTTCGATCAATTCTAATTCATTAGCACGATCCATTCTAATTCATTCGTACGATCCATTCTAATTCATTCGCACGATCCATTCTAATTCATTCATAGAATCTATTCTAATTCATTCATACGATCTATTCTAATTCTTTCGCACGAATGTATCCATTCTAATTCATTCGCACGAATGTATCCATTCTAATTCATTCGTACGATCCATTCTAATTCATTCGTACGATCCATTCTAATTCATTCATACAATCCATTCTAATTCTTTCACACGATCCATTCTAATTCATTCGTACGATCCAATCTAATTCATTCGCACAATCCATTCTATTTCATTCGTACGATCCATTCTTACTCATTGGTACGATCCATTCTAATTCATTCGCACGAATGTATCCATTCAAATTCATTCGTACGAATCCATTCTAATTCATTCGTATAATCCATTCTATTTCATTCGTACGATCCATTCTTACTCATTCGTATGATCCATTCTAATTCATTCGCACGAATGTATCCATTCTAAATCATTCGTACGATCCATTCTAATTCATCCGTTTGATCCATTCTAAATCATTCGTACAATCCATTCTATTTCATTCGTACGATCAATTCTAATTTATTAGCACGATCCATTCTAATTCATTCGTATGATCCATTCAAATTCATTCGCACGATCCATTCTAATTCATTCGTACAATCCATTCTATTTCATTCGTACGATCCATTCTTACTCATTCGTATGATCCATTCTAATTCATTCGCACGAATGTATCCATTCTAATCCATTCTTACGATCCATTCTAATTCATTCGCATGAATGTAACCATTCTAATTCATTCATTTGATCCATTCTAATTCATTCGTACGATCCATTCTAATTCATTCGTCCGATCCATTCTAATTCATTCGCACGAATGTATCCATTCTTAACCATTCATACGATCTATTCTAATTTATTCGTACAATCCATTCTAATTCATTCGTAAGATCCATTTTAATTCATTCGTACGATCTATTCTAATTCATTCGTACGATCCATTCTAATTCATTCGCACGAATGTATCCGTTCTAGTTCATTCGTACGATCTATTCTAATTCATTTGTACGATCCATTCTAATTCATTCGCACGATCCATTCTAATTCATTCGTACGATCCATTCTAATTCATTCGCACGAATGTATCCATTCTAATTCATTCGTACATACGATCCATTCTAATTCATTCGCACGAATGTATCCATTCTAATTCATTTGTATAATCCATTCTATTTCATTCGTACGATCCATTCTTACTCATTCGTATGATCCATTCTAATTCATTCGCACGAATGTATCCATTCTAATTCATTCGTACGATCCATTCTAATTCATTCATACTGTCCATTCTAATTTATTCGTACGATCCATTCTAATTCATTCGTATGATCCATTCTAATTTATTCGTCCAAATATATCCATTCTAATTCATTCGTACGATCCATTCTAATTCATTCGCACGATCTATTCTAATTCATTCGCACGAATGTATCCATTCTAATTCATTTGCACGATCCATTCTAATTCATTCCTATGATCTATTCTAATTCATTCGTACGATCCATTCTAATTCATTCGCTCGAATGTATCCATTCTAACTCATTCGTACGATCCATTCTAATTCGTTTATATGATCCATTCTAATTCGTTCGTACGATCCATTCTAATTCGTTCGTACGATCTATTCTAATTCATTCGTATGATCCATTCTAATTCATTCCTACGATCTATTCTAATTCATTCGCTCGAATATATCCATTCTAATTCATTCGTTTGATCCATTCTAATTCATTCACACGATCCATTCTAATTCATTCGTATGATCCATTCTAATCCATTCATACGATCCATTCTAATTCATTCGTACGATCCATTCTAATTCATTCGTACGATCCATTCTAATTCATTCGCACGAATGTATCCATTCTAGTTCATTCGTACGATCCATTCTAATTCATTCGTACGATCCATTCTAATTCATTCGCACGATACATTCTAATTCATTCGTACGATCCATTCTAATTTATTCATACGATCCATTCTAATTCATTCGTACGATCCATTCTAATTCATTCATACAATCCATTCTAATTCATTCGTACGATCCATTCTAATTCACTCATACGATCCATTCTAATACATTCATACGATCCATTCTAATTCATTTGCACGAATATATCCATTCTAATTCATTCGTACGATCCATTCTAATTCCTTCGTACGATCCATTCTAATTCATTCGTACGATCTATTCTAATTTATTCGTACGATCCATTCTAGTTCATTCGTACGATCCATTCTAATTCATTCGTACAATCTATTCTAATTCATTCGTACGAATGGATACATTCGTGTGAATGAATTAGAATGGATCGTACGAATGAGTAAGAATGGATCGTACGAATGAAATAGAATGGATTGCACGAATGAATTAGAATGGATCGTACGAATGAATTAGAATGGATCGTGTGAAAGAATTAGAATGAATTGTATGAATGAATTAGAATGGATCGTACAAATGAATTAGAATGGATACATTTGTGCGAATGAATTAGAATGGATCATACGAATGAATTAGAATGGATCGTATGAATGAATTAGAATGGATCGTGCGAATGAATTAGAATGGATCGTACGAATGAATTAGAATGGATCGTACGAATGAACTAGAATGGATACATTCGTGCGAATGAATTAGAATTGATTGTATGAATGAATTAGAATGGATCGTACGAATGAATTAGAATGGATCGTATGAGTGAATTAGAATGGATACGAAGGAATTAGAATGGATCGTACGAAGGAATTAGAATGTATCATACGAATGAAATAGAATGGATCGTACGAAGGAATTAGAATGGATCGTACGAAGGAATTAGAATGGATCGTACGAATGAATTAGAATGGATATATTCGTGCAAATGAATTAAAATGGATCGTATGAATGAATTAGAATGGATCGTATGAGTGAATTAGAACGGATAGTACGAATGAAGTAGAATGGATCGTATGAATGAATTAGAATGGATACATTCGTGCGAATGAATTAAAATGGATCGTATGAATGAATTAGAATAGATTGTGCGAATGAATTAGAATGGATCATACGAATGAATTAGAATGGATACATTCGTGCGAATAAATTAGAATGGGATCGGACGAATGAATTAGAATGGATCGTACGAATGAATTAGAATGGATCGTACGAATGAATTGGAATGGATCGTACGAATAAATTAGAATGGATACATTCGTCCGAATGAATTAGAATGGATCATACGAATGAGTAAGAATGAATCGTATGAATGAAATAGAATAGATTGTACGAATGAATTAGAATGGATCCTACGAATGAATTAGAATGGATCATGTGAAAGAATTAGAATGGATTGTATGAATGAATTAGAATGGATCGTATGAATGAATTAGAATGGATCGTGCGAATGAATTCGAATGGATCGTACGAATTCATTCATACAATCCATTCTAATTCTTTCACACGATCTATTCCAATTCATTCATAAGATCCATTCTAATTCATTCGTACAATCTATTCTATTTCATTCGTACGATCCATTCTTACTCATTCGTATGATCCATTCTAATTCATTCGGACGAATGTATCCATTCTAATTTATTCGTACGATCCATTCTAATTCATTCGTACGATCCATTCTAATTCATTCGTACGATCCATTCTAATTCATTCGTACAATCCATTCTAATTCTTTCACACGATCCATTCTAATTCATTCGTAGGATCTATTCTAATTCATTCATACAATGAATAAGAATGGATCGTACGAATGAAATAGAATGGATTCTACGAATGATTTAGAATGGATACATTCGTGCGAATGAATTAGAATGGATTGTGCGAATGAATTAGAATGGATCGTACGAATGAATTAGAATGGATCGTGTGAAAGAATTAGAATGGATTGTATGAATGAATTAGAATAGATTGTATGAATGAATTAGAATGGATCGTACGAAGGAATTAGAATGGATCGTACGAATGAATTAGAATGGATCGTACAAATGAATTAGAATAGATCGTACGAATGAATTATAATGGATCAAACGAATGAATTAGAATGGATCGTGTGAAAGAATTAGAATGGATCGTATGAATGAATTAGAATGGATCGTGCGAATGAATTAGAATGGATCGTACGAATGAATTAGAATGGATCGTGCTAATGAAATAGAATGGATTAGAATGGATCGTACGAATGAATTAGAATGGATACATTCGTGCGAATGAATTAGAATGGATACATTCGTGCAAAAGAATTAGAATAGATCGTATGAATGAATTAGAATGGATCCTATGAATGAATTAGAATGGATCGTGCGAATGAATTAGAATGGATTGTATGAATGAATTAGAATGGATCGTGCTAATGAATTAGAATTGATCGAACGAATGAATTAGCATGGATCGTGCTAATGAATTAGAATGGAACGTACGAATGATTTAGAATGGATCGTGTGAAAGAATTAGAATGGATTGTATGAATGAATTAGAATGAATTTGTATGATCTATTCGAATTCATTCGCACGATCCATTCTAATTCATTCATACGATCCATTCTAATTCATTCGTACGATCCATTCTAATTCATTCGCACAAATGTATCCATTCTAATTCATTCGTACGATCCATTCTAATTCATTTGCACGATCCATTCTAATTCATTCGTACGATCCATTCTAATTTATTAGCACGATCCATGCTAATTCATTCGCTCGATCAATTCTAATTCATTAGCACGATCTATTCTAATTCATTCGTACGATCCATTCTAATTCATTCGCACAAATGTATCCATTCTAATTCATTCGTATGATCCATTCTAATTCATTCGCACGATCCATTCTAATTCATTCGTACGATCCATTCTAATTCTTTCCCACGATCCATTCTAATTCATTCGTACGATCCATTCTAATTCATTCGCATGATCCATTCTAATTCATTCATAGGATCCATTCTAATTCATTCATACGATCTATTCTAATTCTTTCGCACGAATGTATCCATTCTAATTCATTCGCACGAATGTATCCTTTCTAATTCATTCGTACGATCCATTCTAATTCATTCGTACGATCCATTCTAATTCATTCGTACGATCCATTCTAATTCATTCATACGATCTATTCTAATTCATTCATACAATCCATACTAATTCTTTCACACAATCCATTCTAATTCATTCGTACGATCCATTCTAATTCATTCGTACGGTCCATTCTAATTCATTCGTACGATCCATTCTAATTCATTCGCTCGAATGTATCCATTCTAATCCATTCGTACGATCCATTATAATCCATTCGTACGATCCATTCTAATTCATTCGCATGAATGTAACCATTCTAATTCATTCATTTGATCCATTCTAATTCATTCGTATGATCCATTCTAATTCATTCGTCTGATCCATTCTAATTCATTCGCACGAATGTATCCATTCTAATTCATTCGTACGATCCATTCTAATTCATTCGCACGATCCATTCTAATTCATTCATAGGATCCATTCTAATTCATTCATACGATCTATTCTAACTCTTTCGCACGAATGTATCCATTCTAATTCATTCGCACGAATATATCCATTCTAATTCTAATTCATTCGTACGATCCATTCTAATTCATTCGTATGATCCATTCTAATTAATTCGTATGATCCATTCTAATTCATTCGTACGATCCATTCTAATTCATTGATACAATCCATTCTAATTCATTCGTACGATCCATTCTAATTCACTCATACGATCCATTCTAATACATTCATACGATCCATTCTAATTCATTTGCACGAATATATCCATTCTAATTCATTCGTACGATCCATTCTAATTCATTCGTACGATCCATTCTAATTCATTCGTACGATCCATTCTAATTCATTCGTACGATCCATTCTAATTCATTCGCACAAATGTATCCATTCTAATTCATTTGTACGATCCATTCTAATTCATTCGTACGATCTATTCTAATTCATTCGTAAGATCCATTCTAATTCATTCGTACGATCCATTCTAATTCATTCGTACGATCCATTCTAATTCATTCGCGAATGTATCCATTCTAATTCATTCGTACGATCCATTCTAATTCATTCGTACGATCCATTCTAATTCATTTGTACGATCCATTCTAATTCATTCATACGATCTATTCTAATTCATTCATACAATCCATTCTAATTCTTTCACACGATCCATTCTAATTCATTCGTACGATCCATTCAAATTCATTCGCACAATCCATTCTATTTCATTCGTACGATCCATTCTTACTCATTCGTATGATCCATTCTAATTCATTCGCACGAATGTATCCATAATGCATCATACGAATGAGTAAGAATGGATCGTACGAATGAAATAGAATGGATTGTGCGAATGAATTAGAATGGACCGTACGAATGAATTAGACGTACGAATGAATTAAAATGGATACATTCATGCGAATAAATTAGAATGGATCATACGAATGAGTAAGAATGGATCGTCATTCTAATTCATTCGTATGATCCATTCTAATTCATTTGTATCCATTCTATTTCATTCGCACGATCCATTCTAATTCATTCGCGCAATCTATTCTAATTCATTCGTACAATCAATTCTTACTCATTCGTACGATCCATTTTAATTCATTCATAGGATCCATTCTAATTCATTCATACAATCCATTCTAATTCATTCGCACGAATGTATCCATTCTAATTCATTCGTACGATCAGTTCTAATTTATTCACAAAATCTATTATAATTCATTCATACGATCCATTGTAATTCATTCGCACGAATGTATCCATTCTAATTCATTCGTACGATCCATTCTAATTCATTAATATGATCCATTCTAATTCATTCGTACGATCCATTCTAATTCATATGCACAAAGGTATCCATTCTAATTCATTCGTACGATCCATTCTAATTCAGGATCGTACGAATGAATTAGAATGGATATATTCGTGCAAATGAATTAGAATGGATCGTATGAATGAATTAGAATGGATCGTATTAGTGAATTAGAACGGATAGTACGAATGAAGTAGAATGGATCGTATGAATGAATTAGAATGGATACATTCATGCGAATGAATTAGAATGGATCGTATGACTGAATTAGAATAGATTCTGCGAATGAATTAGAATGGATCGTACGAATGAATTAGAATGGATACATTCGTGCGAATAAATTAGAATGGATTGTATGAATGAATTAGAATGGATCGTACGAATGAATTAGAATGGATCGTACGAAAGAATTAGAATAGATTGCGCGAATGAATTAGAATGGATCGTGCGAATGAAATAGAATGGATACAAATGAATTAGAATGGATCATACGAATGAATTAGAATGACGATCCATTCTTACTCATTCGTATGATCCATTCTAATTTATTCGCACGAATGTATCCATTCTAATTCATTCGTACGTCTAATTCATTCGTATGGTCCATTCTAATTCATTCGCACAATCCATTCTATTTCATTCGTACGATCCATTCTTACTCATTCCTATGATCCATTATGGATACATTCGTGCGAATGAATTAGAATGGATCATACGAATGAGTAAGAATGGATCGTACGAATGAAATAGAATGGATTGTGCGAATGAATTAGAATGGATCGTACGAATGAATTAGAATGGATCGTGTGAAAGAATTAGAATGGATTGTATGAATGAATTAGAATGGATCGTACGAATGAATTAGAATGGATCGTACGAATGAATTAGAATGGATCGTACGAATGAATTAGATTGGATACATTCGCGAATGAATTAGAATGGATCGTACGAATGAATTAGAATGGATCGTACGAATGAATTAGAATGGATCTAATGAATGAATTAGAATGGATCGTACGAATGAATTAGAATGGATCGTACAAATGAATTAGAATGGATACATTTGTGTGAATGAATTAGAATGGATCGTACGAATGAATTAGAATGGATCGTATGAATGAATTAAAATGGATCGTACGAATGAATTAGAATGGATCGTACGAATGAATTAGAATGGATATATTCGTTCGGATGAATGTATCCATTCTAATTTATTTATACGATCCATTCTAATTCATTCGTACGATCCATTCTAATTCATTCGCTCGAATGTATCGATTCTAATTCATTCGTAAGATCCATTCTAATCCATTCGTACGATCCATTCTAATTCATTCGTACGATCTATTCTAATTCATTCGTACGATCCATTCTAATTCATTCGCACGATCCATTCTAATTCATTCATAGGATCCATTCTAATTCATTCATACGATCTATTCTAATTCTTTCGGACGAATGTATCCATTCTAATTCATTGGCACGAATGTATCCATTCTAATTTATTCGTACGATCCATTCTAATTCATTCGTACGATCCATTCTAATTCATTCATACGATCTATTCTAATTCATTAATACAATCCATTCTAATTCTTTCACACGATCCATTCTAATTCATTCATATGATCCATTCTAGTTCATTCGTACGATCCATTCTAATTCATATGCACAAAGGTATCCATTCTAATCCATTCGTAGGATCCATTCTAATCCATTCGTACGATCCATTCTAATTCATACGATCCATTCTAATTCATTCGCTCGAATGTATCCTTTCTAATATATTCGTACGATCGATTCTAATCCATTCGTACGATCCATTCTAATTCATTCGCATGAATGTAACCATTCTAATTCATTCATACGATCCATTCTAATTCATTTGTACGATCCATTCAAATTCATTCGTATGATCCATTCTAATTAATTCGTACGATCCATTCTAATTCATTCGCACGAATGTATCTATTCTAATTCATTCATATGATCCATTCTAATTCATTCATAAAATCCATTCTAATTCTTTCACACGATCCAATCTAATTCATTCGTACGATCCATTCTAATTCATTCGTACAATCCATTCTAATTCATTCGCACGAATGTATCCATTCTAATTCATTCATACGATCCATTCTAATTCATTCGTACGATCCATTCTAATTCCTTCGTACGATCCATTCTAATTCATTCGTACGATCTATTCTAATTCATTCGTACGATCCATTCTAATTCATTCGTACGATCCATTCTAATTCATTCGTAAGATCCATTCTAATTCATTCATACGATCCATTCTAATTCATTCGTACGATCCATTCTAATTTATTCGCACGAATGTATCCATTCTAATTCAATCGTACGATCCATTCTAATCCATTCGTACGATCCATTCTAATTCATTCATACGATCCATTCTAATTCCTTCGTACGATCTATTCTAATTCATTCGCACGAATGTAACCATTCTAATTCATTCATACGATTCATTCTAATTCATTCGTATGAGCTATTCTAATTCATTCATACGATCCATTCTAATTCATTCGTAAGATCCATTCCAATTCATTCGGACGATCCATTCTAATTCATTCATACGATCTATTCTATTCCATTCTAATTCATTAGCACGATCCATTCTAATTCATTCGTACGATCCATTCTAATTCATTCGCACGATCCATTCTAATTCATTCATAGGATCCATTCTAATTCATTCGTACGATCCATTTTAATTCATTCGCACGATCCATTCTAATTCATTCATACAATCCATTCTAATTCATTCGCACGATCCATTTTAATTCACTCATACGATCCATTCTAATACATTCATACGATCCATTCTAATTCATTTGCACGAATATATCCATTCTAATTCATTCGTACGATCCATTCTATTTCATTCGTATGATCCATTCTAATTCCTTCGTACGATCCATTCTAATTCCTTCGTATCCATTCTAATTCACTCATACGATCCATTCTAATTCATTCATACGATCTATTCTAATTCATTCATACAATCCATTCTAATTCATTCACACGATTCATTCTAATTCATTCGTACGATCCATTCTAATTCATTCGTACGATCCATTCTAATTCATTCGCACGAATGTATCCATTCTAATTCATTCGTACATACGATCCATTCTAATTCATTTGCACGAATGTATCCACTCTAATTCATTTGTATAATCCATTCTATTTCATTTGTACGATCCATTCTTACTCATTCGTATGATCCATTCTAATTCATTCGCACAAATGTATCCATCCTAATTCATTCGTACGATCCATTCTAATTCATTCGCACTATCCATTTTAATTCATTCGTACGATCCATTCTAATTCATTCGTATGATCCATTCTAATTTATTCGTTCAAATATATCCATTCTAATTCATTCGTACGATCCATTCTAATTCATTCGCACGATCCATTCTAATTCATTCGCACGAATGTATCCATTCTAATTCATTTGCACGATCCATTCTAATTCATTCCTATGATCTTTTCTAATTCATTCATACGATCCATTCTAATTCATTCGCTCGATCGATTCTAATTCATTCGCACTATCCATTCTAATTCATTCGTACGATCCATTCTAATTCATTCGTATGATCCATTCATTCATACGATCCATTCTAATTCATTCGTACGATCCATTCTAATTCATTCATACAATCCATTCTAATTCATTCGTACGATCCATTGTAATTCACTCATACGATCCATTCTAATACATTCATACGATCCATTCTAATTCATTTGCACGAATATATCCATTCTAATTCATTCATACGATCCATTCTAATTCCTTCGTACGATCCATTCTAATTCATTCGTACGATCTATTCTAATTCATTCGTACGATCCATTCTAATTCACTCATACGATCCATTCTAATACATTCATACAATCCATTCTAATTCATTTGCACGAATATATCCATTCTAATTCATTCGTATGATCCATTCTAATTCCTTCGTACGATCCATTCTAATTCATTCGTACGATCTATTCTAATTCATTCGTACGATCCATTCTAATTCATTCGTACGATCCATTCTAATTCCTTCGTACGATCCATTCTAATTCATTCGTACGATCCATTCTAATTCATTCATACAATCCATTCTAATTCTTTCACACGATCCATTCTAATTCATTCGTACGATCCATTCTAAATCATTCGTGCAATCCATTCTATTTCATTCGTACGATCAATTCTAATTCATTAGAATGGATCGTACGATGAATTAGAATGGATCATATTAATGAATTAGAATGGATCGTACGAATGAATTAGAATGGATCGTACGAATGAATTAGAATGGATCTTACGAATGAATTAGAATAGATCGTGTGAAAGAATTAGAATGGATTGTATGAATAAATTAGAATGGATCGTACGAATGAATTAGAATGGATCGTACGAAGGAATTAGAATTGATCGTACGTATGAATTAGAATGGATCGTACGAATGAATTAGAATAGATTGTATGAATGAATTAGAATGAAACGTACGAATGAATTAGAATGGATCATATGAATTAATTAGAATGGATCATACGAATGAATTAGAATGGATCGTACGAATGAATTAGAATGGATCGTACGAATGAATTAGAATGGATACATTCGTGCGAATGAATTAGAATGGATTGTGCGAATGAATTAGAATGGATCGTACGAATGAATTAGAATGGATCATATTAATGAATTAGAATGGATCGTACGAATGAATTAGAATGGATACATTCGTGCGAATGAATTAGAATGGGTCGTGCACGAATGTATCCATTCTAATCCATTCGTACGATCCATTCTAATTTATTCATACGATCCATTCTAATTCATTCGCTCGAATGTATCCATTCTAATCCATTCGTACGATCCATTCTAATCCATTCGTACGATCCATTCTAATTCATTCGCATGAATGTAACCATTCTAATTCATTCATTTGATCCATTCTAATTCATTCGTCCGATCCATTCTAATTCATTCGTCCGATCCATTCTAATTCATTCGCACGAATGTATCCATTCTAATTCATTCGTACGATCCATTCTAATTCATTCGTACGATCCATTCTAATTCATTCGTAAGATCCATTCTAATTCATTCGTACAATCCATTCTAATTCATTCGTACGATCCATTCTTACTCATTCGTATGATCCATTCTAATTCATTTGTACGATCCATTCTAATTCATTCGCACGAATGTATCCATTCCATTCGTACGATCCATTCAAACGATCCATTCTAATTCATTCATACAATCCATTCTAATTCTTTCACACGATCCATTCTATTTCATTCGTACGATCCATTCTAATTCATTCGTACGATCCATTCTAATTCATTCGTACGATTCATTCTAATTCATTCGTACTATAGATTCTACGATCCATTCTAATTCATTCGTATATTCCATTCTAATTCATTAGCACGATCCATGCTAATAAATTAGAATGGATCGTATGAATGAATTAGAATGGATCGTGTGAAAGAATGAGAATGGATTGTATGAATGAATTAGAATGGATCATATGAGTGGATCGTACAAAGGGAATGGATACATTCGTGCGAATGAATTAGAATGGGTCGTACGAATGAATTAGAATGGATCATACGAATGAGTAAGAATGGATCGTACGAATGAATTAGAATGGATCGTACGAATGAATTAGAATGGATCGTACGAATAAATTAGAATGGGTACATTCGTCCGAATGAATTAGAATGGATCATACGAATGCATTCTAATTCCTTCGTACGATCCATTCTAATTCCTTCGTACGATCCATTCTATTTCATTCGCATGATCCATTCTAATTCATTTGTACGATCCATTCTAATTCATTCGTACGATCCATTGTATTCATTCATACAATCCATTTAGATTCATTCGCACAAATGTATCCATTCAAATTCATTCGTACGATCCAGTCTAATTCATTCGTATGATCCATTCTAATTCATTCGCACGAATATATCCATTCTAATTCTTTCGCACGATGCATTCTAATTCATTCGTACGATCCATTCTAATTCATTCGTACGATCCATTCTAATTCATTCGCACGAATGTATCCATTCTAATTCATTCGTACAATCCATTCTATTTCATTCGTACGATCCATTCTTACTCATTCGTATGATCCATTCTAATTCATTCGTATGATCCATTCTAATTCATTCGTACGATCCATTCTAATTCATTCGTACGATCCATTCTAATTCATTCGCACGATCCATTCTAATTAATTCATACGATCCATTCTAATTCATTCCTACAATCCATTCTAATTCATTCGCCCGATCCATTCTAATTCATTCATACGATCCATTCTATTCGAATGGATCATGCGATCCATTCGAATTCATTCGCACGATCCATTCTAATTCATTCATACGATCCATTCTAACTCATTCATACAATGCAATCTAATTCTTTCACACGATCCATTCTAATTCATTCGTACGATCCATTCTAATTCATTAATATGATCCATTCTAATTCATTCGTACGATCCATTCTAATTCATATGCACAAAGGTATCCATTCTAATCCATTCGTAGGGTCTATTCTAATCCATTGGTACGATCCATTCAAATTAATTTGTACGATCCATTCTAATTCATTCGCTCGAATGTATCCATTCTAATCCATTCGTACGATCCATTCTAATCCATTCGTACGATCCATTCTAATTCATTCGCATGAATGTAACCATTCTAATTCATTCATTTGATCCATTCTAATTCATTCATACGATCCATTCTAATCCATTCGCACGATCCATTCTAATTCATTCATAGGATCCATTCTAATTCATTCGTACAATCCATTCTAATTCTTTCACACGATCCATTCTAATTCATTCGTACGATCCATTCTAATTCATTCATACAATCCATTCTAATTCATTCGTACGATCCATTCTAATTCACTCATACGATCCATTCTAATACATTCATACGATCCATTCTAATTCATTTGCACGAATATATCCATTCTAATTCATTCGTACGATCCATTCTAATTCCTTCGTACGATCCATTCTAATTCATTCATACGATCTATTCTAATTCATTCGTACGATCCATTCTAATTCATTCGTACCATCCATTCTAATTCCTTCGTACGATCCATTCTAATTCATTCGTACGATCCATTCTAATTCATTCGTACAATCTATTCTAATTCATTCGTACGAATGGATACATTCGTGTGAATGAATTAGAATGGATCTTACGAATGAGTAGGAATGGATCGTACGAATGAAATAGAATGGATTGCACGAATGAATTAGAATGGATCGTACGAATGAATTAGAATGGATCGTGTGAAAGAATTAGAATGGATGGTATGAATGAATTAGAATGGATCTTACGAAGGAATTAGAATGGATCGTACGAATGAATTAGAATGGATCCTACGAATGAATTAGAATAGATCGTACGAATGAATTAGAATGGATCGTACGAATGAATTAGAATGGATCGTGTGAAAGAATTTGAATGGATCGTATGAATGAATTAGAATGGACCGTGCGAATGAATTAGAATGGATCGTACGAATGAATTAGAATGGGTCGTGCTAATGAATTAGAATTGATCGAACGAATTCATTCTAATTCATTCATACCATCCATTCTAATTCTTTCACACGATCCATTCTAATTCATTCGTACGTTCCTTTCTAATTCATTAGCACGATCCATGCTAATTCATTCTAATCCATTCTAATTCATTTGTATCCATTCTAATCCATTCGCACGATCTATTCTAATTCATTCGTACGATCCATTCTAATTCATTAATATGATCCATTCTAATTCATTCGTACGATCCATTCTAATTCATATGCACAAAGGTATCCATTCTAATCGATTCGTAGGATCCATTCTAATCCATTCGTACGATCCATTCTAATTCATTTGTACGATCCATTCTAATTCATTCGCTCGAATGTATCCATTCTAATCCATTCGTACGATCCATTCTAATCCATTCGTACGATCCATTCTAATTCATTCGCATGAATGTAACCATTCTAATTAATTCATTTGATCCATTCTAATTCATTCGTACGATCCATTCTAATTCATTCGCACGATCCATTCTAATTCATTCATAGGATCCATTCTAATTCATTCGTACAATCCATTCTAATTCTTTCACACGATCCATTCTAATTCATTCGTACGATCCATTCTAATTCATTCATACAATCCATTCTAATTCATTCGTACGATCCATTCTAATTCACTCATACGATCCATTCTAATACATTCATACGATCCATTCTAATTAATTTGCACGAATATATCCATTCTAATTCATTCGTACGATCCATTCTAATTCCTTCGTACGATCCATTCTAATTCATTCGTACGATCTATTCTAATTCATTCGTACGATCCATTCTAATTCATTCGTACGATCCATTCTAATTCCTTCGTACGATCCATTCTAATTCATTCGTACGATCCATTCTAATTCATTCGTATAATCTATTCTAATTCATTCGTACGAATGGATACATTCGTGTGAATGAAATAGAATGGATTGCACGAATGAATTAGAATGGATCGTACGAATGAATTAGAATGGATCGTGTGAAAGAATTAGAATGGATGGTATGAATGAATTAGAATGGATCGTACGAAGGAATTAGAATGGATCGTACGAATGAATTAGAATAGATCGTATGAATGAATTAGAATGGATCGTACGAATGAATTAGAATGGATCATGTGAAAGAATTTGAATGGATCGTACGAATGAATTAGAATGGATCGTGCGAATGAATTAGAATGGATCGTACGAATGAATTAGAATGGATCGTGCTAATGAATTAGAATTGATCGAACGAATTCATTCTAATTCATTCATACAATCCATTCTAATTCTTTCACACGATCCATTCTAATTCATTCGTACGTTCCTTTCTAATTCATTAGCACGATCCATTCTAATTCATTCGTACGATCCATTCTAATTCATTCATACAATCCATTCTAATACATTCGTACGATCCATTCTAATTCAATCATACGATCCATTCTAATACATTCATACGATCCATTCTAATTCATTTGCACGAATATATCCATTCTAATTCATTCGTACGATCCATTCTAATTCCTTCGTACGATCCATTCTAATTCATTCGTACGATCTATTCTAATTCATTCGTACGATCCATTCTAATTCATTCATACGATCCATTCTAATTCCTTCGTACGATCCATTCTAATTCATTCGTACGATCCATTCTAATTCGTTCGTACAATCTATTCTAATTCATTCGTACGATTGGATACATTCGTGTGAATGAATTAGAATGGATCGTACGAATGAGTAAGAATGGATCGTACGAATGAAATAGAATGGATTGCACGAATGAATTACAATGGATCGTACGAATGAATTAGAATGGATCGTGTGAAAGAATTAGAATGGATGGTATGAATGAATTAGAATGGATCGTACGAAGGAATTAGAATGGATCGTACGAATGAATTAGAATGGATCGTACGAATGAATTAGAATAGATCGTACGAATGAATTAGAATGGATCGTACGAATGAATTAGAATGGATCATGTGAAAGAATTTAAATGGATCGTACGAATGAATTAGAATGGATCGTACGAATGAATTAGAATGGATCGTATGAATGAATTAGAATCGATCGTGCTAATGAATTAGAATTGATCGAACGAATTCATTCTAATTCATTCATACAATCCATTCTAATTCTTTCACACGATCCATTCTAATTCATTCGTACGTTCCATTCTAATTCATTAGCACGATCCATTCTAATTCATTCTAATCCATTCTATTTCATTTGTATCCATTCTAATCCATTCGCACGATCCATTCTAATTCATTCCTACGATCTATTCTAATTCATATGCACAAAGGTATCCATTCTAATCCATTCGTAGGATCCATTCCAATCCATTCGTACGATCTATTCTAATTCATTCGTACGATCCATTCTAATTCATTCGCTCGAATGTATCCATTCTAATCCATTCGTACGATCCATTCTAATCCATTTGTACGATCCATTCTAATTGATTCGCATGAATGTAACCATTCTAATTCATTCATTTGATCCATTCTAATTCATTCGTACGATCCATTCTAATTCATTCGCACGATCCATTCTAATTCATTCATAGGATCCATTCTAATTCATTCGTACAATCCATTCTAATTCTTTCACACGATCCATTCTAATTCATTCGTATGATCCATTCTAATTCATTCATACAATCCATTCTAATTCATTCGTATGATCCATTCTAATTCACTCATACGATCCATTCTAATACATTCATACGATCCATTCTAATTCATTTGCACGAATATATTCATTCTAATTCATTCGTACGATCCATTCTAATTCCTTCGTACGATCCATTCTAATTCATTCGTACGATCTATTCTAATTCATTCGTACGATCCATTCTAATTCATTCGTACGATCCATTCTAATTCCTTCGTACGATCCATTCTAATTCATTCGTACGATCCATTCTAATTCATTCGTATAATCTACTCTAATTCATTCGTACGAATGGATACATTAGTGTGAATGAAATAGAATGGATTGCACGAATGAATTAGAATGGATCGTACGAATGAATTAGAATGGATCGTGTGAAAGAATTAGAATAGATGGTATGAATGAATTAGAATGGATCGTACGAAGGAATTAGAATGGATCGTACGAATGAATTAGAATAGATCGTATGAATGAATTAGAATGGATCGTACGAATGAATTAGAATGGATCGTGTGAAAGAATTTGAATGGATCGTACGAATGAATTAGAATGGATCGTGCGAATGAATTAGAATGGATCGTACGAATGAATTAGAATGGATCGTGCTAATGAATTAGAATTGATCGAACGAATTCATTCTAATTCATTCATACAATCCATTCTAATTCTTTCACACGATCCATTCTAATTCATTCGTACGTTCCTTTCTAATTCATTAGCACGATCCATTCTAATTCATTCATACGATCCATTCTAATTCATTCATACAATCCATTCTAATTTATTCGTACGATCCATTCTAATTCACTCATACGATCCATTCTAATACATTCATACGATCCATTCTAATTCATTTGCACGAATATATCCATTCTAATTCATTCGTACGATCCATTCTAATTCCTTCGTACGATCCATTCTAATTCATTCGGACGATCTATTCTAATTCATTCGTACGATCCATTCTAATTCATTCGTACGATCCATTCTAATTCCTTCGTACGATCCATTCTAATTCATTCGTACGATCCATTCTAATTCGTTCGTACAATCTATTCTAATTCATTCGTACGAATGGATACATTCGTGTGAATGAATTAGAATGGATCGTACGAATGAGTAAGAATGGATCGTACGAATGAAATAGAAAGGATTGCACGAATGAATTAGAATGGATCGTACGAATGAATTAGAATGGATCGTGTGAAAGTATTAGAATGGATGGTATGAATGAATTAGAATGGATCGTACGAAGGAATTAGAATGGATCGTACGAATGAATTAGAATGGATCGTACGAATGAATTAGAATAGATCGTACGAATGAATTAGAATGGATCGTACGAATGAATTAGAATGGATCGTGTGAAAGAATTTGAATGGATCGTACGAATGAATTAGAATGGATCGTGCGAATGAATTAGAATGGATCGTACGAATGAATTAGAATGGATCGTGCTAATGAATTAGAATTGATCAAACGAATTCATTCTAATTCATTCATACAATCCATTCTAATTCTTTCACACGATCCATTCTAATTCATTCGTACGTTCCTTTCTAATTCATTAGCACGATCCATGCTAATTCATTCTAATCCATTCTAATTCATTTGTATCCATTCTAATCCATTCGCACGATCCATTCTAATTCACTCATACGATCCATTCTAATACATTCATACGATCCATTCTAATTCATTTGCACGAATATATCCATTCTAATTCATTCGTACGATCCATTCTAATTCCTTCGTACGATCCATTCTAATTCATTCGTACGATCTATTCTAATTCATTCGTACGATCCATTCTAATTCATTCGTACGATCCATTCTAATTCCTTCGTACGATCCATTCTAATTCATTCATACGATCCATTCTAATTCATTCGGACAATCTATTCTAATTCATTCGTACGAATGGATACATTCGTGTGAATGAATTAGAATGGATCGTACGAATGAATTAGAATGGATTGTGCTAATGAATTAGAATTGATCGAACGAATTCATTCTAATTCATTCATACAATCCATTCTAATTCTTTCACACGATCCATTCTAATTCATTCGTACGTTCCATTCTAATTCATTAGCACGATCCATGCTAATTCATTCTGATCCATTCTATTTCATTTGTATCCATTCTAATCCATTCGCACGATCCATTCTAATTCATTCGTACGATCAATTCTAATTCATTAATATGATCCATTCTAATTCATTCGTACGATCTATTCTAATTCATATGCACAAAGGTATCCATTCTAATCCATTCGTAGGATCCATTCCAATCCATTCGTACGATCTATTCTAATTCATTCGTACGATCCATTCTAATTCATTCGCTCGAATGTATCCATTCTAATCCATTCGTACGATCCATTCTAATCCATTCGTACGATCCATTCTAATTCATTCGCATGAATGTAACCATTCTAATTCATTCATTTGATCCATTCTAATTCATTCGTACGATCCATTCTAATTCATTCGCACGATCCATTCTAATTCATTCATAGGATCCATTCTAATTCATTCGTATAATCCATTCTAATTCTTTCAAACGATCCATTCGAATTCATTCGTACGATCCATTCTAATTCATTCATACAATCCATTCTAATTCATTGGTACGATCCATTCTAATTCACTCATACGATCCATTCTAATACATTCATACGATCCAATCTAATTCATTTGTATGAATATATCCATTCTAATTCATTCGTACGATCCATTCTAATTCCTTCTTACGATCCATTCTAATTCATTCGTACGATCTATTCTAATTCATTCGTACGATCCATTCTAATTCATTCGTACGATCCATTCTAATTCCTTCGTACGATCCATTCTAATTCATTCGTACAATCTATTCTAATTCATTCGTATGAATGGATACAATCGTGTGAATGAATTAGAATAGATCGTACGAATGAGTAAGAATGGATCGTACGAATGAAATAGAATGGATTGCACGAATGAATTAGAATGGATCGTACGAATGAATTAGAATGGATCGTGTGAAAGAATTAGAATGGATTGTATGAATGAATTAGAATGGATCGTACGAAGGAATTAGAATGGACCGTACGTGAGTAAGAATGGATCTTTCTAATGAAATAGAATGGATTGTGCGAATGAATTAGAATGGATCGTACGAATGAATTAGAATGGATCGTTTGAAAGAATTAGAATGGATTGTATGAATGAATTAGAATAGATCGTATGAATGAATTAGAATGGATCGTACGAATGAATTAGAATGGATCGTACGAATGAATTAGAATGGATACATTCGTGCGAATGAATTAGAATGGATACATTCGTGCGAAAGAATTAGAATAGATCGTATGAATGAATTAGAATGGATCCTATGAATGAATTAGAATGGATCATGCGAATGAATTAGAATGGATCGTACGAATGAATTAGAATGGATCGTACGAATGAATTAGAATGGATCGTGCAAATGAATTAGAATTGATCGAACGAATGAATTAGCATGGATAGTGCTAATGAATTATAATGGAACGTACGAATGAATTAGAATGGATCGTGTGAAAGAATTAGAATGGATTGTATGAATGAATTAGAATGAATTCGTACGATCCATTCGAATTCATTCGCACGATCCATTCTAATTCATTCATACGATCCATTCTAATTCATTCATACAATCCATTCTAATTCTTTCACACGATCCATTCTAATTCATTCGTAGGATCCATTCTAATTCATTCGTACAATCTATTCTTTTTCATTCGTACGATCCATTCTTACTCATTCGTATGACCCATTCTAATTCATTCGGACGAATGTATCCATTCTAATTTATTCGTAGGATCCATTCTAATTCATTCGTACGATCCATTCTAATTCATTCGTACTATCCATTCTTACTCATTCGTATGATCCATTCTAATTCATTCATACGATTCATTCTAATTCATTCGTACGATCCATTCTAATTCATTCGCACAATCTATTCTAATTCATTCGTACGATCCATTCTAATTCATTCGTACGATCGTACGAATGAATTAGAATGGATCGTACGGAATGAATTAGAATGGATTGTATGAATGAATTAGAATGGATACATTCGTGCGAATGAATTAGAATGGATCATACGAATGAGTAAGAATGGATCGTACGAATGAAATACAATGGATTGTACGAATGAATTAGAATGGATCGTACAAATGAATTAGAATGGATAGTACGAATGAATTAGAATGGATCATACAAATGAGTAAGAATGGATCGTACAAATGAAATAGAATGGATTGTATGAATGAATTAGAATGGATCGTACGAATGAATTAGAATGGATCGTACGAATGAATTAGAATGGATCGTGTGAAAGAATTAGAATGCATTGTATGAATGAATTAGAATGGATCGTATGAATGAATTAGAATGGATCGTGCGAATGAATTCGAATGGATCGCATGATCCATTCGAATAGAATGGATCGTATGAATGAATTAGAATGGATCGGGCGAATGAATTAGAATGGATTGTAGGAATGAATTAGAATGGATCGTATGAATGAATTAGAATGGATCGTATGAATGAATTAGAATGGATCGTGCGAATGAATTAGAATGGATCGTACGAATGAATTAGAATGGATCGTACGAATGAATTAGAATGGATCATACGAATGAATTAGAATGGATGACACGAATGAGTAAGAATGGATCGTACGAATGAAATAGAATAGATTGTACGAATGAATTAGAATGGATACATTCATGCGAATGAATTAGAATGGATCGGACGATTGAATTAGAATGGATCGTACGATTCATTCTAATTCATTCGTACGATCCATTCTAATACATTCGTACGATTCATGCTAATTTATTCGCACGATCCATTCTAATTCATTCGTAAGATCCATTCTTATTCGTTCATACGATCCATTCTAATTCATTCGCACAATCATTTCTAATTTATTTGTACAATTCATTCTAATTCATTCGTATGATCCATTCTAACTCATTCGGTGGATCCATTCTAATTCATTCGTACGATCCATTTTAATTCATTCCCACGATCCATTCTAATTTATTCGTACGATCCATTCTAATTCATTCGTACGATCTATTCTAATTCATTCGCACGAATGTAACCATTCTAATTCATTCATACGATTCATTCTAATTCATTCGTATGAGCTATTCTAATTCATTCGTACGATCCATTCTAATTCATTCACACGAATGTATCCATTCTAATTCATTCATACGATCCATTCTAATTCATTCGTATGATCCATTCAAATTCACTCATACGATCCATTCTAATACATTCATACAATCCATTCTAATTCATTCGGACGAATATATCCATTCTAATTTATTCGTACGATCCATTCTAATTCATTCGTACGATCCATTATAATTCATTCGTAAGATCCATTCTAATTCATTCGTACGATCCATTCTAATTCATTCGTACGATCCATTCTAATTCATTCGTACGATCCATTCTAATTCAGTCATACGATCCATTCTAATTCATTCATACGATCTATACTAATTCATTCATTCGTACAATCCATTCTAATACATTCGTACGATTCATGCTAATTCATTCGCACGATCCATTCTAATTCATTCGCACGATCCATTCTAATTCCTTCGTACAATCCATTCTAATTCATTCATACAATCCGTTCTAATTCTTTCACACGATCCATTCTAATTCATTCGTACGTTCCATTCTAATTCATTAGCACGATCCATGCTAATTCATTCGTTCGATCAATTCTAATTCATTAGCACGATCCATTCTAATTCATTCGCACGATCCATTCTAATTCATTCATAGGATCCATTCTAATTCATTCATACGATCTATTCTAATCCTTTCGCACGAATATATCCATTCTAATTCATTCATACGATCCATTCTAATTCCTTCGTACGATCCATTCTAATTCATTCGTACGATCTATTCTATTTCATTCGTACGATCCATTCTTACTCATTCGTACAATCCATTCTAATTCATTCGTCCGATCCATTCTAATTCATTCGCACGAATGTATCCATTCTAATTTATTCGTTCGATCAATTCTAATTCATTAGCACGATCCATTCTAATTCATTCGCACGATCCATTCTAATTCATTCATAGGATCAATTCTAATTCATTCGTACGATCCATTCTAATTCATTCGTACGATCCATTCTAATTCATTCGCACAATCCATTCTATTTCATTCGTACGATCCATTCTTACTCATTGGTACGATCCATTCTAATTCATTCGTACGAATCCATTCTAATTCATTCGTACAATCTATTCTATTTCATTCGTACGATCCATTCTTACTCATTCGTATGATCTATTCTAATTCATTCGGACGAATGTATCCATTCTAATTTATTCGTACGATCCATTCTAATTCATTCGTACGATCCATTCTAATTCATTCGTACGATCCATTCTAATTCATTCGTCCGATCCATTCTAATTCATTCGCACGAATGTATCCATTCTAATTCATTCGTACGATCCATTCTAATTCATTCGTACGATCCATTCTAATTCATTCGTAAGATCCATTCTAATTCATTCGTACGATCCATTCTAATTCATTCGTACGATCCATTCTAATTCATTCGCACGAATGTATCCATTCTAATTCATTCGTATAATCCATTCTATTTCATTCGTACGATCCATTCTTACTCATTCGTATGATCCATTCTAATTCATTCGTACGATCGATTCTAATTCATTCGTACGATCCATTCTAATTCATTCGTACGATCCATTCTAATTCATTCGCACGATCCATTCTAATTCATTCATACGATCCATTCTAATTCATTCATACGATCCATTCTAATTCATTCCTACAATCCATTCTAATTCATTCGCCCGATCCATTCTAATTTATTCATACGATCCATTCCATTCGAATGGATCATGCGATCCATTTGAATTCATTCGCACGATCCATTCTAATTCATTCATACGATCCAGTCTAATTCATTCATACAATGCATTCTAATTCTTTCATACGATCCATTCTAATTCATTCGTACGATCCATTCTAATTCATTCGTACAATCCATTCTATTTCATTTGTATGATCCATTCTTACTCATTCGTATGATCCATTCTAATTCATTCGTACGATCCATTCTAATTCATTTGTACGATCCATTCTAATTCATTCGTACCATCCATTCTATTTCATTCGTACGATCCATTCTTACTCATTCGTATGATCCATTCTAATTCATTCGCACGAATGTATCCATTCTAATTCATTCATACAATCCATTCTAATTCATTCCGTACGATCCATTCTAATTCATTCGTACGATCGTACGAATGAATTAGAATGGATCGTACGAATGAATTAGAATAGATTGTGCGAATGAATTAGAATGGATCGTACGAATGAATTAGAATGGATCGTACGAATGAATTAGAATGGATCATATGAATGAGTAAGAATGGATCGTACGAATGTATTAGAATGGATCGTACGAATGAATTAGAATGGATCGTACGAATAAATTAGAATGGGTATATTCGTCCGAATGAATTAGAATGGATCATACAAATGAGTAAGAATGGATCGTACGAATGAAATATAATAGATTGTACGAATGAAATAGAATAGATTGTACGTTCCATTCTAATTCATTAGCACGATCCATGCTAATTCATTCGTTCGATCAATTCTAATTCATTAGCACGATCCATTCTAATTCATTCGTACGATCCATTCTAATTCATTCGCACGATCCATTCTAATTCATTCATAGGATCCATTCTAATTCATTCATACGATCTATTCTAATTCTTTCGCACGAATGTATCCATTCTAATTCATTCGCACGAATGTATCCATTCTAATTCATTCGTACGATCCATTCTAATTCATTCGTACGATCCATTCGAATTCATTCGCACGATCCATTCTAATTCATTCATATGATCCATTCTAATTCATTCATACAATCCATTCTAATTCTTTCACACGATCCATTCTAATTCATTCGTACGATCCATTCTAATTCATTCGTACAAACCATTCTATTTCATTCGTACGATTCATTCTTACTCATTCGTATGATCCATTCTAATTCATTCGTATGATCCATTCTAATTCATTCGTACGATCCATTCTAATTCATTCGTACGATCCATTCTAATTCATTCGTACGAATGTATCCATTCTAATTCATTTGCACGATCCATTCTAATTCATTCCTATGATCTATTCTAATTCATTCGTACGATCCATTCTAATTCATTCTAATTCATTCGTACGATCCATTCTACGATCCATTCTAATTCATTCATATGATCCATTCTAATTCATATGCACAAAGGTATCCATTCTAATCCATTTGTAGGATCCATTCTAATCCATTCGTACGATCCATTCTAATTCATTCGTATGATCCATTCTAATTCATTCGCTCGAATGTATCCATTCTAATCCATTCGTACGATCCATTCTAATCCATTCGTACGATCCATTCTAATTCATTCGCATGAATGTAACCATTCTAATGAATTCATATGATCCATTCTAATTCATTCGTACGATCCATTCTAATTCATTCGTCCGATCCATTCTAATTCATTCGCACGAATGTATCCATTCTAATTCATTCGTACGATCCATTCTAATTCATTTGTACGATCCATTCTAATTCATTCGTAAGATCCATTCTAATTCATTCGTACGATCCATTCTAATTCATTCTAATTCATTCGTACGATCGTACGAATGAATTAGAATGGATCGTACGGAATGAATTAGAATGGATCGTACGAATGAATTAGAATGGATCGTATGAATAAACTAGAATGGATACATTTGTGCGAATGAATTAGAATGGATCGTACGAATGAATTAGAATGGATCGTACGAATGAATTAGAATGGATCTTACGAATGAATTAGAATGGATCGTACAAATGAATTAGAATGGATCGTACGAATGAATTAGAATGGATACATTCGTGCGAATGAATTAGAATGGATTGGACGAATAAATTAGAATCGATCGTATGAATGAATTAGAATGGATCAAATGAATGAATTAGAATGGATCGTATGAATGAATTAGAATGCATCGTACGAAAGAATTAGAATGGATATATTCGTGCGAATGAATTAGAATGGATTGTACGAATGAATTAGACTGGATCGTACGAATGAATTTGAATGGATACATTTGTGCGATTGAATCTAAATGGATTGTATGAATGGATTACATGGGTTCGTACGAATGAATTAGAATGGATCGTACGAATGAATTAGAATAGCTCATATGAATGCATTAGAATGAATCGTATGAATGAATTAGAATGGTTACATTCGTGCGAGTGAATTAGAATAGATCGTACGAATGAATTAGAATGGATCGTACGAATAAATTATAATAGATCGTGGGAATGAATTAGAATGGATCGTACGAATGAATTAGAATGGATCCACCGAATGAGTTAGAATGGATCATACGAATGAATTAGAATGGATTGTACGAATGAATTAGAATGGATTATGCAAATGAATTAGAATGGATCGTATGAATGAATGAGAATGGATCGTACGAATGAATTAGAATGGATCGTGCGAATGAATTAGCATGAATCGTACGAATGTATTAGAATGGATCGTACGAATGAATCAGAATGAATCGTACGATCCATTCTAATTCATTCGTACGATCCATTCTAATTCATTCGCACGAATGTATCCATTCTAGTTCATTCGTACGATCCATTCTAATTCATTCGCACGAATGTATCCATTCTAGTTCATTCGTACGATCCATTCTAATTCATTCGTACGATCCATTCTAATTCATTCGTACGATCCATTCTAATTCATTCATTAGATTCATTCTAATTCATTCGTACGATCCATTCTAATTCATTCGTACGATCCATTCTAATTCATTCGTAAGATCTATTCTAATTCATTCGTACGATCCATTCTAATTCATTCGTACGATCCATTCTAATTCATTCGCACGAATGTATCCATTCTAGAATGAATTAGAATGGATCGTATGAATGAATTAGAATGGATCATGCGAATGAATTAGAATGGATCGTACGAATGAATTAGAATGGATCGTACGAATGAACTAGAATGGATACATTCGTGCGAATGAATTAGAATGGATCGTACGAATGAATTAGAATGGATCGTACGAAAGGATTAGAATGGATCATACGAATGAATTAGAATGGATCGTGCGAATGAATTAGAATGGATCGAACGAATGAATTAGAATGGATATATTCGAGCGAATGAATTAGAATAGATCGTAGGAATGAATTAGACTGGATCATACGAATGAATTACAATGGATCGTACGAATGAATTAGAATGGATCGTACGAATGAATTAGAATGGATCGTGTGAAAGAATTAGAATGGATTGTATGAATGATTTAGAATAGATCGTATGAATGAATTATAATGGATATATTCGTGCGAATGAATTAGAATGGATCGTACGAATGAATTAGATTGGATCGTACGATTCATTCTAATTCAATCGTACGATCCATTCTAATGCATTCGTACGATTTATGCTAATTCATTCGCACGATCCATTCTAATTTATTCGCACAAATGTATCCATTCTAATTCATTCATACGATCCATTCTAATTCATTCGCACAATCCATTCTAATTCATTCGTACAATCCATTCTAATTCATTCGTATGATCCATTCTAACTCATTCGGTGGATCCATTCTAATTCATTCGTACGATCCATTCTAATTCATTCCCACGATCCATTCTAATTTATTCGTACGATCCATTCTAATTCATTCGTACGATCTATTCTAATTCATTCGCACGAATGTAACCATTCTAATTCATTCATACGATTCATTCTAATTCATTCGTATGAGCAATTCTAATTCATTCGTACGATCCATTCTAATTCATTCGTACGATCCATTGTAATTCATTCATACAATCCATTTAGATTCATTCGCACAAATGTATCAATTCAAATTCATTCGTACGATCCAGTCTAATTCATTCGTACGATCCATTCTAATTCATTCGCACGAATATATCCATTCTAATTCTTTCGTACGATGCATTCTAATTCATTCGTACGATCCATTCTAATTCATTCGTACGATCCATTCTAATTCATTCGCACGAATGTATCCATTCTAATTCATTCGTACAATCCATTCTATTTCATTCGTACGATCCATTCTTACTCATTCGTATGATCCATTCTAATTCATTCGTATAATCCATTCTAATTCATTCGTACGATCCATTCTAATTCATTCGTACGATCCATTCTAATTCATTCGCACGATCCATTCTAATTCATTCATATGATCCATTCTAATTCATTCATACAATCCATTCTAATTCTTTCACACGATCTATTCTAATTCATTCGTACGATCCATTCTAATTAATTCGTACAATCCATTCTATTTCATTCGTACGATCCACTCTTACTCATTCGTATGATCCATTCTAATTCATTCGTATGATCCATTCTAATTCATTCGTACGATCCATTCTAATTCATTCGTAGGATCCATTCTAATTCATTCGTACGATCCATTCTAATTCATTCGCACGATCCATTCTAATTCATTCGCACGAATGTATCCATTCTAGTTCATTCGTACGATCCATTCTAATTCATTCGTACGATCCATTCTAATTCATTCGTACGATCCATTCTAATTCATTCGCATGAATGTATCCATTCTAGTTCATTCCATACGAATTAATTAGAATGGATCGTACGAATGAATTAGAATGGATCGTACGAATGAATTAGAATGGATACATTTGTGCGAATGAATTAGAATGGATCGTACGAATGGATTAGAAGGGATCGTATGAATGGATTAGAATGGATACATTCGTGCGAATGAATTAGAATGGATTGTATGAATGAATTAGAATGGATCGTACGATCCATTCGAATTCATTCGCACGATCCATTCTAATTCATTCGTACGATCCATTCTAATTCATTCATACGATCCATTCTAATTCGTTCGTACGATCCATTCTAATTCATTCGTATATTCCATTCTAATTCATTCGTACGATCTATTCTATTTCATTCGTTCGATCCATTCTTACTTATTCGTATGATCCATTCTAATTCATTCGGACGAATGTATCCATTCTAATTTATTCGTACGATCCATTGTAATTCATTCGTACGATCCTTTCTTACTCATTCGTATGATCCATTCTAATTCATTCGTACGATACATTCTAATTCATTCGCTCGAATGTATCCATTCGTACGATCCATTGTAATTCATTAGCATGATCCATTCTAATTCTTTCACACGATCCATTCTAATTCATTCGTACGATCCATTCTAATTCATTCGCACAATCCATTCTATTTCATTCGTACGATCCATTCTTACTCATTCGTATGATCCATTCTAATTCATTCGCACGAATGTATCCATAATGAATCATACGAATGAGTAAGAATGGATCGTACAAATGAAATAGAATGGATTGTGCGAATGAATTAGAATGTACCGTATGAATGAATTAGAATGGATCGTACGAATGAATTAGAATGGATATATTTGAACGAATAAATTAGAATGGATCATACGAATGAATTAGAATGGATCGTACGAACGAATTAGAATGGATAGTGCGAATGAATTAGAATCGATCGTACGAATTAATTAGAATGGATCGTACGAATTAATTAGAATGGATCATACGAATGAGTAAGAATGGATCGTACGAATGAATTAGAATGGATCGTACGAATGAATTAGAATGGATCGTACGAATAAATTAGAATGGATACATTTGTCCGAATGAATTAGAATGGATCATACGAATGAGTAAGAATGGATCGTACGAATGAAATAGAATAGATTGTACGAATGAATTAGAATGGATCTTACGAATGAATTAGAATGGATCGTACGAATGAATTAGAATGGATCGTGCGAATGAATTAGAATGGATCGTACGAATGAATTAGAATGGATCTTACGAATGAATTAGAATGGATCTTACGAATGAATTAGAATGGATCGTACGAATGAATTAGAATGGATACATTCGTGCGAATGAATTAGAATGGATCGGACGAATGAATTAGAATGGATCGTACGAATGAATTAGAATGGATCAAATAAATGAATTAGAATAGATCGTACGAATAAATTAGAATGGATACATTCGTCCGAATGAATTAGAATGGATCGTACGAATGAATTTGAATGGATCGTACGAATGAATTAGAATGGATACATTCGTACGAATGAATTAAAATGGATCGTACGGAATGAATTAGAATGGATATATTTGAACGAATAAATTAGAATGGATCATACGAATGAATTAGAATGGATCGTACGAATGAATTAGAATGGATAGTACGAATGAATTAGAATCGATCGTACGAATGAATTAGAATGGATCGTACGAATGAATTAGAATGGATCATACGAATGAGTAAGAATGGATCGTACGAATGAATTAGAATGGATCGTACGAATGAATTAGAATGGATCGTACGAATAAATTAGAATGGATGCATTCGTCCGAATGAATTAGAGTGGATCATACGAATGAGTAAGAATGGATCGTACGAATGAAATAGAATAGATTGTACGAATGAATTAGAATGGATCCTACGAATGAATTAGAATGGATCGTGTGAAAGAATTAGAATGGATTGTATGAATGAATTAGAATGGATCGTATGAATGAATTAGAATGGATCGTACGAATGGATTAGAATGGATCGTACGAATGAATTAGAATGGATCGTACGAATGAACTAGAATGGATACATTCGTTCAAATGAATTAGAATGGATCGTACGAATGAATTAGAATGGATCGTACGAATGAATTAGAATGGATCTTACGAATGAATTAGAATGGATCGTACGAATGAATTAGAATGGATCGTACGAATGAATTAGAATAGATCGTACGAATGAATTAGAATGGATCGTACGAAGGAATTAGAATGGATCGTACGAATGAATTAGAATGGATCGTATGAATGAATTAGAATGGATACATTCGTGCGAATGAATTAGAATGGATCGTACGAATGAATTAGAGTGGATCATACGAATGAATTAGAATGGATACATTCGTGCGAATGAATTAGAATGGATCGTACGAATGAATTAGAGTGGATCGTACGAATGAATTAGAATGGATCGTACGAATGAATTAGAATGGATCGTATGAATGAATTAGAATGGTTACATTCATGCGAATGAATTAGAATGGATCATACGAATGGATTAGCATGGATCATACGAATGGAATTAGAATGGATCATACGAATGAATTAGAATGGATATATTCGTGCAAATGAATTAGAATGGATCGTATGAATGTATTAGAATGGATCGTACGAATGAATTAGAATGGATTCGTACGAATGAATTAGAATGGATACATTCGTGCGAATGAATTAGAATGGATCGTACCAATGAGTAAGAATGGATCGTACAAATGAATTAGAATGGATACATTCGTGCGAATGAATTAGAATGGATCGTGCACGAATGAGTAAGAATAAATTAGAATGGATCATACGAATGAATTAGAATGGATCGTACGAATTAATTAGAATGGATAAATTCGTGCAAATGAATTAGAATGGATTGTATGAATGTATTAGAATGGATCGTATGAGTGAATTAGAATGGATCGTACGAATGAATTAGAATGGATCGTATGAATGAATTAGAATGGATCGTACGAATGAACTAGAATGGATACATTCGTGCGAATGAATTAGAATGGATACATTCGTGCGAAAGAATTAGAATAGATCGTATGAATGAATTAGAATGGATCCTATGAATGAATTAGAATGGATCGTGCGAATGAATTTGAATGGATTGTACGAATGAATTAGAATAGATCGTATGAATGAATTAGAATGGATCGTACGAAGGAATTAGAATGGATCGTAAGAATGAATTAGAATGGATATATTCGTGCAAATGAATTAGAATGGATCGTATGAATGTATTAGAATGGATCGTGCGAATGAATTAGAATGGATCGTACGAATGAATTAGAATGGATCGTACGAATGAATTAGAATGGATCTTACGAATGAATTAGAATGGATCGTACGAATGAATTAGAATGGATCCTACGAATGAATTAGAATTGATACATTCGTGCGAATGAATTAGAATGGATCGGACGAATGAATTAGAATGGATCGTACGAATGAATTAGAATGGATCGTACGAATAAATTAGAATGGATACATTCGTCCGAATGAATTAGAATGGATCATACGAATGAGTAAGAATGGATCGTACGAATGAAATAGAATAGATTGTACGAATGAATTAGAATGGATCCTACGAATGAATTAGAATGGATCGTGTGAAAGAATTAGAATGGATTGTATGAATGAATTAGAATGGATCGTATGAATGAATTAGAATGGATCGTGCGAATGAATTCGAATGGATCGTACGAATTCATTCTAATTCATTGATACAATCCATTCTAATTCTTTCACACGATCTATTCTAATTCATTCGTAGGATCCATTCTAATTTATTCGTACAATCTATTCTATTTCATTCGTACGATCCATTCTTACTCATTCGTATGATCCATTCTAATTCATTCGGACGAATTTATCCATTCTAATTTATTCGTACGATCCATTCTAATTCATTCGTACGATCCATTCTAATTCATTCGTACGATCCATTCTAATTCATTCGTTCGATCCATTCTAATTCATTCGCACGAATGTAGCCATTCTAATTCATTCGTACGGTCCATTCTAATTCATTCTCACAATCCATTCTATTTCATTCGTACGATCCATTCTTACTCATTCGTATGATCCATTATGGATACATTCGTGCGAATGAATTAGAATGGATCATACGAATTAGTAAGAATGGATCGTACGAATGAAATAGAATGGATTGTGCGAAAGAATTAGAATGGATCGTACGAATGAATTAGAATGGATCGTGTGAAAGAATTAGAATGGATTGTATGAATGAATTAGAATAGATCTTATGAATGAATTACAATGGATCGTATGAATGAATTAGAATGGATCGTACGAATGAACTAGAATGGATAAATTCGTGCGAATGAATTAGAATGGATCGTACGAATGAATTAGAATGGATCATATGAATGAATTAGAATGGATCTTACGAATGAATTAGAATGGATCGTACGAATGCACGATCCATGCTAATTCATTCGTTCGATCAATTCTAATTCATTAGCACGATCGATTCTAGTTCATTCGCACGATCCATTCTAATTCATTTGTACGAATGAATTAGAATAGATTGTACGAATGAATTAGAATGGATCGTACGAATGAATTAGAATGGATCGTATGAACGAATTAGAATGGATCGTACGAATGAATTAGAATGGATCGTGCGAATGAATTAGAATGGATCGTACGAATGAATTAGAATGGATCGTACGAATGAACTAGAATGGATACATTCGTGCGAATGAATTAGAATGGATCGTACGAATGAATTAGAATGGATCGTACGAAAGAATTAGAATGGATCGTACGAATGAATTAGAATGGATTATACGAATAAGTAAGAATGGATCGTACGAATGAAATAGAATGGATTGTACTAATGAATTAGAATGGATCGTACGAATGAATTAGAATGGATCATGTGAAAGAATTAGAATGGATTGTATGAATGAATTAGAATGGATCATATGAATGAATTAGAATGGATCGTGTGAATGAATTCGAATAGATCGTATGAATGAATTAGAATGGATCGTACGAATGAATTAGAATGGATACATTCGTGCGAATAAATTAGAATGGATACATTCGTGCGAAAGAATTAGAATAGATCGTATGAATGAATTAGAATGGATCATATGAATGAATTAGAATATATCGTGCGAATGAATTAGAATGGATCGTACAAATGAATTAGAATGGATCATTCTAATGAATTAGAATTGATCGAACGAATGAATTAGCATGGATCGTGCTAATGAATTAGAATGGAACGTACGAATGAATTAGAATGGATCGTGTGAAAGAATTAGAATGGATTGTATGAATGAATTAGAATGAATTCGTACGATCCATTCGAATTCATTCGCACGATCCATTCTAATTCATTCAAACGATCCATTCTAATTCATTCTTACAATCCATTCTAATTCTTTCACATGATCCATTCTAATTCATTCGTAGGATCCATTCTAATTCATTCGTACAATCTATTCTATTTCATTCGTACTTTCCATTCTTACTCATTCGTATGATCCATTCTAATTCATTCGGACGAATATATCCATTCTAATTTATTCGTACGATCCATTCTAATTCATTCGTACGATCCATTCTAATTCATTCGTACGATCCATTCTTACGCATTCGTATGATCCATTCTAATTCCTTCGTACGATCCATTCTAATTCATTCATACGATCCATTATAATTCATTCGCACAATCTATTCTAATTCATTCGTACGATCCATTCTAATTCATTCGTACGATCGTACGAATGAATTAGAATGGATCGTACGGAATAAATTAGAATGGATTGTATGAATGAATTAGAATGGATACATTCGTGCGAATGAATTATAATAGATCATACGAATGAGTAAGAATGGATCGTACGAATGAAATAGAATGGATTGTATGAATGAATTAGAATGGATCGTACAAATGAATTAGAATGGATCGTACAAATGAATTAGAATGGGTCATACGAATTAGTAAGAATGGATCGTACAAATGAAATAGAATGGATTGTACGAATGAATTAGAATGGATCGTACGAATGAATTAGAATGGATCGTGTAAAAGAATTAGAATGTATTGTATGAATGAATTAGAATGGATCTTATGAATGAATTAGAATGGATCGTGCGAATGAATTCGAATGGATCGCATGATCCATTCGAATAGAATAGATCGTATGAATGAATTAGAATGGATCGGGCGAATGAATTAGAATGGATTGTAGGAATGAATTAGAATGGATCGTATGAATGAATTAGAATGGATCGTATGAATGA
This sequence comes from Chamaelirium japonicum, assembly GCA_947650365.1. Taxonomy (NCBI): domain Eukaryota; kingdom Viridiplantae; phylum Streptophyta; class Magnoliopsida; order Liliales; family Melanthiaceae; genus Chamaelirium; species Chamaelirium japonicum. The sequence continues at coordinate 1,252,968 of CANTAL010000064.1, read as the reverse complement.
ATAAGAATGGATCATACGAATGAATTAGAATGGATACATTCGTGCGAATGAATTAGAATGGATACATTCGTGCGAAAGAATTAGAATAGATCGTATAAATGAATTAGAATGGATCCTATGAATGAATTAGAATGGATCGTGCGAATGAATTAGAATGGATCGTGCTAATGAATTAGAATTGATCGAACAAATGAATTAGCAAGGATCGTGCTAATGAATTAGAATGGAACGTACGAATGAATTAGAATGGATCGTGTGAATGAATTAAAATGGATTGTATGAATGAATTAGAATGGATCGTACGAAGGAATTAGAATGGATCGTACGAATGAATTAGAATGGATCGTATGACTGAATTAGAATAGATTGTACGAATGAATTAGAATGGATCGTACGAATGAATTAGAATGGATCGTGTGAAAGAATTAGAATGGATCGTACGAATGAATTATAATGGATCGTGCGAATGAATTAGAATGGATCGTACGAATGAATTAGAACGGATCGTGCTAATGAATTAGAATTGATCGAACGAATTCATTCTAATTCATTCATACAATCCATTCTAATTCTTTCACACGATCCATTCTAATTCATTCGTACGTTCCATTCTAATTCATTAGCACGATCCATGCTAATTCATTCGTTCGATCAATTCTAATTCATTAGCACGATCCATTCTAATTAATTCGCACGATCCATTCTAATTCATTCATAGGATCCATTCTAATTCAGTCATAGGATCCATTCTAATTCATTCATACGATCTATTCTAATTCTTTCGCACGAATGTGTCCATTCTAATTCATTCACACGAATGTATCCATTCTAATTTATTCGTACGATCCATTCTAATTCATTCGTACGATCCATTCGAATTCATTCGCACGATCCATTCTAATTCATTCATATGATCCATTCTAATTCATTCATACAATCCATTCAAATTCTTTCACACGATCCATTCTAATTCATTCGTACGATCCATTCTAATTCATTCGTACAATCCATTCTATTTCATTCGTACGATCCATTCTTACTCATTCGTATGATCCATTCTAATTCATTCGTACGATCCATTCTAATTCATTCGTACGATCCATTCTAATTCATTCGTACGATCCATTCTAATTCATTCGCACGAATGTATCCATTCTAGTTCATTCGTACGATCCATTCTAATTCATTCGTACGATCCATTCTAATTCATTCGCACGATCCATTCTAATTCATTCGTACGATCCATTCTAATTCATTCATACGATACATTCTAATTCATTCGTACGATCCATTCTAATTCATTCGCACAAATGTATCCATTCTAATTCATTCGTATGATCCATTTTAATTCATTCGCACGATCCATTCTAATTCATTCGTACGATCCATTCTAATTCTTTCACACGATCCATTCTAATTCATTCGTACGATCCATTCAAATTCATTCGCACGATCCATTCTAATTCATTCGTACGATCCATTCTAATTCATTCCACAAATGTATCCATTCTAATTCATTCGTACGATCCATTCTAATTCATTCGCACGATCCATTCTAATTCATTCGTACGATCCATTCTAATTCATTCGTACGATCCATTCTAATTCATTCGTACGATCCATTCTAATTCATTCGCACGATCCATTCTAATTCATTCATAGGATCCATTCTAATTCATTCATACGATCTATTCTAATTCTTTCGCATGAATGTATCCATTCTAATTCATTCGCACGAATGTATCCATTCTAATTCATTCATACGATCCATTCTAATTCATTCGTACGATCCATTCTAATTCATTCGTACGATCCATTCTAATTCATTTGTACAATCCATTCAATTTCATTCGTACGATCCATTCTTACTCATTCGTATGATCCATTCTAATTCATTCGCACGAATGTATCCATTCTAATCCATTCGTACTATCCATTCTAATCCATTCGTACGATCCATTCTAATTCATTCGCATGAATGTAGCCATTCTAATTCATTCATTTGATCCATTCTAATTCATTCGTACGATCTATTCTAATTCATTCGTCCGATCCATTCTAATTCATTCGCACGAATGTATCCATTCTAAACCATTCATACGATCCATTCTAATTTATTCGTACGATCCATTCTAATTCATTCGTAAGATCCATTCCAATTCATTCGTACGATCCATTCTAATCCATTCTAATTCATTCGTACGATCCATTCTAATTCCTTCGTACGATCCATTCTAATTCCTTCGTACGATCCATTCTATTTCATTCGTATGATCCATTCTAATTAATTCATACGATCCATTCTAATTCATTCGTATGATCCATTCTAATTCATTCGTATGATCCATTCTTGCTCATTCGTACGATCCATTCTAATTCATTCATACAATCCATTCTAATTCATTCATACGATCCATTCTTACTCATTCGTATGATCCATTCTAATTCATTCATACGATCCATTCTAATTCATTCGCACGAATGTATCCATTCCATTCGTACGATCCATTCATACTATCCATTCTAATTCATTCATACAATCCAATCTAATTCTTTCACACGATCCATTCTAATTCATTCGTACGATCCAGTCAAATTCATTAGCATGGATCGTGCTAATGAATTAGAATGGAATATACGAATGAATTAGAATGGATCGTAGAACGGATCGTACGAATGAATTAGAATGAATTAGAATGGATCGTACGAATGAATTAGAATGGATCGTACGAATGAATTAGAATGGATCGTACGAATGAAATAGAATGGATCGTGTGAAAGAATTAGAATGGATTGTATGAATGAATTAGAATGGATCGTATGAATGGATCGTACAAATGGAATGGATACATTCGTGCGAATGAATTAGAATGGATCGTACGAATGAATTAGAATGGATCATACGAATGAGTAAGAATGGATCGTACGAATGAATTAGAATGGATCGTACGAATGAATTAGAATGGATTGTACGAATAAATTAGAATGGATACATTCGTCCTAATGAATTAGAATGGATCATACGAATGCATTCTAATTCCTTCGTACGATCCATTCTAATTCCTTCGTACGATCCATTCTATTTCATTCGTATGATCCATTCTAATTCCTTGGTACGATCCATTCTAATTCCTTTGTATCCATTCTAATTCACTCATACGATCCTTTCTAATCCATTCGTACGATCCATTCTAATTCATTCGCATGAATGTAACCATTCTAATTCATTCATTTGATCCATTCTAATTCATTCGTACGATCCATTCTAATTCATTCGTACGATCCATTCTAAGTCATTCGTACGATCCATTCTAATTCATTCGTACGATCCATTCTAATTCATTCGCACGAATGTATCCATTCTAATTCATTCGTACAATCCATTATATTTCATTCGTACGATCCATTCTTACTCATTCGTATGATCCATTCTAATTCGTTCGTATGATCCATTCTAATTCATTCGTACGATCCATTCTAATTCATTCGTATGATCCATTCTAATTCATTCGCACGATCCATTCTAATTCATTCATACGATCCATTCTAATTCATTCATACGATCCATTCTAATTCATTCCTACAATCCATTCTAATTCATTCGCCCGATCCATTCTAATTCATTCATACGATCCATTCTATTCGAATGGATCATGTGATCCATTCGAATTCTTTCGCACGATCCATTCTAATTCATTCATACGATCCATTCTAATTTATTCATACAATGCATTCTAATTCTTTCACACGATCCATTCTAATTCATTCGTACGATCCATTCTAATTCATTCCCTCGAATGTATCCATTCTAATCCATTCGTACGATCCATTCTAATCCATTCGTACGATCAATTCTAATTCATTCGCATGAATGTAACCATTCTAAATCATTCATTTGATCCATTCTAATTCATTCGTACGATCCATTCTAATTCATTCGCACGATCCATTCTAATTCATTCATAGGATCCATTCTAATTCATTCGTACAATCCATTCTAATTCTTTCACATGATCCATTCTAATTCATTTGTACGATCCATTCTAATTCATTCATACAATCCATTCTAATTCATTCGTACGATCCATTCTAATTCACTCATACGAACCATTCTAATAAATTCATACGATCCATTCTAATTCATTTGCACAAATATATCCATTCTAATTCATTCGTACGATCCATTCTAATTCCTTCGTACGATCCATTCTAATTCATTCGTACGATCTATTCTAATTCATTCGTACGATCCATTCTAATTCATTCGTACGATCTATTCTTACGAATGAATTAGAATGGATCGTACGAATGAATTAGAATGGATCGTACGAATGAATTAGAATGGATACATTCGTGCGAATGAATTAGAATGGATCGGACGATTGAATTAGAATGGATCGTACGAATGAATTAGAATGGATCGTACGAATGAATTAGAATGGATCGTACGAATAAATTAGAATGGATACATTCATCCGAATGAATTAGAACGGATCATACGAATGAGTAAGAATGGATCGTACGAATGAAATAGAATGGATCGTACGAATGAACTAGAATGGATACATTCGTGCGGATGAATTAGAATGGATCGTATGAATGAATTAGAATGGATCGTACGAATGAATTAGAATGGATCGTACGAATGAATTAGAATGGATCGTACGAATGAATTAGAATGGATACATTCGTGCGAATAAATTAGAATGGATCGTGCACGAATGTATCCATTCAAATTCATTCGTACGATCCATTCTAATTCATTAATATGATCCATTCTAATTCATTCGTACGATCCATTCTAATTCATATGCACAAAGGTATCCATTCTAATCCATTCGTAGGATCCATTCTAATCCATTCGTACGATCCATTCTAATTCATTCGTACGATCCATTCTAATTTATTCGCTCGAATGTATCCATTCTAATCCATTTGTACGATCCATTCTAATCCATTTGTACGATCCATTCTAATTCATTCGCATGAATGTAACCATTCTAATTCATTCATTTGATCCATTCTAATTCATTCGTACGATCCATTCTAATTCATTCGTCCGATCCATTCTAATTCATTCGCACGAATGTATCCATTCTAATTCATTCGTATGATCCATTCTAATTCATTCGTAGGATTCATTCGTAGGATACATTCGTACGATCCATTCTAATTCATTCGTACGATCCATTCTAATTAATTCGCACGATCCATTCTAATTAATTCGTACGATCAATTCTAATTCATTCGCACGAATGTATCCATTCTAATTCATTTATACGATCCATTCTAATTCATTCGTACGATCCATTCTAATTCATTCGTACGATCCATTCTAATTCATTCATACGATCCATTCTAATTCATCCGCACGAATGTATCCATTCTAGTTCATTCGTACGATCCATTCTATTTCATTCGTACGATCCATTCTTACTCATTCGTATGATCCGTTCTAATTCATTCGGATGAATGTATCCATTCTAATTTATTCGTACGATCCATTCTAATTCATTCGTACGATCCATTCTAATTCATTCGTACGATCCATTCTAATTCAATCGTCCGATCCATTCTAATTCATTCGCACGAATGTATCCATTCTAATTCATTCGTACGATCCATTCTAATTCATTCGTACGATCCATTCTAATTCATTCGTAAGATCCATTCTAATTCATTCGTACGATCCATTCTAATTCATTCGTACGATCCATTCTAATTCATTTGCACGAATGTATCCATTCTAGTTCATTCGTACGATCCATTCTAATTCATGCGTACGATCCATTCTAATTCATTCGCACGATCCATTCTAATTCATTCGTACGATCAATTCTAATTCATTCGCACGAATGTATCCATTCTAATTCATTCGTACAATCCATTCTAATTCATTGGTACAATCTATTCTATTTCATTCGTACGATCCATTCTTACTCATTCGTATGATCCATTCTAATTCATTCGCACGAATGCATCCATTCTAATTCGTTCGTACGAATCCATTCTAATTCATTCGTACAATCCATTCTATTTCATTTGTACGATCCATTCTTACTCATTCGTACGATCCATTCTAATTCATTCGTAAGATCCATTCTAATTCATTCGTACGATCCATTCTAATTCATTCGCACGATCCATTCTAATTCATTCATACAATCCATTCTAATTCATTCCGTACGATCCATTCTAATTCATTCGCTCGAATGTATCCATTCTAATCCATTCGTACGATCCATTCTAATCCATTCGTACGATCCATTCTAATTCATTCGCATGAATGTAACCATTCTAATTCATTCATTTGATCCATTCTAATTCATTTGTACAATCCATTCTAATTCATTAGCACGATCCATGCTAATTCATTCGTTCGATCAATTCTAATTCATTAGCACGATCCATTCTAATTCATTTGTACGATCCATTCTAATTCATTCGCACGATCCATTCTAATTCATTTATAGGATCCATTCTAATTCATTCATACGATCTATTCTAATTCTTTCGCACGAATGTATCCATTCTAATTCATTCGCACGAACGTATCCATTCTAATTCATTCATACAAATCCATTCTAATTCATTCGTACAATCTATTCTATTTCATTCGTACGATCCATTCTAGTTCATTCGTACGATCCATTCTATTTCATTCGTACGATCCATTCTAATTCATTCGTATGATCCATTCTAATTAATTCGTATGATCCATTCTAATTCATTCGTACGATCCATTCTAATTCATTCATACAATCCATTCTAATTCATTCGCACGAATGTATCCATTCTAATTAATTCGTACGATCCATTCTTATTCATTCGTATGATCCATTCTTATTCATTCGCACGATCCAGTCTAATGGATTAGCACGATCCTTCTAATTCATTCGCCCGAATGTATCCATTCTAATTCATTCATACGATCCATTCTAATTCATTCGTACGATCCATTCTAATTCATTCGTACGATCAGTTCTAATTCATTCACAAAATCTATTCTAATTCATTCATACGATCCATTCTAATTCATTCGCACGATCCATTCTAATTCATTCGTACGATCCATTCTAATTCTTTCACACGATCCATTCTAATGCATTCGTACGATCCATTCTAATTCATTCGCACGATCCATTCTAATTCATTCGTACGATCCATTCTAATTCATTCATACGATCCATTCTAATTCATTCGTACGATCCATTCTAATTCATTCGCACAAATGTATCCATTCTAATTCATTCGTATGATCCATTCTAATTCATTCGCACGATCCATTCTAATTCATTCGTACGATCCATTCTAATTCATTCGTACGATCCATTCTAATTCATTCGTACGATCCATTCTAATTAATTCGTATGATCCATTCTAATTCATTCGTACGATCCATTCTAATTCATTCATACAATCCATTCTAATTCATTCGCACGAATGTATCCATTCTAATTAATTCGTACGATCCATTCTAATTCATTCGTATGATCTATACTTATTCATTCGCACGATCCAGTCTAATTGATTCGCACGATCCATTCTAATTCCTTCGCACGAATGTATCCACTCTAATTCATTCGTACGATCCATTCTAATTCATTCGTACGATCCATTCTAATTCATATGCACAAAGGTATCCATTCTAATTCATTCGCACGAAAGAATTAGAATGGATTGTATGAAAGAATTAGAATGGATTGTATGAATGAATTAGAATGGATCGTATGAATGAATTAGAATGGATCATACGAATAAATTAGAATGGATACATTCGTCCGAATGAAATAGAATGGATCATACGAATGAGTAAGAATGGATTGTACGAATGAAATAGAATTGATTGTGCGAATGAATTAGAATAGACCGTACGAATGAATTACAATGGATACATTCGTGCGAATGAATTAGAATGGATCAGACGAATGAATTAGAATGGATCGTACGAATGAATTAGAATGGATCTTACGAATGAATTAGAATGGATCGTACGAATAAATTAGAATGGATACATTCGTCCGAATGAATTAGAATGGATCATACGAATGAGTAAGAATGGATCGTACGAATGAAATAAAATAGATTGTACGAATGAATTAGAAGGGATCCTACGAATGAATTAGAATGGATCGTGTGAAAGAATTAGATTGGATTGTATGAATGAATTAGAATGGATCGTATGAATGAATTAGAATGGATCGTGCGAATGAATTAGAATGGATCGTACGAATGAATTAGAATGGATACATTCGTGCGAATGAATTAGAATGGATCATACGAATGAGTAAGAATGGATTGTACGAATGAAATAGAATGGATTATACAAATGAATTAGAATGGATACATTCGTGCGAATGAATTAGAATGGATCGTATGTACGAATGAATTAGAATGGATACATTCGTGCGAATGAATTAGAATGGATCGTACGAATGAATTAGAATGGATCGTGCGAATGAATTAGAATGGATCGTACGAATGAATTAGAATGGATAGTACGAATGAACTAGAATGGATACATTCGTGCGAATGAATTAGAATGGATCGTACGAATGAATTAGAATGGATCGTACGTACGATCCATTCTAATGGATACATTTGTGCGAATGAATCTAAATGGATTGTATGAATGAATTACAATGGATCGTACGAAGGAATTAGAATGGATCATATGAATGAATTAGAATGGATCGTGCTAATGAATTAGAATTGATCGAACGAATTCATTCTAATTCATTCATACAATCCATTCTAATTCTTTCACACGATCCATTCTAATTCATTTGTACGATCCATTCTTACTCATTGGTACGATCCATTCTAATTCATTCGCACGAATGTATCCATTCTAATTCATTCGTACGAATCCATTCTAATTCATTCGTACAATCTATTCTATTCCATTCTAATTCATTCGTACGATCCATTCTTACTCATTCGTACGATCCATTCTACTTCATTCGTACGATCCATTCTTTTCTAGTTCATTCGTACGATCCATTCTAATTCATTCATACGATCCATTATTATTCATTCTTACTCATTCGTATGATCCATTCTAATTCATTCGGACGAATGTATCCATTCTAATTTATTCGTACGATCCATTCTAATTCATTCGTACGATCCATTCTAATTCATTCGTAAGATCCATTCTAATACATTCGTACGATCCATTCTAATTCATTCATTCGTACGATCCATTCTAATACATTCGTACGATTCATGCTAATTCATTCGCACGATCCATTCTAATTCATTCGTACGATCCATTCTTATTCATTCATACGATCCATTCTAATTCTTTCACACGATCCATTCTAATTCATTCGTACGATCCATTCTAATTCATTCATACGATCTATTCTAATTCATTCGTACGATCCATTCTAATTCATTCGTACGATCCATTCTAATTCCTTCGTACGATCCATTCTAATTCATTCATACAATCCATTCTAATTCTTTCGTACGATCCATTCTAATTCATTCGCACGAATGTATCCATTCTAGTTCATTCGCACGATCTATTCTAATTCATTCATACAATCCATTCTAATTCTTTCACACGATCCATTCTAATTCATTCGTACGATCCATTCTAATTCATTCACACAATCCATCCTAATTCATTCGTACGAACCATTCTTACTCATTCGTACGATCCATTCTAATTCATTCATACAATCTATTCTAATTCATTCCGTACGATCCATTCTAATTCACTCATACGATCCATTCTAATTCATTCATAAGATCCATTCTAATTCATTCATACGATCTATTCTAATTCTTTCGCACGAATGTATCCATTCTAATTCATTCGCACGAATGTATCCATTCTAATTCATTCGTACTATCCACTCTAATTAATTCGCACGATCCATTCTAATTCATTCGTACGATCAATTCTAATTCATTCGTACGAATGTATCCATTCTAATTCATTCGTACGATCTATTCTAATTCATTCATAGGATCCATTCTAATTTATTCATACAATCCATTCTAATTCATTCGCTCGAATGTATCCATTCTAATCCATTTGTACGATCCATTCTAATCCATTCGTACGATCCATTCTAATTCATTCGCATGAATGTAACCATTCTAATTCATTCATACGATCCATTCTAATTCATTCGTACGATCCATTCTAATTCATTCGTACGATCCATTCTAATTCATTCGCACGAATGTATCCATTCTAGTTCATTCGTACGATCCATTCTAATTCATTCCTACGATCCATTCTAATTCATTCATACAATCCATTCTAATTCTTTCACTAATCCATTCTAATTCATTCGTAGGATCCATTCTAATTCATTCGTACGATCCATTCTAATTCATTCGTACGATCCATTCTAATTCATTCGTAAGATCCATTCTAATTCATTCGTACGATCCATTCTAATTCATTCGTACGATCCATTCTAATTCATTCGCACGAATGTATCCATTCTAGTTCATTCGTACGATCCATTCTAATTCATTCGTACGATCCATTCTAATTCATTCGCACGATCCATTTTAATTCATTCGTACAATCCATTCTATTTCATTCGTACGATCCATTCTTACTCATTCGTATGATCCATTATGGATACATTCGTGCGAATGAATTAGAATGGATCATACGAATGAGTAAGAATGGATCGTACGAATGAAATAGAATGGATTGTGCGAATGAATTAGAATGGATCGTAGAATGGATCAGAATAGATCGTGTGAAAGAATTAGAATGGATCGTATGAATGAATTACAATGGATCGTGCGAATGAATTCGAATGGATCGTACGAATTCATTCTAATTCATTCATACAATCCATTCTAATTCTTTCACACGATCTATTCTGATCCATTCTACGATCCATTCGAATTCATTCGCACAATCCATTCTATTTCATTCGTACGATCCATTCTTACTCATTCGTATCATCCATTCTAATTCATTCGCACGAATGTATCCATAATGGATCATACGAATGACTAAGAATGGATCGTACGAATGAAATACGTACGAATGAATTAGAATGGATCGTACGAACGAACTAGAATGGATCGTACGAATGAAATAGAATAGATTGTACGAATGAATTAGAATGGATTCGTACGAATGAATTAGAATGGATATATTCGTGCGAATGAATTAGAATGGATACATTCGTGCGAAAGAATTAGAATAGATCGTATGAAAGAATTAGAATGGATCCTATGAATGAATTAGAATGGATCGTGCGAATGAATTAGAATGGATTGTACGAATGAATTAGAATAGATCGTACGAATGAATTAGAATGGATCGTACGAAGGAATTAGAATGGATCGTACGAATGAATTAGAATGGATATATTCGTGCAAATGAATTAGAATGGATCGTGCGAATGAATTAGAATGGATCGTACGAATGAATTAGAATGGATCGTACGAATGAATTAGAATGGATCTTACGAATGAATTAGAATGGATCGTACGAATGAATTAGAATGGATCGTATGAATGAATTAGAATGGATACATTCGTGCGAATGAATTAGAATGGATCGGACGAATGAATTAGAATGGATCGTACGAATGAATTAGAATGGATCAAATGAATGAATTAGAATGGTTACATTGATGCGAATGAATTAGAATGGATCGTACGAATGAATTAGAATGGATTGTATGAATGAATTAGAATGAATCGTACGAATGAATTAGAATGGATCAAATGAATGAATTAGAATGGTTACATTCATGCGAATGAATTAGAATGGATCGTACGAATGGATTAGAATGGATCGTACGATCCATTCTAATTCATTCGTCCGATCCATTCTAATTCATTCGCACGAATGTATCCATTCTAATTCATTCGTACGATCCATTCTAATTCATTCGTACGATCCATTCTAATTCATTCGTACGATCCATTCTAATTCATTCGTACGATCCATTCTAATTCATTCGCACGAATGTATCCATTCTAGTTAATTCGTACGATCCATTCTAATTCATTCGTACGATCCATTCTAATTCATTCGCACGATCCATTCTAATTCATTCGTACGATCCATTCTAATTCATTCGTATGATCCATTCTAATTCATTCGCACAAATTTATCCATTCTAATTAAATCGTACGATCCATTCTAATTCATTCGCACGATCCATTCTAATTCATTCGTACGATCTATTCTAATTCTTACACACGATCCATTCTAATTCATTCGTACGATCCATTCTAGTTCATTCGCACGATCCATTCTAATTCATTCGTATGATCCATTCTAATTCATTCATACGATCCATTCTAATTCATTCGTACGATCCATTCTAATTCATTCGCACAAATGTATCCATTCTAATTCATTCGTACGATCCATTCTAATTCATTCGCACGATCCATTCTAATTCATTCGTACGATCCATTCTAATTCATTCGTAAGATCCATTCTAATTCATTCGTACGATCCATTCTAATTCATTAGTACGATCCATTCTAATTCATTCGCACGAATGTATCCATTCTAGTTCATTCGTACGATCCATTCTAATTCATTCGTACGATCCATTCTAATTCATTCGCACGATCCATTCTAATTCATTCGTACGATCCATTCTAATTTATTCATACGATCCATTCTAATTCATTCGTACGATCCATTCTAATTCATTCGCACAAATTTATCCATTCTAATTCATTCGTACGATCCATTCTAATTCATTCGCAGGATCCATTCTAATTCATTCGTACGATCGATTCTAATTCTTTCACACGATCCATTCTAATTCATTCGTACGATCCATTCTAGTTCATTCGCACGATCCATTCTAATTCATTCGTACGATCCATTCTAATTCATTCATACGATCCATTCTAATTCATTCGTACGATCCATTCTAATTCTTTCGCACAAATGTATCCATTCTAATTCATTCGTACGATCCATTCTAATTCATTCGCACGATCCATTCTAATTCATTCGTACGATCCATTCTAATTCATTCGTACGATCCATTCTAATTCATTCGTATGATCCATTCTAATTAATTCGTACGATCCATTCTAATTCATTCGCACGAATGTATCTATTCTAATTCATTCGTAAAATCCCTTCTATTTCATTCGTACGATCCATTCTTACTCATTCGTATGATCCATTCTAATACATTCGTACGATTCATGCTAATTCATTCGCACGATCCATTCTAATTCATTCATACGATCCATTCTTATTCATTCATACGATCCATTCTAATTCATTCGCACAATCCATTCTAATCCATTCTAATCCATTCTAATTTATTTGTAAGATCCATTCTTATTCATTCGTACGATCCATTCTAATTCATTCATACAATCCATTCTAATTCTTTCACACGATCCATTCTAATTCATTCGTACGATCCATTCTAAATCATTCGTGCAATCCATTCTATTTCATTTGTACGATCAATTCTAATTCATTAGAATGGATCGTACGAATGAATTAGAATGGATCATATTAATGAATTAGAATGGATCGTACGAATGAATTAGAATGGATCGTACGAACGAATTAGAATGGATCGTACGTAGGAATTAGAATGGATCGTACGAATGAATTAGAATGGATATATTCGTGCAAATGAATTAGAATGGATCGTACGAATGAATTAAAATGGATATATTCATGCAAATGAATTAGAATGGATCGTATGAATGTATTAGAATGGATCGTATGAGTGAATTAGAATGGATCGTACGAATGAATTAGAATGGATCGTACGAATGAATTAGAATGGATCGTGTGAAAGAATTAGAATGGATTGTATGAATGAATTAGAATAGATCGTATGAATGAATTAGAATGGATCATACAAATGAATTAGAATGGATCGTACGAATGAATTTGAATGGATACACTTGTGCGAATGAATCTAAATGGATTGTATGAATGAATTAAAATGGATCGTACGAATGAATTAGAATGGATCGTACGAATGAATTAGAATAGCTCATACGAATGAATTAGAATGAATCGTATGAATGAATTAGAATGGTTACATTCGTGCGAATGAATTAGAATAGATCGTACGAATGAATTAGAATGGATCGTACGAATAAATTAGAATGGATCGTGGGAATGAATTAGAATGGATCGTACGAATGAATTAGAATGGATCCACCGAATGAGTTAGAATGGATCATACGAATGAATTAGAATGGATTGTACGAATGAATTAGAATGGATTGTGCGAATGAATTAGAATGGATCGTATGAATGAATAAGAAAGGATCGTACGAATGAATTAGAATGGATCGTGCGAATGAATTAGCATGAATCATACGAATGTATTAGAATGGATCGTACGATTGAATTAGAATGAATCGTACGATCCATTCTAATTCAATCGTCCGATCCATTCTAATTCATTCGCATGAATGTATCCATTCTAATTCATTCGTACAATCCATTCTATTTCATTCGTACGATCCATTCTTACTTATTCGTATGATCCATTCTAATTCATTCGTACGATCCATTCTAATTCATTCATACGATCCATTCTAATTCATTCGCACGATCCATTCTAATTCATTCATACGATCCATTCTAATTCATTCATACGATCCATTCTAATTCATTCGCCCGATCCATTCTAATTTATTCATACGATCCATTCTATTCGAATGGATCATGCGATCCATTCAAATTCATTCGCACGATCCATTCTAATTCATTCATACGATCCATTCTAATTCAATCATACAATGTATTTTAATTCTTTCGCACGATCCATTCTAATTCATTCATACGATCCATTCTAATTCATTCATACGATCCATTCTAATTCACTCATACGATCCATTCTAATTCATTCGTACGATCCATTCTAATTCATTCGCACGAATGTATCTATTCTAATTCATTCATACGATCCATTCTAATTCATTCGTACGATCCATTCTAATTCATTCGTAAGATCCATTCTAATTTATTCGTACGATCCATTCTAATTTATTCGTACGATCCATTCTAATTCATTCGCATGAATGTATCCATTCTAGTTCATTCGTACGATCCATTCTAATTCATTCGTACGATCCATTCTAATTCATTCGTACGATCTATTCTAATTCATTCATACAATCCATTCTAATTCTTTCACACGATCCATTCTAATTCATTCGTACGATCCATTCTAATTCATTCGCACAATCCATTCTAATTCATTCGTACGATCCATTCTAATTCCTTCGTACGATCCATTCTAATTCATTCGTACGATCTATTCTAATTCATTCGTACGATCCATTCTAATTCTTTCGTACGATCCATTCTAATTCCTTCGTACGATCCATTCTAATTCTAATTCTATTCTAATTCATTCGTACAATCCATTCTAATTCATTCGCACGAATGTATCCGCGCCTCCACCACCTCCTCGCCCGGACCCCGGCCCAGGTCAGCCACCTGCCCCACTTCCCATTGTTCGCCACAAGATTCAAATGTATCGTATGAATTAATTAGAATGGATCGTACGAATGAATTAGAATGGATACATTCGTGCGAATGAATTAGAATGGATACATTCGTGCGAAAGAATTAGAAAAGATCGTATGAATGAATTAGAATGGATCCTATGAATGAATTAGAATGGATCGTGCGAATGAATTAGAATGGATCGTACGAATGAATTAGAATGGATCGTGCTAATGAATTAGAATTGATCGAACGAATGAATTAGCATGGATCGTGCTAATGAATTAGAATGGAATGTACGAATGAATTAGAATGGATCGTGTGAAAGAATTAGAATGGATTGTATGAATGAATTAGAATGATTCGTACGATCCATTCGAATTCATTCGCATGATCCATTCTAATTCATTCATATGACCCATTCTAATTCATTCATACGATCCATTCTAATTCATTCGCACAAATGTATCCATTCTAATTTATTCGTACGATCCATTCTAATTCATTCGCACGATCCATTCTAATTCATTCGTACGATCCATTCTAATTCATTAGCACGATCCATGCTAATTCATTCGTTCAATCAATTCTAATTCATTAGCACGATCCATTCTAATTCATTCGTACGATCCATTCTAATTCATTCGCACAAATGTATCCATTCTAATTCATTCGTATGATCCATTCTAATTCATTCGCACGATCCATTCTAATTCATTCGTACGATCCATTCTAATTCTTTCACACAATCCATTCTAATTCATTCGTACGATCCATTCTAATTCGTTCGCACGATCCATTCTAATTCATTCATAGGATCCATTCTAATTCATTCATATGATCTATTCTAATTCTTTCGCACGAATGTATCCATTATAATTCATTCGCACGAATGTATCCATTCTAATTCATTCGTACGATCCATTCTAATTCATTCGTACGATCCATTCTAATTCATTCGTACGATCCATTCTAATTCATTCATACAATCCATTCTAATTCTTTCACACGATCCATTCTAATTCATTCGTAGGATCCATTCTAATTCATTCGTACAATCTATTCTATTTCATTCGTACGATCCATCCTTACTCATTCGTATGATCCATTCTAATTCATTCGGACGAATGTATCTATTCTAATTTATTCGTACGATCCATTCTAATTCATTCGTACGATCCATTCTAATTCATTCGTCCGATCCATTCTAATTCATTCGCACGAATGTATCCATTCTAATTCATTCGTATGATCCATTCTAATTCATTCGTACGATCCATTCTAATTCATTCGTAAGATCCATTCTAATTCATTCGTACGATCCATTCTAATTCATTCGTACGATCCATTCTAATTCATTCGCACGAATGTATCCATTCTAGTTCATTCGTACGATCCATTCTAATTCATTCGTACGATCCATTCTAATTCATTCGCACGATCCATTCTAATTCATTCATACGATCCATTCTAATTCATTCATACGATCCATTCTAATTCATTCGTACGATCCATTCTAATTCATTCGCACAAATGTATCCATTCTAATTCATTCGTACGATCCATTCTAATTCATTCGCATGATCCATTCTAATTCATTCGTACGATCCATTCTAATTCTTTCACACGATCCATTCTAATTCATTCGTACGATCCATTCTAATTCATTCGCACGATCCATTCTAATTCATTCGCACGATCCATTCTAATTCATTCGTACGATCCATTCTAATTCATTCGTACGATCCATTCTAATTCATTTGTACGATCCATTCTAATTCATTCGCACAAATGTATCCATTCTAATTCATTCGTACGATCCATTCTAATTCATTCACACGATCCATTCTAATTCATTCGCACGATCCATTCTAATTCATTCGCACGATCCATTCTAATTCATTCGTACGATCCATTCTAATTCATTCGTACGATCTGTTCTTATTCATTCACACAATCCATTTTAATTCATTCGCACGAATGTATCCATTCTAATTCATTCGTACGATCCATTCTAATTCATTCGCACGATCCATTCTAATTCATTCGTACGATCCATTCTAATTCATTCGCACGATCTGTTCTTATTCATTCGCACAATCCATTTTAATTCATTCGCACGAATGTATCCATTCTAATTCATACGTACGATCCATTCTAATTCATTCGTACGATCCATTCTAATTCATTCAAATGATCCATTCTAATTAATTCGTATGATCCATTCTAATTCATTCGTACGATCCATTCTAATTCATTCGTACGATCCATTCTAATTCACTCATACGATCTATTCTAATACATTCATACGATCCATTCTAATTCATTTGCATGAATATATCCATTCTAATTCATTCGTACGATTCATTCTAATTCCTTCGTACGATCCATTCTAATTCATTCGTACGATCTATTCTAATTCATTTGTACGATCCATTCTAATTCATTCGTACGATCCATTCTAATTCCTTCGTACGATCCATTCTAATTCATTCGTACGATCCATTCTAATTCATTCGTACGATCTATTCTAATTCATTCGTACGAATGGATACATTCGTGTGAATGAATTAGAATGGATCGTACAAATGAGTAAGAATGGATCGTACGAATGAAATAGAATGGATTGCACGAATGAATTAGAATGGATCGTACGAATGAATTAGAATGGATCGTGTGAAAGAATTCGAATGGATTGTATGAATGAATTAGAATGGATCGTACGAATGAATTAGAATGGATCGTACGAAGGAATTTGAATGGATCGTACGAATGAATTAGAATGGATCGTACGAATGAATTAGAATAGATCGTACGAATGAATTAGAATGGATCGTACGAAGGAATTAGAATGGATCGTACGGATGAATTTGAATGGATATATTCGTGCAAATGAATTAGAATGGATCGTATGAATGTATTAGAATGGATCGTATGAGTGAATTAGAATGGATCGTACGAATGAATTAGAATGGATCGTATGAATGAATTAGAATGGATACATTCGTGTGAATGAATTAGAATGGATCGTATGAATGAATTAGAATAGATTTTGTGAATGAATTAGAACTGATCGTACGAATGAATTAGAATGGATACATTCGTGCGAACGAATTAGAATGGATTGTATGAATGAATTAGAATGGATCGTACGAATGAATTAGAATGGATCATATGAGTGAATTAGAATGGATACGAAGGAATTAGAATGGATCGTACGAAGGAATTAGAATGGATCATACGAATGAAATAGAATGGATCGTACGAAGGAATTAGAATGGATCGTACGAAGGAATTAGAATGGATCGTACGAATGAATTAGAATGGATATATTCGTGCAAATGAATTAGAATGGATCGTATGAATCAATTAGAATGGATCGTATGAGTGAATTAGAACGGATAGTACGAATGAAGTAGAATGGATCGTATGAATGAATTAGAATGGATACATTCGTGCGAATGAATTAGAATGGATCGTATGAATGAATTTGAATAGATTTTGCGAATGAATTAGAATGGATCGTACGAATGAATTAGAATGGATACATTCGTGCGAATAAATTAGAATGGATTGTATGAATGAATTAGAATGGATCGTACGAATGAATTAGAATGGATCGTATGAATGAATTAGAATAGATTGCACGAATGAATTAGAATGGATCGTACGAATGAATTAGAATGGATCGTACGAAGGAATTAGAATGGATTGTACGAATGAATTAGAATGGATCGTACGAATGAATTAGAATGGATCGTACGAAGGAATTAGAATGGATCATACGAATGAGTAAGAATGGATCGTATGAATGAATTAGATTGGATCGTACAATCCATTCTAATTCATTAGCATGGATCGTGCTAATGAATTAGAATGGAATATACGAATGAATTAGAATGGATCGTAGAATGGATCGTGTTGGGGGTAGCTGAAATCTGCCCTGGAGTTCCCCCCCCCCCGTGCTCACCAAATCACCTTGACAGGGAGCGAGGTCCACATTGGGCTGAAGGGGCCTAGGCCAAGGGCACTCATAGAAGCTCGCCTAAGCTCGCTGGAGCTCGCCCAGCCCGCGCTGGAGCTCGCCTACAGTGGTAGCGGGAGTTAGACCGTCATGCATAACGAAGACATCGGCACCGCAAACGCACCTAGCTCATGCAGGAGCTCGCCCCTAGCTCATGCAGGAGCTCGCCCAAGTTCGCCTTTGCCTGCGGATCTCATAGACCCCAGGATTCCAAGGGGTGGGGAACTCGCCCTCCCCCCCCCCATGCTAACCAAGTCACCTTGACAGGGCGCGAGCTCCACATTGGGCCGAAGGTTCTTTAGGCAAAAAGCTCGATCAGAAGCTCGCCCAAGCACGCTCAGGAGCTCGTCAAGCTCGTTCAGGGGCTCGCCTAAGCTCTCTCAGGAGCTCGCCCAAGCTCGCTCAGGAGCTCGCCCAAGCTCGCTCAGGAGCTCGTCAAATTCGTTCAGGAGCTCGCCTAAGCTCTCTCAGGAGCTCGCCCAAGCTCTCTCAGGAGCTCGTCAAGCTCGTTCAGGAGCTCGCCTAAGCTCTCTCAGGAGCTCGCCCAAGCTCTCTCAGGAGCTCGTCTAAGCTCTCTCAGAAGCTCGCCCAAGCTCGCTCAGGAGCTCGTCAAGCTCGTTCAGGAGCTCGTCTAAGCTCACTCAGGAGCTCGCCAAACTCGTTCAGGAGCTCGCCTAAGCTCTCTCGTGAGCTCGCCTAAGCTCTCTCAGGAGCTCGCCCAAGCTCGCCCCGACCCCTATTTATCGAAGAGGTTGCCCCCGCAAGGTTCGACTCTTGATAAATATGGGCGAAAGGACGGAGCAGTGCCGGGCGAGCTGGCCTTTGCTTCCTCCCTGAGACCGCCCAGACTCGAACATTCCAGAATAGACAGCTGGCAGCAACAAGAAAGATGCCCTCCCCCACTCAAACCGCCTGGCAGGCTTGACGACAGAATGTCAGGGCACGAGTACCAAGGACTGTCAGACCCACGCGAGCCAGAACGTGGGGGTCTAGAAGGCCCTGGAAGAATCTCCACGTGTCGGGCCACGGTAGGCCGCCGATTGCTATAAATGCTCACCCCCAGGCTCCATAGTACGGGTTCGAAATCCTTTTCCCTACCACTTTGATATACAACAGCTCGCCGTTGTGCTACCATGACTGACTTGAGCGTCGGAGGGTCTGCGCTCCTAAGGGAGCCAGCCATTCTCACGTTCTCTTTTCTTTGTCTTGCAGGCAGCCCACACAGACCAGTGAAAAATCCCCCGTACATCTGGCGCCGTCTGTGGGATCTTCGACTGGTTCCTGCGAGAACACCCACGACCACGCGGTTGAGCGCCGTCGGCTCTCGTAACCCCAAAGATGGCTCCGACGACAAGGGGACGCAGGCGACCAAGGACCCGTGCGAGATCTGCGAGCAGCGAGCTTCCTGTTGAGACCCCCCAGCCCCAGGTCCCGCTCAGTGACCAGCTCTTGTTGGAAATATTGGCCACCCAGCGGGCCATGATGGAGGAACTGACACGATTGCGTCAGGCTCCGGCGGCCAGCCGACAGTCTGGGCCGGTGAGTACGGCACCTCCGGTGCGACCACCAGCGTCAACATCGCATCCGCCCACGACCGTTCCGGCGTGGCAGGGTTCCCGCCAGGAACTATCGGTCGAGAGAGCGGCCGTGCACGAGGTGCCAGAAACCCCGCTTACAAGGCTGCAGAAGCTGGTGACCCAATGGTCTAGCAACCAGGCGACCTCGCGGGCGACTATCCCTCGCCGCCGTAGCCGGAGCACCGATTCTAACGAGTCAGAGGCAAGATCTCTAGAGCGGGATCGTGACCCGTGCCATCGGCGGCGTGGGAAAGAGCCCGCGGTGGCTACGTCTTCCGAAGCTCGAGAGGCAACGGCCTCCCACAGACCAACCGCCACGCTGAAGGAATCCGCGGGCGAACAGCGAGGAGGCCGCCGAGCGGTAGCCCCCGAGGGTCGCCGCGGGGCGGATCCGAACCTCCCTCGTGGGAGCGTGCTCGGCCGCCTAGGACCTGCGCAGCAGCCTCTGGGAGTTTTCCCCGGGCACTGGCAGCGACCTAACGCGACGATAGACCTGCTGGAAGACCTCGCCGCCCACGGGGTAGCTCGCCCTTCACAAGCGAGGTGCACCAAGGAGGGTTCCCTCACCACTGGACCCCGCCTAAGTTTGTACTGTTCGATGAATCGCAAGATCCAGTCGACCACCTATTGGCTTACCGAAAGCTGTTGTTCTTCCGGGACCAAGATCATGTTTTGTGCCGGGCTTTCCCGAGCAGCTTGACGGGCTCGGCATTGAATTGGCTCCACAAGTTGCCGTCGGGAACCATTCCAGACTTCCCAACTCTCTCCAGGTTGTTTTTGGAGCAGTACCGTTGCAACAGACAGTCCCCTAAGAGGATCGAGTCCCTCTTCACTTTGTCCATGGGAGCCCGCGAAACTCTTCGAAGCTTCGCGACACGCTTCCAAAGCGCCTACCTCTCTCTGGAGGACGCTGTCGGCCAAGATCTCACGACGGTGAGCGCATTCCGGAATGCCCTCCCCGAGGGAAGCAAGCTTCATGACGCCCTGGTGATCAAGGATCCCCGCACGATCATGGAGCTATTCGCCCTTGTCCAGCAGCACATCAGGCTCGAGGATGCGGTGTTAGACCGGAAGGGAGAGGCAGTCGAGCAGCGACCTCCTCCGGCTTTGCGACCTCTCGACGTTAAGGCCGTGGAGTGGCGGGAGGTGCCACAGGTGGCACCTTCGCCCAGACCGCCCGCAGCTCCTACCGTATAGCCCGTGGAAGCCCGCCCGGTGGTCGCTGGAAGGCCGGCGAACTGGCGCCTGCCTCCGGGACCCGGGGAGCGGGATTTCACCGAACGATGGAGGTTTCAACAAAGAAGTTAGCTCGGAAGCTCAGCGCAGACAGAGCCCGCATGATCTATAATGTGCAGTCTGCCGTTGAGCGGACTTAAAGCAAGACTGGGATCCTAAGAGGCAGCCAGTGGGCGACCTTGAGCTTCCCGGGGTAGTCCGCCGTTGTGCAGACTTAAAGCAAGACCGGGATCCTCAGAGGCAGCCAGTGGGCGACCTTAAGCTTCCCGGGGTAGTCCGCCGTTGTGCAGACTTAAAGCAAGACCGGGATCCTCAGAGGCAGCCAGTGGGCGACCTTGAGCTTCCCGGGGTAGTCCGCCGTTGTGCGGACTTAAAGCAAGACCGGGATCCTCAGAGGCAGCCAGTGGGCGACCTTGAGCTTCCCGAGGTAGTCCGCCGTCGTGCGGACTTAAAGCAAGACCGGGATCCTCAGAGGCAGCCAGTGGGCGACCTTGAGCTTCCCGAGGTAGTCCGCCGTCGTGCGGACTTAAAGCAAGACCGGGATCCTCAGAGGCAGCCAGTGGGCGACCTTGAGCTTCCCGGGGCAGTCCGCCGTCGTGCGGACTTAAAGCAAGACCGGGATCCTCAGAGGCAGCCAGTGGGCAACCTTGAGATTCCCAGGGAAGTCCGCTGCCTAGTGGACTCTAAACCTAACCAGGATCCTTCGCGTTCACCTGCCATGAACGGAAGCATCCTGGCGTTGGCATACCCCTCGAAGGGCGAGCCCGCCGAACAGGATCATCGAGGGAAATTAACCGGGCAGGGGGCAGCTAGCACGTATTAGTTTCCTTTTAAAATAAAAATGCTTTAAGTCTCTGAGTGTAGGGAAGTTTTTGAAGTCTTTTGGTTCGCTTATCGTTTTCCGGGCTCAGATAGTAATTTGGTTTTAGCGAGCATGCCGAGTTTTTCGTTTGCATATACTTTAAAGTAAAAAAAGGGTTGAATCGAATTAGCTGCCTCGCCCGGGGTATCACTCTCGAGATTTGGGGCGATACCCAAGTCACAAGACCGCTTGCGGCAGGCGCTCGCAGCTCGCCCGAGGCAGACCCTGACCGCGTGTGACAAGCTCGCACCGGAAGGAGATCGTTCGCGGCTGATGCTCCCGGCCCGCCCAGCGTTTGTGAAATACTGGGAATCAAAACTCTCGACGTAGACCGCTCGCGGTAGATGCCCGCAGCCCGCCCGAGGCAGACCCTGACCGCGTGTGACAAGCTCGCACCGGAAGGAGATCGCTCGCGGTTGACGCTCCCGGCCCGCCCAGTGTTTGTGAAATACTGGGAGTCAAAACTCTCGACGCAGACCGCTCGCGGTAGATGCCCGCAGCTCGCTCGAGGCAGACCCTGACTGCATGTGACGAGCTCACATCGGAAGGAGATCGCTCGTGGCTGATGCTCGTGGCCCGCCCAGCGTTTGTGAAGTACTGGCAGTCAAAGCTCTCGGCACAGACCGCCCACGGCAGGTGCCCGCAGCTCGCTCGAAGCAGACCCTGGCTGCATGTAACAAGCTCGCATCGGAAGGAGATCGCTCATGGCAGATGCTCGTGGCCCGCCCAGCGTTTGTGAAGTACCGGCAGTCAAAGCTCTCGGCGCAGACCGCCCGTGATAGGTGCTCGCAGCTCGCTCGAGGTAGACCCTGACCGCATGTGACAAGCTCGCATCGGAAGGAGATCGCTCGTGGCTGATGCTCGTGGCCCACCCAGCGTTTGAGAAGTACTGGCAGTCAAAGCTCTCGGCGCAGACCGTGTTGGAAGTTAATCCGGGTCAGAGGCTCGCAGCGGAAACGATTTGGCGGTCGAAAGACCGTTCATGGTGCACGTTACACGATTTAATTTTTCACAGAAACTAATCTACATATGTGTGCATGTGTATGCACGAGAATCGAAAACCCCTAACGGCAATCTAGCGTAATGATTAACTAGCATGGATGCAAATCATAATGCTCGCTAGATCTACATGTTAGATTACACATACCTTTCGTACGGATCTTTTAACCGCGGAGGATTGTCTTCTTTGTCGATGGAGACGGAAGATCGTTCGCGAAGATGCCGACGGTACGAATGGAGATGTTGCCTTCTTGTTCACCCGATCTCACACGATGCACGGAACGTCGCTCTCGGATCTCTGAGTGCCTCCGAAGAACGACCCTTCTCCTTCTGCAGAACTCCACGCGAGGAAGACGAAGTAGCAAGCGGGAAACGGGAGATGAAACAGGAGAGAACTCGAGAGATGAGAGAGAGGGGGGTTCGGTTTTTCTTGTTTTTTGCATGGGGCCGGCGCCCATAGGTGCCTTTATAGGGCCGGCCAACACCCCTTGGATAAGGATCCAAGGGGATATTAACCCCCTCTCATTATCTCTCCATTATCTCCCTTTTATCTCTCCGCGTATTTATCCGTTTTCCCACCTTTTAGGGCTCGATTTTAACCGATTTATCGCCCCATCCCTATCCATATGGCCGGCCCTATAGATGAGGGATTCTTATCACTACATCATAGGGCCGGCCCTAGTGAGGTGTCCCAACACTAGGTTCGGCCAACAGTGAGGTCCGGCAGAGTGAGGTTTTTACCAAAACGCCCCGACGCCTCATTTTGACCATTTCTAGCGTGCGATACCTAACGGCCATTACTTAAGTGATATCTACTAGTTACTTACTATTAACTGAGGCCACCGGAGGGTGCCTCTAGCATAGTCAACTAGTCAACTCGCAACATACCCCGGTGCATCGCACCTATGCAGCGAAGTTCACTTATGGCTAGGGATTACTACATACGACTCTGTACTAATCCCGGGCTCAACCCTTAGTACTCGTATGTAGTTACGCATCTACCGTGCTCTAGTGCCAAGCACACACGGAGCGTATACTTCTTTCTTCCTCCTGCTTATGGTGTTCCGAGGAGACGGTTCAAGAACCGTACATAATGTTGATAAGGTGGAACCATCAGGGACCGGGGTTCATGGCTTCCAACTCAAGCTCGATCGACACACTACCCGAGTGTACCATCGATCCTCTGAGCTCGAGTTAACCTGCGTAGCCACCCAGAGTGCGACGCAGGCTGCACTCCAATTCACCCAGACTTACTATGTTCTCCATCATACCCCTGCTCTCCGCTTAGTAGTGGTAAACCCGCTGTCCCTCCACTTGATGCCATGATTCACTTCGAGCGGTGAAGACTACCGTCAGACTCGAACGATCATATGACTTGGTTCCTTCCAGGTTGACCTATACATCGTACCTCTGATTACCCCGTCGAGTAATCGAACCCGGTCAACAGTCAAACTGATGACCACCAGGCCTGGGTTTGGTACAGTGTAAGTCACACCAAGGAACGCACCTCCCATCAGGGGTGTGGATGGCCTGCAGGAGTGACACGCTAATGCAACGCCAGCCGGGTAACCCAGTACACCGTGGTTTTGGATCACTGCATATGGACCCTCACACATTGGTGCGCCAAAGCACCACGCAACTGGTTAGTCCATCAGTCGTGGTTCCTCAGGGTTTAGGACCGTTTTACCCTAAGCAGAAACACGGCTTAGTGTACCAGTGTCTGCTCACTGATCTGTACACCGTGTTAGTTCCGTTCAGCCACAGACACTGTGCCTGGTGATGACCATGGTGAAGACATCCCATGAACTGTCATCGCCAACAGCTTAACATGATGAGGCGACCAACCTGATCATAGCTGCGAACTTATTTAGGTTATACGGGACCAATCCACTCAGTCTTCAACTCAGTGGACTACCATATAACCATGGCTCTCTGTTCTCAAAAGAACACGTAACTATGTTACGCACCTATATGCATCTCATATTAATAACTATCAATCTTTATTAGACCAAAACATAAAGTTTTACAAGCTTAGAACACATCAATCCTAACAATCTCCCACTTGGTCTAGCGAAGCAAAACGGTTTTGACTCCCATCGCGTCCACATGTCGCTCGAATGCCTTGGTAGGTATTGCCTTTGTGAAAGGATCAGCAACATTATCTGTAGATGCAATCTGTGTCACCGCTACTCGCCCTTGCTTTTGAAACTGCCGAATCAAGTGGAACTTGCGCTCGATGTGCTTCCCCTTTTGGTGATGTCTTGGCTCCTTTGCTTGTGCTACCGCCCCACTATTGTCGCAGTAAAGCACAATAGGTAACTGGGCCTCTGGTACGCACCCCAAATCCGTAAGGAATTTCTTGAGCCATACCGCCTCTTTGGCTGCCTCGCACGCTGCAACGTACTCAGCCTCTGTGGTAGAGTCTGCGATGCATTTCTGCTTCACACTCTGCCAACTGACCGCTCCTCCTCCTAGCATAAACACAAAACCTGATGTCGACTTCCTGGATTCCAAATCTGACATAAAGTCAGAATCTGTATATCCAATCGGCGTCAGTTCTTGTCCAGTGTAAACCAACTCATAGTCCCTTGTTCTACGAAGGTACTTGAGTATACACTTCACAGCTGTCCAGTGATCTGGACCCGGATTCGACTGAAACCGACCCATCATGCCTACTGCGAAACAGATATCTGGCCTTGTACAATGCATAGCATACATTAGACTACCCAATGCCGAGGCATAAGGTATCTTCTGCATTTCTGCTCTCTCCTCAGGTGTCTTAGGACATTGATCCTTAGACAGTTTTATGCCATGTCTAAATGGCACAAAACCCTTCTTGGAGTTTTGCATGTCAAATCTAGCCATAACCTTATCTATATACGCAGCCTGTGACAGCGATAGAATCCTGTTCTGGCGATCACGTGTTACCTTGATCCCCAAAACATAACTCGCTTCACCTAGGTCTTTCATATCGAACTGTGTTGACAACCAGACCTTTACCGTTGACAATGTTCCTACATCATTTCCAATGAGCAGAATATCGTCTACGTAAAGTATCAAATATACTACTGTGGTCTTATCAGTCCTCTTGTATACACATGGTTCATCCTCGTTTTGAGTAAATCCATATGACTGGATTGCCTGATCAAAACGGATGTTCCAACTTCTAGATGCTTGCTTTAGTCCATAAATGGACTTCTGCAACTTGCAAACTAGATGTTCCTGACCCTCTGACTCAAAGCCTGGTGGCTGAATCATATAAATGTCTTCTTCCAAATTTCCATTAAGGAATGCTGTCTTGACATCCATTTGCCAGATCTCCCAGTCATAATGGGCTGCAATGGATAGGAGGATCCGAATAGACTTTATCATAGCTACCGGCGAGAAGGTTTCGTCAAAGTCGATCCCTTCTCTCTGGGTGTAACCCTTGGCAACTAATCTAGCTTTATAAGTCTCTATTGTACCATCGGATCCTCTCTTCTTCTTATACACCCACTTACACCCAATAGGTTTAATATTGGATGATGGTGTAACAAGAGTCCAGACTGCGTTATGGGACATTGATTCAATTTCTACCTCCATAGCCTTTTGCCAGTCAGAGCTGTCAGAAGCTCCCACTGCCTCATCGTAGCTCAGTGGGTCATCCTCCTGACACTCTGGATCAACCAATAAGGTTTCTCCATAGTATCTGTCAGGAGCTCTGATGTTTCTCCCACTGCGACGAGGTAGTGGTGGTGTTACAGGATTAACAGGTTCTACAGTATCTGGTATATTATTATCTGTAATGTCAGTTCCCACTATGCTTTTGGATGCGCTATCTGAGCTAATACCCAGCAGTTCATCCAGAACTACCTTACTAGTAGGTTTGTGGTCCACAATATAATCCTGTTCTAGGAAATAGGCGTTCGTAGAAACGATCACTTTCTTTTCCTCAGGATCATAAAATAGACCACCTTTGGTCTCCTTGGAATACCCTACAAATAAGCATACTCTGGTTTTAGTTTCCATCTTTTCCCTCTTATCCCTTCGCACATGTGCAGGGCATCCCCATATTCTGAAATGCTGTATCAATGGCTTTCGCTTTGACCACAGTTCTCTAGGGGTCAGAGGCACTGACTTAGACGGAACGTGATTCAGAATATAAACTGCTGTTTGTAGGGCATATCCCCAAAAGGTCATTGGTAAACTGGCGTAACTCATCATGCTACGAACCATGTACAACAAGGTTCGATTCCTTCTCTCGGAAACTCCATTCTGTTGTGGGGTACCTGGAGCAGTTAACTGGGTTTTTATCCCATGCTCCACCATATACCCTAGGAACTCGTCAGATAGGTATTCACCTCCTCGATCAGATCGAAGGGTTTTTATATATTTACCTGTCTGCTTTTCTACTTCAGCCCTGAACTCTTTGAACATGTCAAAGGATTCCGACTTCCGATGCATCAGGTAAATGTAACCATATCTTGAGTAATCATCAATGAATGTGATGAAATACTCATGGCCTCCTATCGCCTTGACGTTCATGGGTCCACATACATCCGAATGGATTAACTCTAATACCTCAGTGGCTCTTACTCCTTTGCCTTTAAAGGACCTCTTGGTCATCTTGCCTTCCAGGCAGGATTCACAGGTGGGAAGGATCTCCGTAGGATCTGTTTCCAGAAGCCCGGCCTTCACCATTCTATGGATCCTATCTAAGGCAATATGCCCAATTCGTAAGTGCCACAGGTGGGTTAAATTTTCCGATGGATTCTTACGCTTAGATGAATTAACATTAAATGCTGAAGTTATTATGTTATCCTTTTCAAATTTAGGACTCACAACATAGAGATGATTCTGAACCATTCCTCTTATTATAAAAGTTCCATTCAGTTTAAACGACACACCAGAAGCATCAAAATAAACTGAATAACCTTCATTAACTAAAGAAGAAACAGAAATTAAGTTACGTCGCAAGGACGGTACATAAAAGACATCTCTAAGTGTCAAAGTCTTATTATTCGAAAAACTAAGATTAACATCTCCAATAGCTTCAGCAGCAGCCACGGCCTCAGTTCCCATGCTCAGGGTCACTTCTCCATCAAGCAATCTTCTGCTTTCCCGAAACCCCTGAAGAGAGTTACAGGCATGGTTAGTGGATCCAGAATCCACAATCCAACTAGCAAAAGTACTATTACTTGAAAGAAATGATTCAACAACTAAGAGTTGTAGATTACCTTCACCAGCATTCTGAGGCTTCTTGCAGTCCTTCTTCCAATGACCCTTCTGGCCACACCGGAAGCACTTCGTGCCCGGTTTCTTTGATTCTCCAGACCCAGAGGCTCCATCAGAGTCCTGCACAGGCAATGACTTAGGTTTCCTTTTATGTTTCTTGCCCTGAGGTTTACCAGGCTTCTTGAAGGATCTGCGTTGCACGTGAAGTGCTTCGCCCTTCTGCTTGAAGCCATCCTCAGCTGCCTGGAGAGCTCCCAGAAGCTCTGCATTTGTCATAGCCAACTTGTTCAAATTAAAGTTGGTGACAAAGCCTTCAAAGGCTCCAGACAGTGACGAGAGGAAGATGTCTGTCATCACCTCGCCTTCTAGCACAATGTCCATGGTGGCTAGTTCGTTCTGGAACCCAAACATTTTCATCATGTGTTCCCGAACCAGCGTCCCATTGGACATCTTAGTGCCGACGAGTTTCTTGATGGTAAGGTATCGCGTAACGCGATTGTGACCTTCAAACATCTCCTTCAAATACAACATCATGTCAGAAGCGTCGGGCATCTCCTCGACTTGCTTCTGCAGAGTTGTTTGCAAGGATGCTATTATATAGCATTTACATATCTCATTGGATTCCTTCCAGTCAGTGAATGCCTTTAACTGTGCCTCTGTGGCATTGGGTCCTGGCAAATCTGGCTCAGGGTCATTAAGGGCTGACATATGTTTACCAATCCTTAGGACCAGGTACAGGTTGCGCTTCCAGTCCTCATAGTTGGGACCGGTAAGTTTGTGGTCATTTAGGATAGCGGACAGGGGGTCTAACTTAGTCATATGAAAATTAAGATTGAATAATGAGTATGCATTAAAAACTTATTTTATGGATTTTTAAAACAAGCTAATTATATCCATATGTCGACGCTACCCTCAAGCGAAGTCATTACCATGGATCAATTAACCATGTATGTAAGATCTCGGAATCGACTGTACCTGCCCTAGGGGGCATCATACAGCGTCAATCCGCTCACATGGGCCTTTTCCTTGACCCTATCCAAATCTGCCAACTAAGGGCTGTGATGGACCATGGTTATCTTTCGGCCAGTACCACGTGATCACCGTTGTCTTCGCAACGAATACCTCACGTGTACTTAGGATGCTTACCCACGAGCCTAAGCAATTACGACACGGGAGTTCATGCGGCCCCCACTAGGGTGGGATGAAAAGCCCTTCTCTCCTGGCCCCGTAATCGCCATATCCACAGGGAGGTCATTAAGTAATTTGGCATGGAAACACACAGCTCCCACCCTAGGGGGTGTGAAGTTATGCATCCCCACCCAAACACAAAATGACTGGCCGTGGAGGCCAGAGGATCTTTTAAAAGTCCTCTCTTGCATCCCTTATAATTCTGAGGGTTATTTTACGAGTATGAATTTATGCAAATGCAAAGGTAGCGACCTCCTAAATACTAGACCCTGGTCACACCATGCTCCCACTAGCGTTCAAACCTTTCGCCTAGCATTAATCACTCTCGGAATATCATAGTCCCTGCCTCAAGTGGATTTCTCCATTCAAGGGTCACATTACATATTCCAAGAGTATCGATGCTTTGCAAAATTGGTTATCACGCTAATGCTCTGGAGCTAATCCTAGAGTCAGACTCACTGGAAAGGACTCCCACTAGTCATGGCGCCTCGCTTATAGATTTGACAATTGATGTTCAATGGATCTCCATCTCATCTTTGATTTCGATGCTGGCCAAATAGGCACACCCGACTAGTCGGGTGCTCTCCTAATGGTGGCATAACCATATGTGATGGGATCCCACTAACATCAAAAGTCAACTAAATAATAGGCGTCATCTAGCGGGATCCTTACCTCAAACAGTCGCTTGGACCGGAGGGGAAAGGCATCCCTCTGAAAACTGATAATCATATTATCTCATCGGGGTTCGATATGAAGCATAAAGAACTAATTAAAGAAAGCAACCATAAAAACTGAATTAAGTTCAGGGTCCGACCCCTGAACCTAATTAGCACAGCGCAGGCCTCTAGCTTTCTTCGCAAGGTTCCTCGGTCCGGCTCCTCCGTCGCGCTTGCGAACACTTTGCCGGATCGTCTTCATCCTCCAGGGTTCCGCTTCCGCTCCCGATGGTGGATTTCTTTGGCACGTCTTTCTTCTCGATCTGTAACTGAAAAAGTCTAGTACGCTACGAGCAAGTGCTCGGTCGTACACAATTTCCTAGAAAGAAAAGAAAACACACCTAGAAAAAAGGCCATGGGAAACCGAGGATGGACAAACCCCATCACTCGCCCAATCTATGGCTCAATTACATATCCACACACAGAAAGCAAATCCAGACAATTGCTAACTCGGGGTCCGACCCCCGGTAGCAAGCACAAAGCATAGATCTAGATTTTTTATAGCGGCGCCCTGCAAGAATGATTAATAGAACAAGCACAATCTATATATATGCATGATCTAAGCGTATGAACCCCGATGATCTCACGCATTCATCATGCGCACACATGTTAGTTTCATGAAAAAACGTGAAACGCACACCACTAATGCGGCTCTGATACCAATTGTTGGAAGTTAATCCGGGTCAGAGGCTCGCAGCGGAAACGATTTGGCGGTCGAAAGACCGTTCATGGTGCACGTTACACGATTTAATTTTTCACAGAAACTAATCTACATATGTGTGCATGTGTATGCACGAGAATCGAAAACCCCTAACGGCAATCTAGCGTAATGATTAACTAGCATGGATGCAAATCATAATGCTCGCTAGATCTACATGTTAGATTACACATACCTTTCGTACGGATCTTTTAACCGCGGAGGATTGTCTTCTTTGTCGATGGAGACGGAAGATCGTTCGCGAAGATGCCGACGGTACGAATGGAGATGTTGCCTTCTTGTTCACCCGATCTCACACGATGCACGGAACGTCGCTCTCGGATCTCTGAGTGCCTCCGAAGAACGACCCTTCTCCTTCTGCAGAACTCCACGCGAGGAAGACGAAGTAGCAAGCGGGAAACGGGAGATGAAACAGGAGAGAACTCGAGAGATGAGAGAGAGGGGGGTTCGGTTTTTCTTGTTTTTTGCATGGGGCCGGCGCCCATAGGTGCCTTTATAGGGCCGGCCAACACCCCTTGGATAAGGATCCAAGGGGATATTAACCCCCTCTCATTATCTCTCCATTATCTCCCTTTTATCTCTCCGCGTATTTATCCGTTTTCCCACCTTTTAGGGCTCGATTTTAACCGATTTATCGCCCCATCCCTATCCATATGGCCGGCCCTATAGATGAGGGATTCTTATCACTACATCATAGGGCCGGCCCTAGTGAGGTGTCCCAACACTAGGTTCGGCCAACAGTGAGGTCCGGCAGAGTGAGGTTTTTACCAAAACGCCCCGACGCCTCATTTTGACCATTTCTAGCGTGCGATACCTAACGGCCATTACTTAAGTGATATCTACTAGTTACTTACTATTAACTGAGGCCACCGGAGGGTGCCTCTAGCATAGTCAACTAGTCAACTCGCAACATACCCCGGTGCATCGCACCTATGCAGCGAAGTTCACTTATGGCTAGGGATTACTACATACGACTCTGTACTAATCCCGGGCTCAACCCTTAGTACTCGTATGTAGTTACGCATCTACCGTGCTCTAGTGCCAAGCACACACGGAGCGTATACTTCTTTCTTCCTCCTGCTTATGGTGTTCCGAGGAGACGGTTCAAGAACCGTACATAATGTTGATAAGGTGGAACCATCAGGGACCGGGGTTCATGGCTTCCAACTCAAGCTCGATCGACACACTACCCGAGTGTACCATCGATCCTCTGAGCTCGAGTTAACCTGCGTAGCCACCCAGAGTGCGACGCAGGCTGCACTCCAATTCACCCAGACTTACTATGTTCTCCATCATACCCCTGCTCTCCGCTTAGTAGTGGTAAACCCGCTGTCCCTCCACTTGATGCCATGATTCACTTCGAGCGGTGAAGACTACCGTCAGACTCGAACGATCATATGACTTGGTTCCTTCCAGGTTGACCTATACATCGTACCTCTGATTACCCCGTCGAGTAATCGAACCCGGTCAACAGTCAAACTGATGACCACCAGGCCTGGGTTTGGTACAGTGTAAGTCACACCAAGGAACGCACCTCCCATCAGGGGTGTGGATGGCCTGCAGGAGTGACACGCTAATGCAACGCCAGCCGGGTAACCCAGTACACCGTGGTTTTGGATCACTGCATATGGACCCTCACACATTGGTGCGCCAAAGCACCACGCAACTGGTTAGTCCATCAGTCGTGGTTCCTCAGGGTTTAGGACCGTTTTACCCTAAGCAGAAACACGGCTTAGTGTACCAGTGTCTGCTCACTGATCTGTACACCGTGTTAGTTCCGTTCAGCCACAGACACTGTGCCTGGTGATGACCATGGTGAAGACATCCCATGAACTGTCATCGCCAACAGCTTAACATGATGAGGCGACCAACCTGATCATAGCTGCGAACTTATTTAGGTTATACGGGACCAATCCACTCAGTCTTCAACTCAGTGGACTACCATATAACCATGGCTCTCTGTTCTCAAAAGAACACGTAACTATGTTACGCACCTATATGCATCTCATATTAATAACTATCAATCTTTATTAGACCAAAACATAAAGTTTTACAAGCTTAGAACACATCAATCCTAACAGACCGCCCACGGCAGGTGCCCGCAGCTCGCTCGAGGCAGACCCTGGCCGCATGTGACGAGCTCGCATCGGAAGGAGATCGCTCATGGCTGATGCTCGTGGCCCGCCCAGTGTTTGAGAAGTACTGGCAGTCAAAGCTCTCAGCACAGACCGCCCACGGCAGGTGCCCGCAGCTCGCTCGAGGCAGACCCTGGCCGCATGTGATGAGCTCGCATCGGAAGGAGATCGCTCGTGGCTGATGCTCGTGGCCCGCCCAGCGTTTGTGAAGTACTGGCAGTCAAAGCTCTCGGCGCAGACCGCCCACGGCAGGTGCTCGCAGTTCGCTCGAGGCAGACCCTGGCCGCATGTGACAAGCTCGCATCGGAAGGAGATCGCTCATGGCTGATGCTCGTGGCCCACCCAGCGTTTGTGAAGTACTGGCAGTCAAAGCTCTCGGCGCAGACCGCCCGCGGCAGGTGCCCGCAGCTCGCTCGAGGCAGACTCTGACCGCATGTGACAAGCTCGCATCTGAAGGAGATCGCTCGTGGCTGATGCTCGTGGCCCGCCCAGCGTTTGATAAGTACTGGCAGTCAAAGCTCTCGGCGCAGACCGCCCACGGCAGGTGCCCGCAGCTCGCTCGAGGCAGACCCTGGCCGCATGTGACGAGCTCGCATCGGAAGGAGATCGCTCGTGGCTGATGCTCGTGGCCCGCCTAGCGTTTGAGAAGTACTGGCAGACAAAGCTCTCAGTGCAGACCGCCCACGGCAGGTGCCCGCAGCTCACTCGAGGCAGACCCTGGCCACATGTGACGAGCTCGCATCGGAAGGAGATCGCTCGTGGCTGATGCTCGTGGCCCGCCCAGCATTTGAGAAGTACTGGCAGACAAAGCTCTCGGTGCAGACCGCTCGCGGCAGGCGCCCGCAGCTCGCTCGAGGCAGACCCTGATCGCATGTGATGAGCTCGCATCGGAAAGAGATCGCTCGTTGCTGATGCTCGTGGCCCGCCCAGCGTTTGTGAAATACTGACAGTCAAAGCTCTCGGCGCAGACCGCCCACGGTTGGT
Organism: Chamaelirium japonicum; assembly: GCA_947650365.1. NCBI lineage: Eukaryota > Viridiplantae > Streptophyta > Magnoliopsida > Liliales > Melanthiaceae > Chamaelirium > Chamaelirium japonicum. The sequence goes on along the minus strand of CANTAL010000064.1, from coordinate 1,217,858 downwards.
GCCCGCATCTCCCCAGATGGAGGTCGCAAGTGACTAGAACTCCCAATTCGACCATCGTGTGTAATAAGACTCCTGAGCAAGCGCCAAAGTCTCCTTGGTCGCTCCCTCAGGAGGGGGTAATGTTGGGGGTAGCTGAAATCTGCCCTGGAGTTCGCCCCCCCCCCCCCCCCCCCCGTGCTCACCAAATCACCTTGACAGGGAGCGAGGTCCACATTGGGCTGAAGGGGCCTAGCCCAAGGGCACTCGTAGAAGCTCGCCTAAGCTCGCTGGAGCTCGCCTGAGCTCGCCCAGGAGCTCGCCCAGCCCGCGCTGGAGCTCGCCTGCAGTGGTAGCGGGAGTTAGACCGTCATGCATAACAAAGACATCGGCACTGCAAACGCACCTAGCTCATGCAGGAGCTCGCCCCTAGCTCATGCAGGAGCTCGCCCAAGTTCGCCTTTGCCTGCGGATCTCATAGACCCCAGGATTTCAAGGGGTGGGGAACTCGCCCAGGAGCTCGCCCTCCCCCCCCGCCCCATGCTAACCAAGTCACCTTGACAGGGCGCGAGCTCCACATTCGGCTGAAGGTTCTTTAGGCAAAAAGCTCGATCAGGAGCTCGCCCAAGCATGCTCAGGAGCTCGTCAAGCTCGTTCAGGAGCTCGCCTAAGCTCTCTCAGGAGCTCGCCCAAGCTTGCTCAGGAGCTCACCCAAGCTCGCTTAGGAGCTCGTCAAACTCGTTCAGGAGCTCACCTAAGCTCTCTCAGGAGCTCGCCCAAGCTCTCTCAGGAGCTCGTCAAGCTCGTTCAGGAGCTCACCTAAGCTCTCTCAGGAGCTCGCCCAAGCTCTCTCAGGAGCTCGCCCAAGCTCTCTCAGGAGCTCGTCTAAGCTCTCTCAGTAGCTCGCCCAAGCTCGCTCAGGAGCTCGTCAAGCTCGTTCAGGAGCTCGTCTAAGCTCACTCAGGAGCTCACCAAACTCGTTCAGGAGCTCGCCTAAGCTCTCTCGTGAGCTCGCCTAAGCTCTCTCAGGAGCTCGCCCAAGCTCGCCCCGACCCCTGTTTATCGAAGAGGTTGCCCCCGCAAGGTCCGACTCTTGATAAATATGGGCGAAAGGACGGAGCAGTGCCGGGCGAGCTGGCCTTTGCTTCCTCCCTGAGACCGCCCAGACTCGAACATTCCAGAATAGACAGCTGGCAGCAACAAGAAAGATGCCCTCCCCCACTCAAACCGCCTGGCAGGCTTGACGACAGAATGTCAGGGCGCGAGTACCAAGGACTGTCAGACCCACGCAAGCCAGAACGTGGGGGTCTAGAAGGCCCTGGAAGAATCTCCACGTGTCGGGCCACGGTAGGCCGCCGATTGCTATAAATGCTCACCCCCAGGCTCCATAGTACGGGTTCGAAATCCTTTTCCCTACCACTTTGATATACAACAGCTCGCCGTTGTGCTACCGTGACTGACTTGAGCGTCGGAGGGTCTGCGCTCCTAAGGGAGCCAGCCGTTCTCACGTTCTCTTTTCTTTGTCTTGCAGGCAGCCCGCACGGACCAGCGAAAAATCCCCCGTACAGATCGTACGAATGAATTAGAATGGATCGTACGAATGAATTAGAATAGATCATAGGAATGAATTAGAATGGATCGTGGAAATGAATTAGAATTGATACATTCGTGCTAATGAATTAGAATGGATCGTGCGAATGAATTAGAATGGATCGTACGAATGAATTAGAATGGATAAATTTGAACGAATAAATTAGAATGGATCATACGAATGAATTAGAATGGATCGTACGAATGAATTAGAATGGATAGTGTGAATGAATTAGAATCGATCGTACGAATGAATTAGAATGGATCGTACGAATGAATTAGAATGGATCATACGAATGAGTAAGAATGGATCATACGAATGAATTAGAATGGATCGTACGAATGAATTAGAATGGATCGTACGAATAAATTAGAATGGATACATTCGTCCGAATGAATTAGAATGGATCATACGAATGAGTAAGAATGGATCGTACGAATGAAATAGAATAGATTGTACGAATGAATTAGAATGGATCCTACGAATGAATTAGAATGGATCGTGTGAAAGAATTAGAATGGATTGTATGAATGAATTAGAATGGATCGTACGAATGAATTAGAATGGATCGTGCGAATGAATTCGAATGGATCATACGAATTCATTCTAATTCATTCATACAATCCATTCTAATTCTTTCACACGATCCATTCTAATTCATTCGTACGTTCCATTCTAATTCATTAGCACAATCCATGCTAATTCATTCGTTCGATCAATTCTAATTCATTAGCACGGTCCATTCTAATTCATTCGTACGATCCATTCTAATTCATTCGCACGATCCATTCTAATTCATTCATAGGATCCATTCTAATTCATTCATACGATCTATTCTAATTCTTTCGCACGAATGTATCCATGCTAATTCATTCGCACGAATGTATCCATTCAAATTCATTCGTACGATCCATTCTAATTCATTCGTACGATCCATTCTAATTCTTTCATACGATCTATTCTAATTCATTCATACAATCCATTCTAATTCTTTCACACGATCCATTCTAATTCATTCGTACGATCCATTCTAATTCATTCGCACAATCCATTCTATTTCATTCGTACGATCCATTCTTACTCATTGGTACGATCCATTCTAATTCATTCGCACGAATGTATCCATTCTAATTCATTCGTACGAATCCATTCTAATTCATTCGTATAATCTATTCTATTTCATTCGTACGATCCATTCTTACTCATTCGTATGATCCATTCTAATTCATTCGGACGAATGTATCCATTCTAATTTATTCGTACGATCCATTCTAATTCATTCGTACGATCCATTCTAATTCATTCGTACGATCCATTCTAATTCATTCGTCCGATCCATTCTAATTCATTCGCACGAATGTATCCATTCTAATTCATTCATACGATCCATTCTAATTCATTCATAAGATCCATTCTAATTCATTCGTACGATCCATTCTAATTCATTCGCACGAATGTATCCATTCTAGTTCATTCGTACGATCCATTCTAATTCATTCATACGATCCATTCTAATTCATTCGCACGATCCATTCTAATTCATTCGTACGATCCATTCTAATTCATTCATAGGATCCATTCTAATTCATTCGTACGATCCATTCTAATTCATTCGCACAAATGTATCCATTCTAATTCATTCGTACGATCCATTCTAATTCATTCGCACGATGCATTCTAAATCATTCGTACGATCCATTCTATTCTTTCACACGATCCATTCTAATTCATTCGTATGATCCATTCTAATTCATTCGCACGATCCATTCTCATTCATTTGTACGATCCATTCTAATTCATTCATACGATCCATTCTAATTCATTCGTACGATCCATTCTAATTCATTCGCACAAATGTATCCATTCTAATTCATTCGTACGATCCATTCTAATTCATTCGCACGATCCATTCTAATTCATTCGTATGATCCATTCTAATTAATTCGTATGATCCATTCTAATTCATTCGTACGATCCATTCTAATTCATTCATACGATCCATTCTAATTCATTCGCACGAATGTATCCATTCTAAGTAATTCATACGATCCATTCTAATTCATTCGTATGATCTATTCTTTTTCATTTGCACGATCCAGTCTAATTGATTCGCACGATCCATTCTAAGTTATTCGCACAAATGTATCCATTCTAATTCATTCGTACGATCCATTCTAATTCATTAATATGATCCATTCTAATTCATTCGTACGATCCATTCTAATTCATATGCACAAAGGTATCCATTCTAATTCATTCGCACGAAAGAATTAGAATGGATTGTATGAAAGAATTAGAATGGATCGTGCGAATGAATTAGAATGGATCGTACGAAGGAATTAGAATGGATCGTACGAAGGAATTAGAATGGATCATACGAATGAGTAAGAATGGATCGTACGAATGAAATAGAATAGATTGTACGAATGAATTAGAATGGATCCTACGAATGAATTAGAATGGATCGTGTGAAAGAATTAGAATGGATTGTATGAATGAATTAGAATGGATCGTATGAATGAATTAGAATGGATCATGCGAATGAATTCGAATGGATCGTACGAATTCATTCTAATTCATTCATACAATCCATTCTAATTCTTTCACATGATCCATTCTAATTCATTCGTACGTTCCATTCTAATTCATTAGCATGATCCATGCTAATTCATTCGTTCGATCAATTCTAATTCATTAGCACGATCCATTCTAATTCATTCGTACGATCCATTCTAATTCATTCGCACGATCCATTCTAATTCATTCATAGGATCCATTCTAATTCATTCATACGATCTATTCTAATTCTTTCGCACGAATGTATCTATTCTAATTCATTCGCATGAATGTATCCATTCTAATTTATTCGTATGATCCATTCTAATTCATTCGTACGATCCATTCTAATTCATTCATACGATCTATTCTAATTCATTCATACAATCCATTCTAATTCTTTCACACGATCCATTCTTATTCATTCGTACGATCCATTCTAATTCATTCGCACAATCCATTCTATTTCATTCGTACGATCCATTCTTACTCATTGGTACGATCCATTCTAATTCATTCGCACGAATGTATCCATTCTAATTCATTCGTACGAATCCATTCTAATTCATTCGTACAATCCATTCTATTTCGTTCGTACGAACCATTCTTACTCATTCGTATGATCCATTCTAATTCATTCGCACGAATGTATCCATTCTAAATCATTCGTATGATCCATTCTAATTCATTCGTACGATCCATTCTAAATCATTCGTACAATCCATTCTATTTCATTCGTACGATCAATTCTAATTCATTAGCACGATCCATTCTAATTCATTCGTACGATCCATTAAAATTCATTCGCACGATCCATTCTAATTCATTCGTACAATCCATTCTATTTCATTCGTACGATCCATTCTTACTCATTCGTATAATCCATTCTAATTCATTCACACGAATGTATCCATTCTAATCCATTCGTACGATCCATTCTAATCCATTCGTACGATCCATTCTAATTCATTCGCATGAATGTAACCATTCTAATTCATTCATTTGATCCATTCTAATTCATTCGTACGATCCATTCTAATTCATTCGTCCGATCCATTCTAATTCATTCGCACGAATGTATCCATTCTAAACCATTCATACGATCCATTCTAATTTATTCGTACGATCCATTCTAATTCATTCGTAAGATCTATTCTAATTCATTCGTACGATCCATTCTAATTCATTTGTACGATCCATTCTAATTCATTCGTAAGATTCATTCTAATTCATTCGTACGATCCATTCTAATTCATTCGTACGATCCATTCTAATTCAATCGCACGAATGTATCCATTCTAGTTCATTCGTACGATCCATTCTAATTTATTTGTACGATCCATTCTAATTCATTCGCACGATCAATTCTAATTCATTCGTACGATCCATTCTAATTCATTCATACGATCCATTCTAATTCATTCGTACGATCAATTCTAATTCATTCGCACAAATGTATCCATTCTAATTCATTCGTACGATCCATTCTAATTCATTCGCACGATCCATTCTAATTCATTCGTACGATCCATTCTAATTCTTTCACACGATCCATTCTAATTCATTCATACGATCCATTCTAATTCATTCTCACGATCCATTCTAATTCATTCGTATGATCCATTCTAATTCATTCATACGATCCATTCTAATTCATTCGTACGATCCATTCTAATTCATTCGCACAAATGTATCCATTCTAATTCATTCGTACGATCCATTCTAATTCATTCACACGATCCATTCTAATTCATTCGTACGATCCATTCTAATTCATTCGCACGATCTGTTCTTATTCATTCGCACAATCCAATCTAATTCATTCGCACGAATGTATCCATTCTAATTCATTCGTACGATCCATTCTAATTCATACGTATGATCCATTCTAATTAATTCGTATGATCCATTCTAATTCATTCGTACGATCCATTCTAATTCATTCATACAATCCATTCTAATTCATTCGTACGATCCATTCTAATTCACTCATACGATCCATTCTAATACATTCATACGATCCATTCTAATTCATTCGCACGAATATATCCATTCTAATTCATTCGTACGATCCATTCTAATTCCTTCGTACGATCCATTCTAATTCATTCGTACGATCTATTCTAATTCATTTGTACGATCCATTCTAATTCATTCGTACGATCCATTCTAATTCCTTCGTACGATCCATTCTAATTCATTTGTACGATCCATTCTAATTCATTCGTACGAATGGATACATTCGTGTGAATGAATTACAATGGATCGTACGAATGAGTAAGAATGGATCGTACGAATGAAATAGAATGGATTGCACGAATGAATTAGAATGGATCGTACGAATGAATTAGAATGGATCGTGTGAAAGAATTAGAATGGATTGTATGAATGAATTAGAATGGATCGTACGAATGAATTAGAATGGATCGTACGAAGGAATTAGAATCGATCGTACAAATGAATTAGAATGGATCGTACGAATTAATTAGAATGGATCGTACGAAGGAATTAGAATGGATCGTACGAATGAATTAGAATGGATATATTCGTGCAAATGAATTAGAATGGATCGTATGAATGTATTAGAATGGATCGTATGAGTGAATTAGAATGGATCGTACGAATGAATTAGAATGGATCGTATGAATGAATTAGAATGGATACATTCGTGTGAATGAATTAGAATGGATCGTATGAATGAATTAGAATAGATTTTGTGAATGAATTAGAACTGATCGTACGAATGAATTAGAATGGATACATTCGTGCGAATGAATTAGAATGGATTGTATGAATGAATTAGAATGGATCGTACGAATGAATTAGAATGGATCATATGAGTGAATTAGAATGGATACGAAGGAATTAGAATTGATCGTACGAAGGAATTAGAATGGATCATACGAATGAAATAGAATCGATCGTACGAAGGAATTAGAATGGATCGTACGAAGGAATTAGAATGGATCGTACGAAGGAATTAGAATGGATATATTCGTGCAAATGAATTAGAATGGATCGTATGAATGAATTAGAATGGATCGTAAGAGTGAATTAGAACGGATAGTATGAATGAAGTAGAATGGATCGTATGAGTGAATTAGAATGGATATATTTGTGCGAATGAATTAGAATGGATCGTATGAATGAATTAGAATGGATCGTATGAATGAATTAGAATAGATTGTGCGAATGAATCAGAATGGATCGTACGAATGAATTAGAATGGATACATTCGTGCGAATAAATTAGAATGGATTGTATGAATGAATTAGAATGGATCGTACGAATGAATTAGAATGGATTGTACGAATGAATTAGAATAATTGCTCGAATGAATTAGAATGGATCGTACGAATGAATTAGAATGGATCGTACGAAGGAATTAGAATGGATCGTACGAATGAATTAGAATGGATCGTACGAAGGAATTAGAATGGATCGTACGAATGAATTAGAATGGATCGTACGATTGAATTAGAATGGATCATACGAATGAGTAAGAATGGATCGTATGAATGAATTAGATTGGATCGTACGATCCATTCTAATTCATTAGCACGAATGTATCCATAATGGATCGGACGAATGAATGGATCATACGAATTAATTAGAATGGATCATACGAATGAATTAGAATGGATCGTACAAATGAATTAGAATGGATCGTACGAATGAATTAGAATGGATACATTCGTGCGAATGAATTAGAATGGATTGTGCGAATGAATAAGAACAGATCGTGCGAATGAATTAGAATGGATCGTACGAATAAATTAGAATGGATCGTGCGAATGAATTAGAATGGATCGTACGAATGAATTAGAATGGATCGTGCGAATGAATTAGAATGGATCGTATATATTAATTAGAATGGATACATTTGTGCGAATGAATTAGAATGGATCGTAAGAATGAATTAGAATGGATCGTATGAATGAATTAGAATGGATCGTACGAATGAATTAGAATGGATCGTGCGAATGAATTAGAATGGATCGTACGAATGAATTAGAATGGATCGTGTGAAAGAATTAGAATGGATCGTACGAATGAATTAGAATGGATCGTGCGAATGAATTAGAATGGATCATACGAATGAATTAGAATGGATACATTTGTGCGAATAAATTAGAATGGATCGTACGAATAAATTTGAATGAATCGTATGAATGAATTAGAATGGATCGTACGAATGAATTAGAATGGATCGTGCGAATGAATTAAAATGGATCGTACGAATGAATTAGAATGGATCGTACGAATGAACTAGAATGGATACATTCGTGCGAATGAATTAGAATGGATTGTACGAATGAATTAGAATGGATCGTACGAATGAATTAGAATGGATACATTCATGCGAATGAATTAGAATGGATCGGATGAATGAATTAGAATGGATCGTACGAATGAATTAGAATGGATCGTACGAATGAATTAGAATGGATCGTACGAATAAATTAGAATGGATACATTCGTCCGAATGAATTAGAATGGATCATACGAATGAGTAAGAATGGATCGTACGAATGAAATAGAATAGATTGTACGAATGAATTAGAATGGATCCTACGCATGAATTAGAATGGATCGTGTGAAAGAATTAGAATGGATTGTATGAATGAATTAGAATGGATCGTATGAATGAATTATAATGGATCATGCGAATGAATTCGAATGGATCGTACGAATTCATTCTAATTCATTCATACAATCCATTCTAATTCTTTGACATGATCCATTCTAATTCATTCGTACGTTCCATTCTAATTCATTAGCACGATCCATGCTAATTCATTCGTTCGATCAATTCTAATTCATTAGCACGATCCATTCTAATTCATTCGCACGATTCATTCTAATTCATTCGCACGATTTATTCTAATTCATTCATAGGATCCATTCTAATTCATTCATACGATCTATTCTAATTCTTTTGCACGAATGTATCCATTCTAATTCATTCGCACGAATGTATCCATTCTAATTCATTCGTACGATCCATTCTAATTCATTCGTACGATCCATTCTAATTCATTCAGACGATCTTTTCTAATTCATTCATACAATCCATTCTAATTCTTTCACACGATCCATTCTAATTCATTCGTACGATCCATTCTAATTCATTCGCACAATCCATTCTATTTCATTCGTACGATCCATTCTTACTTATTGGTACGATCCATTCTAATTCATTCGCACGAATGTATCCATTCTAATTCATTCGTACGAATCCATTCTAATTCATTCGTACAATCTATTCTATTTCATTTGTACGATCCATTCTTACTCATTCGTATGATCCATTCTAATTCATTCGGACGAATGTATCCATTCTAATTCATTCGTACGATCCATTCTAATTCATTCGTACGATCCATTCTAATTCATTCATCCGATCCATTCTTATTCATTCGCACAAATGTATCCATTCTAATTCATTCGTACGGTCCATTCTAATTCATTCGCACAATCCATTCTATTTCATTCGTACGATCCATTCTTACTCATTCGTATGATCCATTATGGATATATTCGTGTGAATGAATTAGAATGGATCATATGAATGAGTAAGAATGGATCATACGAATGAAATAGAATGGATTGTGCGTATGAATTAGAATCGATCGTACGAATGAATTAGAATGGATCGTGTGAAAGAATTAGAATGGATTGTATGAATGAATTAGAATGGATTGTACGAATAAATTAGAATGGATCGTATGAGTGAATTAGAGTGGATACGAAGGAATTAGAATGGATCGTACGAAGGAATTAGAATGGATCATACGAATGAAATAGAATGGATCGTACGAAGGAATTAGAATGGACCGTACGAAGGAATTAGAATGGATCGTACGAATGAATTAGAATGGATATATTCGTGCAAATGAATTAGAATGGATCGTATGAATGAATTAGAATGGATCGTATGAGTGAATTAGAACGGATAGTACGAATGAAGTAGAATGGATCGTATGAATGAATTAGAATGGATACATTCGTGCGAATGAATTAGAATGGATCGTATGAATGAATTAGAATAGATTGTGCGAATGAATTAGAATGGATCGTACGAATGAATTAGAATGGATACATTCGTGCAAATAAATTAGAATGGATTGTATGAATGAATTAGAATGGATCGTACGAATGAATTAGAATGGATCGTACGAATGAATTAGAATAGATTGCACGAATGAATTAGAATGGATCGTACGAATGAATTAGAATGGATCATACGAAGGAATTAGAATGGATCGTACGAATGAATTAGAATGGATCGTACGAAGGAATTAGAATGGCTCGTACGATTGAATTAGAATGGATATATTTGAACTAATAAATTAGAATGGATCATACGAATGAATTAGAATGGCTCGTACGAATGAATTAGAATGGATAGTGCGAATGAATTAGAATCAATCGTACGAATGAATTAGAATGGATCGTATGAATGAATTAGAATGGATCATACGAATGAGTAAGAATGGATCGTACGAATGAATTAGAATGGATCGTACGAATGAATTAGAATGGATCGTACAAATAAATTAGAATGGATACATTCGTCCGAATGAATTAGAATGGATCATACGAATGAGTAAGAATGGATCGTACGAATGAAATAGAATAGATTGTACGAATGAATTAGAATGGATCCTACGAATGAATTAGAATGGATCGTGTGAAAGAATTAGAATGGATTGTATGAATGAATTAGAATGGATCGTATGAATGAATTAGAATGGATCGTGCGAATGAATTCGAATGGATCGTATGAATTCATTCTAATTCATTCATACAATCCATTCTAATTCTTTCACACGATCCATTCTAATTCATTCGTATGTTCCATTCTAATTCATTAGCATGATCCATGCTAATTCATTCGTTCAATCAATTCTAATTCATTAGCACGATCCATTCTAATTCATTCGTACGATCCATTCTAATTCATTCGCACGATCCATCCTAATTCATTCATAGGATCCATTCTAATTCATTCATACGATCTATTCTAATTCTTTCGCACGAATGTATCCATTCTAATTCATTCGCACGAATGTATCCATTCTAATTCATTCGTACGAATCCATTCTAATTCATTCGTACAATCCATTCTATTTCATTCGTACGATCCTTTCTTACTCATTCGTATGATCCATTCTAATTCATTCGCACGAATGTATCCATTCTAAATCATTCGTACGATCCATACTAATTCATTCGTACGATCCATTCTAAATCATTCGTACAATCCATTCTATTTTATTCTTACGATCAATTCTAATTCATTAGCACGATCCATTCTAATTCATTCGTACGATCCATTCAAATTCATTCGCACGATCCATTCTAATTCATTCGTACAATCCATTCTATTTCATTCGTACGATCCATTTTTACTCATTCGTATGATCCATTCTAATTCATTCGCATGAATGTATCCATTCTAATCCATTCGTACGATCCATTCTAATCCATTCGTATGATCCATTCTAATTCATTCGCATGAATGTAACCATTCTAATTCATTCATTTGATCCATTCTAATTCATTCGTACGATCCATTCTAATTCATTCGTCCGATCCATTCTAATTCATTCGCACGAATGTATCCATTCTAAACCATTCATACGATCCATTCTAATTTATTCATACGATCCATTCTAATTCATTCGTAAGATCCATTCTAATTCATTAGTACGATCTATTCTAATTCATTCGTACGATCCATTCTAATTCATTCATAAGATCCATTCTAATTCATTCGTACGATCCATTCTAATTCATTCGTACGATCCATTCTAATTCATTCGCACGAATGTGTCCATTCTAGTTCATTCGTACGATCCATTCTAATTCATTCGTTCGATCCATTCTAATTCATTCGTACGATCCATTCTAATTCATTCGTACGATCCATTCTACTTTATTCATACGATCCATTCTAATTCATTCGTACGATCCATTCTAATTCATTCGCACAAATGTATCCATTCTAATTCATTCGTACGATCCATTCTAATTCATTCGCACGATCCATTCTAATTCATTCGTACGATCCATTCTAATTCTTTCACACGATCCATTCTAATTCATTCGTACGATCCATTCTAATTCATTCGCACGATCCATTCTAATTCATTCGTACGATCCATTCTAATTCATTCATACGATCCATTCTAATTCATTCGTACGATCCATTCTAATTCATTCGCACAAATGTATCCATTCTAATTCATTCGTACGATCCATTCTAATTCATTCGCACGATCCATTCTAATTCATTCGTACGATCCATTCTAATTCATTCGCACGATCTGTTCTTATTCGTTTGCACAATCCATTCTAATTCATTTGCACGAATGTATCCATTCTAATTCATTTGTACGATCCATTCTAATTCATTCGTACGATCCATTCTAATTCATTCATATGATCCATTCTAATTAATTCGTATGATCCATTCTAATTCATTTGTACGATCCATTCTAATTCATTCATAAAATCCATTCTAATTCATTCGTACGATCCATTCTAATTCACTCATACGATCCATTCTAATATATTCATACGATCCATTCTAATTCATTTGCACGAATATATCCATTCTAATTCATTCGTACGATCCATTCTAATTCCTTCGTACGATCCATTCTAATTCATTCGTACGATCTATTCTAATTCATTCGTACGATCCATTCTAATTCATTTGTACGATCCATTCTAATTCATTCGTACGATCCATTCTAATTCATTCGTACAATCTATTCTAATTCATTCGTACGAATGGATACATTCGTGTGAATGAATTAGAATGGATCGTACGAAGGAGTAAGAATGGATCGTACGAATGAAATAGAATGGATTGCACGAATGAATTAGAATGGATCGTACGAATGAATTAGAATGGATCGTGTGAAAGAATTAGAATGGATTGTATGAATGAATTAGAATGGATCGTACGAATGAATTAGAATGGATCGTACGAAGGAATTAGAATGGATCGTACGAATGAATTAGAATAGATCGTACGAATGAATTAGAATGGATCGTACGAAGGAATTAGAATGGATCGTACGAATGAATTAGAATGGATATATTTGTGCAAATGAATTAGAATGGATCGTATGAATGTATTAGAATGGATCGTATGAGTGAATTAGAATGGATCGTACGAATGAATTAGAATGGATCGTATGAATGAATTAGAATGGATACATTCGTGTGAATGAATTAAAATGGATCGTATGAATGAATTAGAATAGATTTTGTGAATGAATTAGAACTGATCGTACGAATGAATTAGAATGGATACATTCGTGCGAATGAATTAGAATAGATTGTATGAATGAATTAGAATGTATCGTACGAATGAATTAGATTGGATCTTATGAGTGAATTAGAATGGATACGAAGGAATAAGAATGGATCGTACGAAGGAATTAGAATGGATCATACGAATTAAATATAATGGATCGTACGAAGGAATTATAATGGATCGTACGAAGGAATTAGAATGGATCGTACGAAGGAATTAGATTGGATCGTACGAATGAATTAGAATGGATATATTCGTGCAAATGAATTAGAATGGATCGTATGAATGAATTAGAATGGATCGTATGAGTGAATTAGAACGGATAGTACGAATGAAGTAGAATGGATCGTATGAATGAATTAGAATGGATACATTCGTGCGAATAAATTAGAATGGATTGTATGAATGAATTAGAATGGATCGTACGAATGAATTAGAATGGATCGTACGAATGAATTAGAATAGATTGCGCGAATAAATTAGAATGGATCGTACGAATGAATTAGAATGGATCGTACGAAGGAATTAGAATGGATCGTACAAATGAATTAGAATGGATCGTACGAATGAATTACAATGGATCGTACGAAGGAATTAGAATGGATCGTACGAATGAATTAGAATGGATCGTACGATTGAATTAGAATGGATCATACGAATGAGTAAAAATGGATCGTATGAATGAATTAGATTGGATCGTACGATCCATTCTAATTCATTAGCATGGATCGTGCTAATGAATTAGAATGGAATATACGAATGAATTAGAATGGATCGTAGAATTAATCGTACGAATGAATTAGAATGAATTAGAATGGATCGTACGAATGAATTAGAATAGATCATAGGAATGAATTAGAATGGATCGTGCAAATGAATTAGAATGGATACATTCGTGCGAATGAATTAGAATGGATCGTGCGAATGAATTAGAATGGATCGTACGAATGAATTAGAATGGATATATTTGAACGAATAAATTAGAATGGATCATACGAATGAATTAGAATGGATCGTACGAATGAATTAGAATGGATAGTGCGAATGAATTAGAATCGATCGTACGAATGAATTAGAATGGATTGTACGAATGAATTAGAATGGATCATACGAATTAGTAAGAATGGATCGCACGAATGAATTAGAATGGATCATACGAATGAATTAGAATGGATCGTACGAATAAATTAGAATGGATACATTCGTCCGAATGAATTAGAATGGATCATACGAATGAGTAAGAATGGATCGTACGAATGAAATAGAATAGATGGTACGAATGAATTAGAATGGATCCTACGAATGAATTAGAATGGATCGTGTGAAAGAATTAGAATGGATTGTATGAATGAATTAGAATGGATCGTATGAATGAATTAGAATGGATCGTGCGAATGAATTCGAATTGATCGTACGAATTCATTCTAATTCATTCATACAATCCATTCTAATTCTTTCACACGATCCATTCTAATTCATTCGTACGTTCCATTCTAATTCATTAGCACGATCCATGCAAATTCATTCGTTCGATCAATTCTAATTCATTAGCACGATCCATTCTAATTCATTCGTATGATCCATTCTAATTCATTCGCACGATCCATTCTAATTTATAAATAGGATCCATTCTAATTCATTCATACGATCTATTCTAATTCTTTCGCACGAATGTATCCATTCTAATTCATTCGCACGAATGTATCCATTCTAATTCATTCGTACGATCCATTCTAATTCATTCGTACGATCCATTCTAATTCATTCGTACGATCCATTCTAATTCATTCGCACAATCCATTCTATTTCATTCGTACGATCCATTCTTACTCATTCGTATGATCCATTATGGATACATTCGTGCGAATGAATTAGATTGGATCATACGAATGAGTAAGAATGGATCGTACGAATGAAATAGAATGGATTGTGCGAATGAATTAGAATGGATCGTACGAATGAATTAGAATGGATCGTGTGAAAGAATTAGAATGGATTGTATGAATGAATTAGAATAGATCGTATGAATGAATTAGAATGGATCGTACAAATGAATTAGAATGGATCGTACGAATGAATTAGAATGGATCGTACGAATGAATTAGAATGGATACATTCGTGCGAATGAATTAGAATGGATACATTCGTGCGAAAGAATTAGAATAGATCGTATGAATGAATTAGAATGGATCCTATGAATGAATTAGAATGGATCGTGCGAATGAATTAGAATGGATCGTACGAATGAATTAGAATGGATCGTGCTAATGAATTAGAATTGATCGAACGAATGAATTAGAATGGATACATTCGTGCGAATGAATTAGAATGGATCGGACGAATGAATTAGAATGGATCGTACGAATGAGTAAGAATGGATCATACGAATGAAATAGAATAAATCGTACGAATGAATTAGAATGGATCGTACGAAGGAATTAGAATGGATCGTACGAATGAATTAGAATAGATATATTCGTGCAAATGAATTAGAATGGATCGTATGAATGTATTAGAATGGATCGTATGAGTGAATTAGAATGGATCGTACGAATGAATTAGAATGGATCGTATGAATGAATTAGAATGGATACATTCGTGTGAATGAATTAGAATGGATCGTCTGAATGAATTAGAATAGATTTTGTGAATGAATTAGAACTGATCGTACGAATGAATTAGAATGGATACATTCGTGCAAATGAATTAGAATGGATTGTATGAATGAATTAGAATGGATCCTATGAATGAATTAGAATGGATCGTGCGAATGAATTAGAATGGATCGTACGAATGAATTAGAATGGATCGTACGAATGAACTAGAATGGATACATTCGTGCGAATGAATTAGAATGGATCGTACGAATAAATTAGAATGGATCGTACGAATGAATTAGAATGGATCGTACAAATGAATTAGAATGGATCGTACGAATGAATTAGAATGGATACATTCGTGTGAATGAATTAGAATGGATCGGACGAATGAATTAGAATGGATCATACGAATGAATTAGAATGGATCAAATGAATGAATTAGAATGGTTACATTCATGCGAATGAATTAGAATGGATCGTACGAATGGATTAGAATGGATCGTACGAATAGATTAGAATGGATACATTCGAGCGAATGAATTAGAATGGATCGTACGAATGAATTAGAATGGATCGCACGAATGGATTAGAATGGATCCTACAAATGGATTAGAATGGATACCTTTGTGCATATGAATTAGAATGGATCGTACGAATGAATTTGAATGGATCATATTAATGAATTAGAATGGATCGTACGAATGAATTAGAATGAATACATTCGTGCGAATGAATTAGAATGGATCGTGCGAATTAATTAGACTGGATCGTGCGAATGAATAAGAATAGATCATACGAATGAATTAGAATGGATCGTACGAATTAATTAGAATGGATACATTCGTGCGAATGAATTAGAATGGATCGTACGAATGAATTAGAATGGATCATACGAATTAATTAGAATGGATCATACGAATGAATTAGAATAGATCGTACGAATGAATTAGAATGGATACATTCGTGCGAATGAATTAGAATGGGTTGTGCGAATGAATAAGAACAGATCGTGCGAATGAATTAGAATGGATCGTACGAATGAATTAGAATGGATCGTGCGAATGAATTAGAATGGATCGTACGAATGAATTAGAATGGATCGTATGAATGAATTAGAATGGATCGTACGAATGAATTAGAATGGATCGTATGAATGAATTAGAATGGATCGTACGAATGAATTAGAATGGATCGTGCGAATGAATTAGAATGGATCGTACGAATGAATTAGAATGGATCGTACTAATGAACTAGAATGGATACATTCGTGCGAATGAATTAGAATGGATCGTATGAATGAATTAGAATGGATCGTACGAATGAATTAGAATGGATCTTACGAATGAATTAGAATGGATCGTACGAATGAATTAGAATGGATCGTATGAATGATTTAGAATGGATACATTCGTCCGAATGAATTAGAATGGATCGGACGAATGAATTAGAATGGATCGTACGAATGAATTAGAATGGATCGTACGAATAAATTAGAATGGATACATTCATCCGAATGAATTAGAATGGATCATACGAATGAGTAAGTATGGATCGTACGAATGAAATAGAATAGATTGTACGAATGAATTAGAATGGATCCTACGAATAAATTAGAATGGATCGTGTGAAAGAATTAGAATGGATTGTATGAATGAATTAGAATGGATCGTATGATTGAATTAGAATGGATCGTGCGAATGAATTCGAATGGATCATACGAATTCATTCTAATTCATTCATACAATCCATTCTAATTCTTTTACACGATCCATTCTAATTCATTCGTACGTTCCATTCTAATTCATTAGCACGATCCATGCTAATTCATTCGTTCGATCAATTCTAATTCATTAGCACGATCCATTCTCATTCATTCGTACGATCCATTCTAATTCATTCGCACGATCCATTCTAATTCATTCATAGGATCCATTCTAATTCATTCATACGATCTATTCTAATTCTTTCGCACGAATGTATCCATTCTAATTCATTCGCACGAATGTATCCATTCTAATTCATTCGTACGATCCATTCTAATTCATTCGTACGATCCATTCTAATTCATTCGTACGATCCATTCTAATTCATTCATACAATCCATTCTAATTCTTTCACACGATCCATTCTAATTCATTCGAACGATCCATTCTAATTCATTCGCACAATCCATTCTATTTCATTCGTACGATCCATTGTTACTCATTGGTACGATCCATTCTAATTCATTCGCACGAATGTATCCATTCTAATTCATTTGTACGAATCCATTCAAATTCATTCGTACAATCCATTCTATTTCATTCGTATGATCCATTCTTACTCATTCGTATGATCCATTCTAATTCATTCGCACGAATGTATCCATTCTAAATCATTCGTACGATCCATTCTAATTCATTCGTACGATCCATTCTAAATCATTCGTACAATCCATTCTATTTCATTCGTACGATCAATTCTAATTCATTAGCACGATCCATTCTAATTCATTCGTACGATCCATTCAAATTCATTCACACGATCCATTCTAATTCATTCGTACAATCCATTCTATTTCATTCGTACGATCCATTCTTACTCATTCGTATGATCCATTCTAATTCATTCGCACGAATGTATCCATTCTAATCCATTCGTACGATCCATTCTAATCCATTCGTACGATCCATTCTAATTCATTCGCATGAATGTAACCATTCTAATTCATTCATTTGATCCATTCTAATTCATTCGTACGATCCATTCTAATTCATTCGTCCGATCCATTCTAATTCATTCGCACGAATGTATCCATTCTAAACCATTCATACGATCCATTCTAATTTATTCGTACAATCCATTCTAATTCATTCGTAAGATCCATTCTAATTCATTCGTACGATCCATTCTAATTCATTTGTACGATCCATTCTAATTCATTCGCACAAATGTATCCATTCTAGTTCATTCGTACGATCCATTCTAATTCATTCGTACGATCCATTCTAATTCATTCGCACGATCCATTCTAATTCATTCATACGATCCATTCTAATTCATTCGTACGAATGAATTAGAATGGATACATTCGTGCGAATGAATTAGAATGGATAGTACCAATGAGTAAGAATGGATCGTACGAATGAAATAGAATGGATTGTGCGAATGAATTAGAATGGATCGTACGAATGAATTAGAATGGATCGTGTGAAAGAATTAGAATGGATTGTATGAATGAATTAGAATAGATTGTATGAATGAATTAGAATAGATCGTATGAGTGAATTAGAATGGATACGAAGGAATTAGAATGGATCGTACGAAGGAATTAGAATGGATCATACGATTAAAATAGAATGGATCGTACGAAGGAATTAGAATGGATCGTACGAAGGAATTAGAATGGATCGTACGAATGAATTAGAATGGATATATTCGTGCAAATGAATTAGAATGGATCGTATAAATGAATTAGAATGGATCATTCGTATGATCCATTCTAACTCATTCGGTGGATCCATTCTAATTTATTCGTACAATCCATTCTAATTTATTCCCACGATCCATTCTAATTTATTCGTACGATCCATTCTAATTCATTCGTACGATCTATTCTAATTCATTCGCACGAATATAACCATTCTAATTCATTCATACGATCCATTCTAATTCATTCGTACGATCCATTCTAATTCACTCATACGATCGATTCTAATACATTCATACGATCCATTCTAATTCATTTGCACGAATATATCCATTCTAATTCATTCGTACGATCCATTCTAATTCATTCGTACGATCCATTCTAATTCATTCGTAAGATCCATTCTAATTCATTCGTACGATCCATTCTAATTCATTCGTACGATCCATTCTAATTCCTTCGTACGAATGAATTAGAATGGATACATTTGTGCGAATGAATTAGAATGGATCGTACGAATGAATTAGAATGGATCGTATGAATGAATTAGAATGGATCGTACGAATGAATTAGAATGGATCGTACGAAGGAATTAGAATGGATCGTACGAATGAATTAGAATGGATCGTACGAATAAATTAGAATGGATACATTCGTCCGAATGAATTAGAATGGATCATACGAATGAGTAAGAATGGATCGTACGAATGAAATAGAATAGATTGTACGAATGAATTAGAATGGATCCTACGAATGAATTAGAATGGATCGTGTGAAAGAATTAGAATGGATTGTATGAATGAATTAGAATGGATCGTATGAATGAATTAGAATGGATCGTGCGAATGAATTCGAATGGATCGTACGAATTCATTCTAATTCATTCATACAATCCATTCTAATTCTTTCACACGATCCATTCTAATTTATTCGTACGTTCCATTCTAATTCAGTAGCACGATCCATGCTAATTCATTCGTTCGATCAATTCTAATTCATTAGCACGATCCATTCTAATTCATTCGTACGATCCATTCTAATTCATTCGCACGATTCATTCTAATTCATTCAAAGGATCCATTCTAATTCATTCATACGATCTATTCTAATTCTTTCGCACGAATGTATCCATTCTAATTCATTTGCACGAATGTATCCATTCTAATTCATTCGTACGACCCATTCTAATTCATTCGTACGATCCTTTCTAATTCATTCGTACGATCCATTCTAATTCATTCATACGATCTATTCTAATTTATTCATACAATCCATTCTAATTCTTTCACACGATCCATTCTAATTCATTCGTACGATCCATTCTAATTCATTCGCACAATCCATTCTATTTCATTCGTACGATCCATTCTTACTCATTCGTATGATCCATTCTAATTCATTCGCACGATCCATTCTAATTCAATCGTACGATCCATTCTAATTCATTCATACAATCCATTCTAATTCATTCGTACGATCCATTCTAATTCCTTCGTACGATCCATTCTAATTCATTCGTACGATCCATTCTAATTCATTCGTACAATCTATTCTAATTCATTCATACAATCCATTCTAATTCATTCGCACGATCCATTCTAATTCATTCATACGATCCATTCTATTCGAATGGATCATGCGATCCATACGAATTCATTCGCACGATCCATTCTAATTTATTCATACGATCCATTCTAATACATTCGTCCGATCCATTCTAATTCATTCGCACGAATGTATGAATTCTAATTCATTCGTACGATCCATTCTAATACATTCGTAAGATCCATTCTAATTCATTCGTACGATCCATTCTAATTCATTCGTACGATCCATTCTAATTCATTCGCACGAATGTATCCATTCTAATTCATTCATACGATCCATTCTACTTCATTCGTACTATCCGTTCTAATTCACTCATACGATCCATTCTAATTCATTCGTACGATCCATTCTAATTCATTCGTACATTCCATTCTAATTCATTCGTATGATCCATTCTAATTAATTCGTATGATCCATTCTAATTCATTCGTATGATCCATTCTAATTCATTCATACAATCCATTCTAATTCATTCGCACAAATGTATCCATTCTAATTAATTCGTACGATCCATTCTAATTCATTCGTATGATCTATTCTTATTCATTCTCACGATCTAGTCTAATTGATTCGCACGATCTATTATAATTCATTCGCACGAATGTATCCATTCTAATTCATTCGTACGATCCATTCTAATTCATTAATATGATCCATTCTAATTCATTCGTACGATCCATTCTAATTCATATGCACAAAGCTATCCATTCTAATTTATTCGCACGAAAGAATTAGAATGGATTGTATGAAAGAATTAGAATGGATCGTGCGAATGAATTAGAATGGATCGTACGAAGGAATTAGAATGGATCGTACGAATGAGTAAGAATGGATCGTACGAATGAATTAGAATGGATCGTACGAATAAATTAGAATGGATACATTTGTCCGAATGAATGAGAATGGATCATACGAATGAGTAAGAATGGATCGTACGAATGAAATAGAATAGATTGTACGAATGAATTAGAATGGATCGTGCGAATGAATTAGAATGGATCGTACGAATGAATTAGAATGGATCGTACGAATGAATTAGAATGGATCGTGCGAATGAATTAGAATGGATCAAATTAATGAATTAGAATGGATCGTACGAATGAATTAGAATGGATACATTCGTGCGAATGAATTAGAATGGATCGTGCGAATCCATTAGACTGGATCGTGCGAATGAATAAGAATGGATAATACGAATGAATTAGAATGGATCGTACGGATTAATTAGAATGGATACATTCGTGCGAATGAATTAGAATGGATTGTATGAATGAATTAGAATGGATCGTACGAATGAATTAGAATGGATCATACGAATTAATTAGAATGGATCATATGAATGAATTAGAATGGATCGTACGAATGAATTAGAATGGATCGTACGAATGAACTAGAATGGATCGTACGAATGAACTAGAATGGATAAAATCGTGCGAATGAATTAGAATGGATCGTACGAATGAATTAGAACGGATCGTACGATTCATTCTAATTCATTCGTACGATCCATTCTAATACATTCGTATGATTCATGCTAATTCATTCGCACGATCCATTCTAAATCATTCGTACGATCCATTCTTATTCATTCATACGATCCATTCTAATTCATTCGCACAATCCATTCTAATTCATTCGTACAATCCATTCTAATTCATTCGTATGATCTATTCTAACTCATTCGGTGGATCCATTCTAATTCATTCGTACGATCCATTCTAATTCATTGCCACGATCCATTCTAATTTATTTGTACGATCCATTCTAATTCATTCGTACGATCTATTCTAATTCATTCGCACGAATGTAACCATTCTAATTCATTCATACGATTCATTCTAATTCATTCGTATGAGCTATTCTAATTCATTCGTACGATCCATTCTAATTCATTCGTACGATCCATTGTAATTCATTCATAGAATCCATTTAGATTCATTCGCACAAATGTATCCATTCAAATTCTTTCGTACGATCCAGTCTAATTCATTCGTATGATCCATTCTAATTCATTCGCACGAATATATCCATTCTAATTCTTTCGTACGATGCATTCTAATTCATTCGTACGATCCATTCTAATTCATTCGTACGGTCCATTCTAATTCATTCGTACGAATGTATCCATTCTAATTCATTCGTACAATCCATTCTATTTCATTCGTACGATCCATTCTTACTCATTCGTATGATCCATTCTAATTCATTTGTATGATCCATTCTAATTCATTCGTACGATCCATTCTAATTCATTCGTACGATCCATTCTAATTCATTCGCACGATCTATTCTAATTCATTCATATGATCCATTCTAATTCATTCATACAATCCATTCTATTTCTTTCATACGATCCATTCTAATTCATTCGTACGATCCATTCTAATTCATTCGTATAATCCATTCTATTTCATTCGTACGATCCATTCTTACTCATTCGTATGATCCATTCTAATTCATTCGTATGATCCATTCTAATTCATTCGTACGATCCATTCTAACTCATTCGTACGATCCATTCTAATTCATTCGTACGATCCATTCTAATTCATTCGCACGATCCATTCTAATTCATTCATAGGATCCATTCTAATTCATTCATACGATCTATTCTAATTCTTTCGCACGAATGTATCCATTCTAATTCATTCGCACGAATGTATCCATTCTAATTCATTCGTACGATCCATTCTAATTCATTCGTACGATCCATTCTAATTCATTCGTACGATCCATTCAAATTCATTCGCACGATCCATTCTAATTCATTCGTACAATCCATTCTATTTCATTCGTACGATCCATTCTTACTCATTCGTATGATCCATTCTAATTCATTCGCACGAATGTATCCATTCTAATCCATTCGTACGATCCATTCTAATCCATTCGTACGATCCATTCTAATTCATTCGCTTGAATGTAACCATTCTAATTCATTCATTTGATCCATTCTAATTCATTCGTACGATCCATTCTAATTCATTCGTCCGATCCATTCTAATTCATTCGCACGAATGTATCCATTCTAAACCATACATACGATCCATTTTAATTTATTCGTACGATCCATTCTAATTTATTCGTAAGATCCATTCTAATTCATTCGTACGACCCATTCTAATTCATTCGTACGATCCATTCTAATTCATTCGTAAGATCCATTCTAATTCATTCGTACGATCCATTCTAATTCATTCGTATGATCCATTCTAATTCATTCGCACGAATGTATCCATTCTAGTTCATTCGTACGATCCATTCTAATTCATTCGTACGATCCATTCTAATTCATTCACACAATCCATTCTAATTCATTCGTACGATCCATTCTAATTCATTCATACGATCCATTCTAATTCATTCGTACGATCCATTCTAATTCATTCATACGATCCATGCTAATTCATTCCTTCGATCAATTCTAATTCATTAGCACGATCCATTCTAATTCATTCGTTCGATCCATTCTAATTCATTCGCACGATCCATTCTAATTCATTCATAGGATCCATTCTAATTCATTCATACGATCTATTCTAATTCTTTCGCACGAATGTATCCATTCTAATTCATTCGCACGAATGTATCCATTCTAATTCATTCGTACGATCCATTCTAATTCATTCGTACGATCCACTCTAATTCATTCGCACAATCTATTCTAATTCATTCATACGATCCATTCTAATTCATTCGCACGAATGTATCCATTCTAATTCATTCATACGATCCATTCTACTTCATTCGTACGATCCATTCTAATTCATTCGCATGAATGTAACCATTATAATTCATTCATTTGATCCATTCTAATTCATTCGTACGATCCATTCTAATTCATTCGTCCGATCCATTCTTACTCATTCGTATGATCAATCCTAATTCATTCGCACGAATGTATCCATTCTAATTCATTCGTACGATCCTGAATTAGAATGGATCGTACGAATGAATTAGAATGGATACCTTTGTGCATATGAATTAGAATGGATCGTACGAATGAAATAGAATGAATTCGTACGATCCATTCGAATTCATTCGCACGATCCATTCTAATTCATTCATACAATCCATTCTAATTCATTCATACAATCGATTCTAATTCTTTCTCACGATCCATTCTAATTCATTCGTAGGATCCATTCTAATTCATTCATACAATCTATTCTATTTCATTCGTACGATCTATTCTTACTCATTCGTATGATCCATTCTAATTCATTCGGACGAATGTATCCATTCTAATTCATTCGTACGATCCATTCTAATTCATTCGTACAATCCATTCTAATTCATTCGTACGATCCATTCTAGTTCATTCGCACGAATGTGTCCATTCTAATTCATTCGTACGATCCATTCTAATTCATTCGTATGATCCATTCTAATTCATTCGTAACATCCATTCTAATTCATTCGTACGATCCATTCTAATTCATTCGTACGATCCATTCTAATTCATTCGCACGAATGTATCCATTCTAGTTCATTCGTACGATCCATTCTAATTCATTCGTACGATCCATTCTAATTCATTCGCACGATCCATTCTAATTCATTCATACGATCCATTCTATTTCATTCATACGATCCATTCTAATTCATTCGTACGATCCATTCTAATTCATTCGCACAAATGTATCCATTCTAATTCATTCGTACGATCCATTCTAATTCATTCGTACGATCCATTCTAATTCATTCGCACGAATGCATCTATTCTAATTCATTCGTACGATCCATTCTAATTCATTCGTACGATCCATTCTAATTAATTCGTATGATCCATTCTAATTCATTCGTATGGTCAATTCTAGTTCATTCGTATGATCCATTCTAATTCATTCGTACGATCCATTCTAATTCATTCGCACGATCCATTCTAATTCATTCATACAATCCATTCTAATTCTTTCACACGATCTATTCTAATTCATTCGTACGATCCATTCTAATTCATTCGTGCAATCCATTCTATTTCATTCGTACGATCCATTCTTACTCATTCGTACGATCCATTCTAATTCGTTCACATGAATGTATCCATTCGTACGAATGAATTAGAATAGATTGTACGAATGAATTAGAATGGATCGTACGAATGAATTAGAATGGATCGTACGAAGGAATTAGAATGGATCGTACGAATGAATTAGAATGGATCGTACGAATGAATTAGAATAGATCGTACGAATGAATTAGAATGGAGCGTACGAAGGAATTAGAATGGATCGTACGAATGAATTAGAATGGATATATTCGTGCAATTGAATTAGAATGGATCGTATGAATGTATTAGAATGGATCGTATGAGTGAAATAGAATGGATCGTACGAATGAATTAGAATGGATCGTATGAATGAATTAGAATGGATACATTCGTGTGAATGAATTAGAATGGATCGTATGAATGAATTAGAATAGATTTTGTGAATAAATTAGAACTGATCGTACGAATGAATTAGAATGGATACATTCGTGTGAATGAATTAGAATGAATTATATGAATGAATTAGAATGGATCCTATGAATGAATTAGAATGGATCGTACGAATGAATTAGAATGGATACATTCGTACGAATGAAATAGAATGGATCATACGAATGAGTAAGAATGAATCTAATTCATTCGTACGATCCATTCTAATTCATTCGTACGATCCATTCTAATTCATTCATACAATCCATTCTAATTTATTCGCACGAATGTATCCATTCTAATTCATTTGCACGATCCATTCTAATTCATTCCTATGATCTATTCTAATTCATTCGTACGATCCATTCTAATTCATTCTAATTCATTCGTACGATCCATTCTAATTCATTCGTAAATTCCATTCTAATTCATTAGCACGATCCATGCTAATGAATTAGAATGGATCGTACGATCTAATCTAATTCATTTATACGATCCATTCTTACTCATTCGTAGGATCCATTCTAATTCAATCATACGATCCATTCTAATTCATTCGTACGATCCATTCTAATTCCTTCGTATGATCCATTCTAATTCATTCGTACGATCCATTCTAATTCATTCGTACGATCCATTCTAATTCCTTCGTACGATCCATTCTAATTCATTCGTACGATCCATTCTAATTCATTCGCGCAATCTATTCTAATTCATTCGTACGATCCATTCTAATTCATTCGTACGATCCATTCTAATTCATTCATACAATCCATTCTAATTTATTCGCACGAATGTATCCATTCTAATTCATTCGTACGATCCATTCTAATTCATTAATATGATCCATTCTAATTCATTCGTACGATCCATTCTAATTCATTCGTAGGATCCATTCTAATTCATTCATACAATCTATTCTATTTCATTCGTACGATCCATTCTTACTCATTCGTATGATCCATTCTAATTCATTCGGACGAATGTATCCATTCTAATTTATTCGTACGATCCATTCTAATTCATTCGTACGATCCATTCTAATTCATTCGTACGATCCATTCTTACTCATTCGTATGATCCATTCTAATTCATTCGTACGATCCATTCTAATTTATTCGTACGATCGATTCTAATTCATTCGCACTATCCATTCTAATTCATTCGTACGATCCATTCTAATTCATTCGTATGATCCATTCTAATTTATTCGTTCAAATATATCCATTCTAATTCATTCGTACGATCCATTCTAATTCATTCGTACGGTCCATTCTAATTCATTCGCACAATCCATTCTATTTCATTCGTACGATCCATTCTTACTCATTCGTATGATCCATTATGGATACATTCGTGCAAATGAATTAGAATGGATCATACGAATGAGTAAGAATGGATTGTACGAATGAAATAGAATGGATTGTGCGAATGAATTAGAATGGATCGTACGAATGAATTAGAATGGATCGTGTGAAAGAATTAGAATGGATCGTGCTAAGGAATTAGAATGGATCGTACGAACGGATTAGAATGGATACATTCGAGCGAATGAATTAGAATGGATCGTACGAAGGAATTAGAATGGATCATACGAATGAGTAAGAATGGATCGTACGAATGAAATAGAATAGATCGTACGAATGAATTAGAATGGAATATACGAATGAATTAGAATGGATCGTACAAATGAATTAGAATGGATCGTATGAATGAATTAGAATGGATCGTACGAATGAATTAGAATGGATCGTGCGAATGAATTCGAATGGATCGTACAATCCATTCTAATTCATTCATATTATCCATTCTAATTCATTCGCACGAATGTATCCATTCTAATCCATTCGTACGATCCATTCTAATCCATTCGTACGATACATTCTAATTCATTCGTACAAATGTATCCATTCTAATTCATTCGTACGATCCATTCTAATTCATTCGTACGATCCATTCTAATTCATTCGTACGATCCATTCTAATTAATTCATATGATCCATTCTAATTCATTCGTACGATCCATTCTAATTCATTCGTACGATCCATTCTAATTTATTCGTATGATCCATTCTAATTCATTCGTATGATCCATTCTAATTAATTTGTATGAGCCATTCTAATTCATTCGTACGATCCATTCTAATTCATTCATACGATCCATTCTAATTCATTCGCACAATCCATTCTATTTCATTCGTACGATCCATTCTTACTCATTGGTACGATCCATTCTAATTCATTCGCACAAATGTATCCATTCTAATTCATTCGTACGAATCCATTCTAATTCATTCGTACAATCCATTCTATTTCATTCGTACGATCCATTCTTACTCATTCGTATGATCCATTCTAATTCATTCGCACGAATGTATCCATTCTAAATCATTCGTATGATCCATTCTAATTCATTCGTACGATCCATTCTAAATCATTCGTACAATCCATTCTATTTCATTCGTACGATCAATTCTAATTCATTCTAATTCATTCTATTTCATTCGTACGATCCGTTCTAATTTACTCATACGATCCATTCTAATTCATTCATACGATCCATTCTAATTTATTTGCACAAATATATCCATTCTAATTCATTCGTACGATCCATTCTAATTCCTTCGTACGATCCATTCTAATTCCTTCGTACGATCCATTCTAATTCCTTCGTACGATCCATTCTATTTGATTCGTATGATCCATTCTAATTCCTTCGTATCCATTCTAATTCACTCATGCGATCCATTCTAATTCATTCATACGATCTACTCCAATTCATTCATACAATCCATTCTAATTCTTTCACACGATCCATTCTAATTCATTCGTACGATCCATTATAATTCATTCGCACAATCCATT
Organism: Chamaelirium japonicum; assembly: GCA_947650365.1. Classification (NCBI taxonomy): domain Eukaryota; kingdom Viridiplantae; phylum Streptophyta; class Magnoliopsida; order Liliales; family Melanthiaceae; genus Chamaelirium; species Chamaelirium japonicum. The sequence goes on along the minus strand of CANTAL010000064.1, from coordinate 1,188,497 downwards.
CTATTTCATTCGTACGATCCATTCTTACTCATTGGTACGATCTATTCTAATTCATTCGCACGAATGTATCCATTTTAATTCATTCGTACAATCCATTCTAATTCATTCGTACAGTCTATTCTATTCCATTCTAATTCATTAGCACGATACATTCTAATTCATTCGTATGATCCATTCTAATTCATTCGTACGATCCATTCTAATTCATTCGTACGATCCATTCATACTCATTCGTACGATCCATTCTAATTCATTCGTCCGATCCATTCTAATTCATTCGCACGAATGTATCCATTCTAATTCATTCGTTCGATCAATTCTAATTCATTAGCACGATCCATTCTAATTCATTCGCACGATCCATTCTAATTCATTCATAGGATCCATTCTAATTCATTCGTACGATCCATTCTAATTCATTTGTACGATCCATTCTAATACATTCGCACAATCCATTCTAATTCATTCGCACAATCTATTCTATTTCATTCGTACGATCCATTCTTACTCATTGGTACGATCCATTCTAATTCATTCGCACGAATGTATCCATTCTAATTCATTCGTACGAATCCATTCTAATTCATTCGTACAATCTATTCTATTTCATTTGTACGATCCATTCTTACTCATTCGTATGATCCATTCTAATTCATTCGGACGAATGTATCCATTCTAATTTATTCGTACGATCCATTCTAATTCATTCGTACGATCCATTCTAATTCATTCGTCCGATCCATTCTAATTCATTCGCACGAATGTATCCATTCTAATTCATTCGTACGATCCATTCTAATTCATTCGTAATATCCATTCTAATTCATTCGTACGATCCATTCTAATTCATTCGTACGATCCATTCTAATTCATTCGTACGATCCATTCTAATTCATTTGCACGAATGTATCCATTCTAATTCATTCGTACAATCCATTCTATTTCATTCGTACGATCCATTCTTACTCATTCGTATGATCCATTCTAATTCATTCGTATGATCCATTCTAATTCATTCGTACGATCCATTCTAATTCATTGGTACGATCCATTCTAATTCATTCGTGCGAATGAATTAGAATGGATCGTACCAATGAGTAAGAATGGATCGTACGAATGAAATAGAATGGATTGTGCGAATGAATTAGAATGGATCGTACGAATGAATTAGAATGGATCGTGTGAAAGAATTAGAATGGATTGTATGAATGAATTAGAATAGATCGTATGAATGAATTAGAATGGATCATACGAATGAATTAGAATGGATCGTACGAATGAATTAGAATGGATACATTCGTGCGAATGAATTAGAATGGATCGTACGAATGAATTAGAATGGATCGTACGAATGAACTAGAATGGATACATTCGTGCGAATGAATTAGAATGGATTGTACGAATGAATTAGAATGGATCGTACGAATGAATTAGAATGGATCTTACGAATGAATTAGAATGGATCGTACGAATGAATTAGAATGTATACATTCGTGATCGTACGAATGAATTAAAATGGATCGTACGAATAAATTAGAATGGATCGTGGGAATGAATTAGAATGGATCGTACGAATGAATTAGAATGGATCCACCGAATGAGTTAGAATGGATCATACGAATGAATTAGAATGAATTGTACAAATGAATTAAAATGGATTGTGCGAATGAATTAGAATAGATCGTACGAATGAATTAGAATGGATCGTACGAATGAATTAGAATGGATCAAATGAATGAATTAGAATGGTTACATTCATGCGAATGAATTAGAATGGATCGTACGAATAGATTAGAATAGATCGTACGAATAGATTAGAATGGATCGTACGAATGGATTAGAATGGATACATTCGTGCGAATGAATTAGAATGGATCATATGAATGAATTAGAATAGATTGTGCGAATGAATTAGAATGGATCATACGAATGAATTAGAATCGATACATTCATGCGAATAAATTAGAATGGATTGTATGAATGAATTAGAATGGATCGTACGAATGAATTAGAATGGATCGTATGAATGAATTAGAATAGATTGCGCGAAGAAGTTAGAATGGATCATACGAATGAATTAGAATGGATCGTACGAAGGAATTAGAATGGATCGTACGAATGAATTAGAATGGATCGTACGAAGGAATTAGAATGGATCGTACGAATGAATTAGAATGGATCGTACGATTAAATTAGAATGGATCATACGAATGAGTAAGAATGGATCGTATGAATGAATTAGATTGGATCGTACGATCCATTCTAATTCATTAGCATGGATCGTGCTAATGAATTAGAATGGAATATACGAATGAATTAGAATGGATCGTAGAATGGATCGTACGAATGAATTAGAATGAACTAGAATGGATCGTACGAATGAATTAGAATTGATCATAGGAATGAATTAGAATGGATCGTGCAAATGAATTAGAATGGATACATTCGTGCGAATGAATTAGAATGGATCGTGCGAATGAATTAGAATGGATCGTACGAATGAATTAGAATGGATATATTTGAACGAATAAATTAGAATGGATCATACGAATGAATTAGACTGGATCGTACGAATGAATTAGAATGGATAGTGCGAATGAATTAGAATCGATCATACGAATGAATTAGAATGGATCGTACGAATGAATTAGAATGGATCATACGAATGAGCAAGAATGGATCGTACGAATGAATTAGAATGGATCGTACGAATGAATTAGAATGGATCGTATGAATGAATTAGAATGGATACATTCGTGTGAATAAATTAGAATGGATCGTATGAATGAATTAGAATAGATTTTGTGAATAAATTAGAACTGATCGTACGAATGAATTAGAATGGATACATTCGTGTGAATGAATTAGAATGAATTATATGAATGAATTAGAATGGATCCTATGAATGAATTAGAATGGATCGTACGAATGAATTAGAATGGATATATTCGTGCAAATGAATTAGAATGGATCGTATGAGTGTACTAGAATGGATCGTATGAGTGAATTAGAATGGATCGTACGAATGAATTAGAATGTATTGTATGAATGAATTAGAATGGATCGTACGAATGAATTAGAATGGATCGTATGAATGAATGGATCATACGAATGAATTAGAATGGATCATACGAATGAATTAGAATGGATAGTGCGAATGAATTAGAATCGATCGTACGAATGAATTAGAATGGATAGTGCGAATGAATTAGAATCGATCGTACGAATGAATTAGAATGGATCGTACGAATGAATTAGAATGGATTGTATGAATGAATTACAATGGATCGTACGAATGAATTAAAATGGATCGTACGAATGAATTAGAATGGATAGAATGAATGAATTAGAATGGTTACATTCATGCGAATGAATTAGAATGGATCGTACGAATGGATTAGAATGGATCCTATGAGTGAATTAGAATGGATACGAAGGAATTCGAATGGATCATACGAAAGAATTAGAATGGATCATACGAATGAAATAGAATGGATCGTACAAATGAAATAGAATGGATCGTACGAAGGAATTAGAATGCATTCGTATGATCCATTCTAATTCATTCGGACGATCCATTCTAATTCATTCATACGATCCATTCTAATTCATTCGCACAAATATATCCATTCTAATTCTTTCGTACGATGCATTCTAATTTATTCGTTCGATCAATTCTAATTCATTAGCATGATCCATTCTAATTCATTCGTACGATCCATTCTAATTCATTCGCACGATCCATTCTAATTCATTCATAGGATCCATTCTAATTCATTCATACGATTTATTCTAATTCTTTCGCACGAATATATCCATTCTAATTTATTCGCACGAATGTATCTATTCTAATTCATTCGTACAATCTATTCTATTTACTTCGTACGATCCATTCTAGTTCATTCGTACGATCCATTCTAATTCATTCGTACGATCCATTCTAATTCATTCGTATGATCCATTCTAATTAATTCGTATGATCCATTCTAATTCATTCGTACGATCCATTCTAATTTATTCATACAATCCATTCTAATTCATTCGCACGAATGTATCCATTCTAATTAATTCGTACGATCCATTCTAATTCATTCGTATGATCCATTCTTATTCATTCGCACGATCCAGTCTAATGGATTCGCACGATCCATTCTAATTCATTCGCACGAATGTATCCTTTCTAATTTATTCATACGATCCATTCTAATTCATTCGTACGATCCATTCTAATTCATTCGCACAAATGTATCCATTCTAATTCATTCGTACGATCCATTCTAATTCATTCGTACGATCAGTTCTAATTCATTCACAAAGTCTATTCTAATTCATTCGCACGATCCATTCTAATTCATTCGTACGATCCATTCGAATTCTTTCACACGATACATTCTAATTCATTCGTACGATCCATTCTAATTCATTCGCACGATCCATTCTAATTCATTCGTACGATCTATTCTAATTCATTCATACGATCCATTCTAATTCATTTGTACGATCCATTCTAATTCATTCGCACAAATTTATCCATTCTAATTCATTCGTACGATCCATTCTAATTCATTCGCACGATCCATTCTAATTCATTCGTACGATCCATTCTAATTCATTCGTACGATCCATTCTAATTCATTCGTATGATCCATTCTAATTAATTCGTATGATCCATTTTAATTCATTCGTACGATCCATTCTAATTCATTCATACAATCCATTCTAATTCATTCGCACGAATGTATCCATTCTAATTAATTCGTACGATCCATTCTAATTCATTCGTATGATCTATTCTTATTCATTCGCAAGATCCAGTCTAATTGATTCGCACGATCCATTCTAATTTATTCGCACGAATGTATCCATTCTAATTCATTCGTACGATCCATTCTAATTCATTAATATGATCCAATCTAATTCATTTGTACGATCCAATCTAATTCATATGCACAAAGGTATCCATTCTAATTCATTCGCACGAAAGAATTAGAATGGATTGTATGAAAGAATTAGAATGGATCGTGCGAATGAATTAGAATGGATCGTACGAAGGAATTAGAATGGATCGTACGAAGGAATTAGAATGGATCATACGAATGAGTAAGAATGGATCGTACGAATGAATTAGAATGGATCGTACGAATAAATTAGAATGGATACATTCGTCCGAATGAATTAGAATGGATCATACGAATGAGTAAGAATGGATCATACGAATGAAATAGAATAGATTGTACGAATGAATTAGAATGAATTAGAATGGATCGTATGAATGAATTAGAATGGATCGTATGAGTGAATTAGAACGGATAGTACGAATGAAGTAGAATGGATCGTATGAATGAATTAGAATGGATACATTCGTGCGAATGAATTAGAATGGATTGTATGAATGAATTAGAATAGATTGTGCGAATGAATTAGAATGGATCGTACGAATGAATTAGAATGGATACATTCGTGCGAATAAATTTGAATGGATCGTACAAATGAATTAGAATGGATCGTACGAATGAATTAGAATGGATCATACGAATGAGTAAAAATGGATCGTACAAATGAAATAGAATAGATTGTACGAATGAATTAGAATGGATCCTACGAATGAATTAGAATAGATCGTGTGAAAGAATTAGAATGGATTGTATGAATGAATTAGAATGAATTCGTACGATCCATTCGAATTCATTCGCACGATCCATTCTAATTCATTCGTATGATCCATTCTAATTCATTCGTATGATCCATTCTAATTCATTCGCACGAATGTATCCATTCTAAATCATTCGTACGATCCATTCTAATTCATTCGTACGATCCGTTCTAAATCATTCGTTCAATCCATTCTATTTCATTCGTACGATCAATTCTAATTCATTAGCACGATCCATTCTAATTCATTCGTACGATCCATTCAAATTCATTCACACGATCCATTCTAATTCATTCGTACAATCCATTCTATTTCATTTGTACGATCCATTCTTACTCATTCGTATGATCCATTCTAATTCATTCGCACGAATGTATCCATTCTAATCCATTCGTACGATCCATTCTAATCCATTCGTACGATCCATTCTAATTCATTCGCATGAATGTAACCATTCTAATTCATTCATTTGATCCATTCTAATTCATTCGTACGATCCATTCTAATTCATTCGTCCGATCCATTCTAATTCATTCGCACGAATGTATCCATTCTAAACCATTCATACGATCCATTCTAATTTATTCGTACAATCCATTCTAATTCATTCGTAAGATCCATTCTAATTCATTCGTATGATCCATTCTAATTCATTTGTACGATCCATTCTAATTCATTCGCACGAATGTATCCATTCTAGTTCATTCGTACGATCCATTCTAATTCATTCGTACGATCCATTCTAATTCATTCGCACGATCCATTCTAATTCATTCATACGATCCATTCTAATTCATTCGTACGAATGAATTAGAATGGATACATTCGTGCGAATGAATTAGAATGGATAGTACCAATGAGTAAGAATGGATCGTACGAATGAAATAGAATGGATTGTGCGAATGAATTAGAATGGATCGTACGAATGAATTAGAATGGATCGTGTGAAAGAATTAGAATGGATTGTATGAATGAATTAGAATAGATTGTATGAATGAATTAGAATGGATCGTATGAGTGAATTAGAATGGATACGAAGGAATTAGAATGGATCGTACGAAGGAATTAGAATGGATCATACGATTAAAATAGAATGGATCGTACGAAGGAATTAGAATGGATCGTACGAAGGAATTAGAATGGATCGTACGAATGAATTAGAATGGATATATTCGTGCAAATGAATTAGAATGGATCGTATAAATGAATTAGAATGGATCATTCATATGATCCATTCTAACTCATTCGGTGGATCCATTCTAATTTATTCGTACGATCCATTCTAATTCATTCCCACGATCCATTCTAATTTATTCGTACGATCCATTCTAATTCATTCGTACGATCTATTCTAATTCATTCGCACGAATGTAACCATTCTAATTCATTCATACGATTCATTCTAATTCATTCGTATGAGCTATTCTAATTCATTCGTACGATCCATTCTAATTCATTCGTACGATCCATTGTAATTCATTCATACAATCCATTTAGATTCATTCGCACAAATGTATCCATTCAAATTCATTCTTACGATCCAGTCTAATTCATTCGTATGATCCATTCTAATTCATTCGCACGAATATATCCATTCTAATTCTTTCGTACGATGCATTCTAATTCATTCGTACGATCCATTCTAATTCATTCGTACGGTCCATTCTAATTCACTCATTCTAATGAATTAGTGAATGAATTAGAATGGATCGTACGAATGAATTAGAATGGATAGTACGAATGAATTAGAATGGATCGTACGAATGAATTAGAATGGATACATTTGTGCGAATGAATTAGAATGGATCGTACGAATGAATTAGAATGGATCGTATGAATGAATTAGAATGGATCGTACGAATGAATTAGAATGGATCATACGAAGGAATTAGAATGGATCATACGAATGAATTAGAATGGATCGTACGAATAAATTAGAATGGATAAATTCGTCCGAATGAATTAGAATGGATCATACGAATGAGTAAGAATGGATCGTACGAATGAAATAGAATAGATTGTACGAATGAATTAGAATGGATCCTACGAATGAATTAGAATGGATCGTGTGAAAGAATTAGAATGGATTGTATGAATGAATTAGAATGGATCGTATGAATGAATTAGAATGGATCGTGCGAATGAATTCGAATGGATCGTACGAATTCATTCTAATTCTTTCATACAATCCATTCTAATTCTTTCACACGATCCATTCTAATTTATTTGTACGTTCCATTCTAATTCAGTAGCACGATCCATGCTAATTCATTAGTTCGATCAATTCTAATTCATTAGCACGATCCATTCTAATTCATTCATACGATCCATTCTAATTCATTCGCACGATTCATTCTAATTCATTCATAGGATCCATTCTAATTCATTCATACGATCTATTCTAATTCTTTCGCACGAATGTATCCATTCTAATTCATTTGCACGAATGTATCCATTCTAATTCATTCGGACGATCCATGCTAATTCATTCGTACGATCCATTCTAATTCATTCGTACGATCCATTCTAATTCATTCATATGATCTATTCTAATTCATTCATACAATCCATTCTAATTCTTTCATACGATCCATTCTAATCATTCGTACGATCCATTCTAATTCATTCGCACAATCCATTCTATTTCATTCGTACGATTCATTCTTACTCATTCGTATGATCCATTCTAATTCATTCGCACGATCCATTCTAATTCATTCGTACGATCCATTCTAATTCATTCATACAATCCATTCTAATTCATTCGTACGATCCATTCTAATTCCTTCGTACGATCCATTCTAATTCATTCGTACGATCCATTCTAATTCATTCGTACAATCTATTCTAATTCATTCATACAATCCATTCTAATTCATTCGCACCATCCATTCTAATTCATTCATACGATCCATTCTATTCATACGATCCATTCTAATTCATTCATACGATCATGCTATCCCTACGAATTCATTCGCACGATCCATTCTAATTCATTCATATGATCCATTCTAATACATTCGTCCGATCCATTCTAATTCATTCGCACGAATGTATCCATTCTAATTCATTCGTACGATCCATTCTAATTCATTCGTAAGATCCATTCTAATTCATTCGTACGATCCATTCTAATTCATTCGTACGATCCATTCTAATTCATTCGCACGAATGTATCCATTCTAATTCATTCATACGATCCATTCTACTTCATTCGTACTATCCGTTCTAATTCACTCATACGATCCATTCTAATTCATTCGTACGATCCATTCTAATTCATTCGTACATTCCATTCTAATTCATTCGTATGATCCATTCTAATTAATTCGTATGATCCATTCTAATTCATTCGTACGATCCATTCTAATTCATTCATACAATCCATTCTAATTCATTCGCACGAATGTATCCATTCTAATTAATTCGTACGATCCATTCTAATTCATTCGTATGATCTATTCTTATTCATTCGCACGATCCAGTCTAATTGATTTGCACGATCCATTATAATTCATTCGCACGAATGTATCCATTCTAATTCATTCGTATGATCCATTCTAATTCATTAATATGATCCATTCTAATTCATTCGTACGATCCATTCTAATTCATATGCACAAAGGTATCCATTCTAATTTATTCGCACGAAAGAATTAGAATGGATTGTATGAAAGAATTAGAATAGATCGTGCGAATGAATTAGAATGGATCGTACGATCCATTCAAATTCATTCGCACGAATGTATCCATACTAATTCATTCGCACGATCCATTCTAATTCATTCGCACAATCTATTCTAAGTCGTTCGTACAATCCATTCTAATTCATTAGCAAGATTCATTCTAATTCATTCGTACGATCCATTCTATTTCATTCGTACGATACATTCTTACTCATTAGCACAATCCATTCTAATTCATTTGTACGATCCATTCTAATTCATTCGTATGATACATTATAATTCATTTGTACGATCCATTCTATTTCATTCGTATGATCCATTCTAATTCCTTCGTACGATCCATTCTAATTCATTCCCAAGAATGTATCCATTCTAATTCATACGTACTATCCATTCTAATTCATTCGCACTATTCTAATTCATTCGTACGATCCATTCAAATTCATTTGCATGATCCATTCTAATTCATCGTACGATCCAATGTGCGAATGAAATAGAATGGATCGTGCGAATGAATTAGAATAGATATATTCGTGCGAATGAATTAGAATGGATCGTATGAATGGATTAGAATGGATCGTATGAATGAATTCGAATGGATACATTCGTGTGAATGAATTAGAATGGATCATACAAAGGAATTAGGGTGGATCGTACGAATGAATTAGAATGGATACATTCATGCGAAAGAATTAGAATGTATTGTATGAATGAATTAGAATGGATCGTATGAATGAATTAGAATGAATCGTGCAAATGAATTAGAATGGATCATATGAATGAATTAGAATGGATCGTGCGAATGAATTAGATTGGATCGTACGAATAAATTAGAATGGATACATTCGTCCGAATGAATTAGAATGGATCATACGAATGAGTAAGAATGGATCGTACGAATGAAATAGAATAGATTGTACGAATGAATTAGAATGGATCGTGCGAATGAATTAGAATGGATCATACGAATGAATTAGAATGGATCGTACGAATGAATTAGAATGGATCGTGCGAATGAATTAGAATGGATCAAATTAATGAATTAGAATGGATCGTACGAATGAATTAGAAAGGATACATTCGTGCGAATGAATTAGAATGGATCGTGCGAATCCATTAGACTGGATCGTGCGAATGAATAAGAATGGATAATACGAATGAATTAGAATGGATCGTACGAATTAATTAGAATGGATACATTCGTGCGAATGAATTAGAATGGATTGTATGAATGAATTAGAATGGATCGTATGAATGAATTAGAATGAATCATACGAATTAATTAGAATGGATCATACGAATGAATTAGAATGGATCGTACGAATGAATTAGAATGGATCGTACGAATGAACTAGAATGGATCGTACGAATGAACTAGAATGGATAAATTCGTGCGAATGAATTATTATGGATCGTACGAATGAATTAGAATGGATCGTACGATTCATTCTAATTCATTCGTACGATCCATTCTAATACATTCGTACGATTCATGCTAATTCATTCGCACGATCCATTCTAAATCATTCGTACGATCCATTCTTATTCATTCATACGATCCATTCTAATTCATTCGCACAATCCATTCTAATTCATTCGTACAATCCATTCTAATTCATTCGTATGATCCATTCTAACTCATTCGGTGGATCCATTCTAATTCATTCGTACGATCCATTCTAATTCATTCCCACGATCCATTCTAATTTATTCGTACGATCCATTCTAATTCATTCGTACGATCTATTCTAATTCATTCGCACGAATGTAACCATTCTAATTCATTCATACGATTCATTCTAATTCATTCGTATGAGCTATTCTAATTCATTCGTACGATCCATTCTAATTCATTCGTACGATCCATTGTAATTCATTCATACAATCCATTTAGATTCATTCGCACAAATGTATCCATTCAAATTCATTCGTACGATCCAGTCTAATTCATTCGTATGATCCATTCTAATTCATTCGCACGAATATATCCTTTCTAATTCTTTCGTACGATGCATTCTAATTCATTCGTACGATCCATTCTAATTCATTCGTACGGTCCATTCTAATTCATTCGTACGATCCATTCTAATTCATTCGCACGAATGTATCCATTCTAATTCATTCGTACAATCCATTCTATTTCATTCGTACGATCCATTCTTACTCATTCGTATGATCCATTCTAATTCATTTGTATGATCCATTCTAATTCATTCGTACGATCCATTCTAATTCATTCGTACGATCCATTCTAATTCATTCGCACGATCTATTCTAATTCATTCATATGATCCATTCTAATTCATTCATACAATCCATTCTATTTCTTTCACACGATCCATTCTAATTCATTCGTACGATCCATTCTAATTCATTCGTACAATCCATTCTATTTCATTCGTACGATCCATTCTTACTCATTCGTATGATCCATTCTAATTCATTCGTATGATCCATTCTAATTCATTCGTACGATCCATTCTAATTCATTCGTACGATCCATTCTAATTCATTCGTACGATCCATTCTAATTCATTCGCACGATCCATTCTAATTCATTCATAGGATCCATTCTAATTCATTCATACGATCTATTCTAATTCTTTCGCACGAATATATCCATTCTAATTCATTCGCACGAATGTATCCATTCTAATTCATTCGTACGATCCATTCTAATTCATTCGTACGATCCATTCTAATTCATTCGTACGATCCATTCAAATTCATTCGCACGATCCATTCTAATTCATTCGTATAATCCATTCTATTTCATTCCTACGATCCATTCTTACTCATTCGTATGATCCATTCTAATTCATTCGCACGAATGTATCCATTCTAATCCATTCGTACGATCCATTCTAATCCATTCGTACGATCCATTCTAATTCATTCGCTTGAATGTAACCATTCTAATTCATTCATTTGATCCATTCTAATTCATTCGTACGATCCATTCTAATTCATTCGTCCGATCCATTCTAATTCATTCGCACGAATGTATCCATTCTAAACCATTCATACGATCCATTTTATTTTATTCGTACGATCCATTCTAATTCATTCGTAAGATCCATTCTAATTCATTCGTACGACCCATTCTAATTCATTCGTACCATCCATTCTAATTCATTCGTAAGATCCATTCTAATTCATTCGTACGATCCATTCTAATTCATTCGTACGATCCATTCTAATTCATTCGCACGAATGTATCCATTCTAGTTCATTCGTACGATCCATTCTAATTCATTCGTACGATCCATTCTAATTCATTCACACAATCCATTCTAATTCATTCGTACGATCCATTCTAATTCATTCATACGATCCATTCTAATTCATTCGTACGATCCATTCTAATTCATTCATACGATCCATGCTAATTCATTCGTTCGATCAATTCTAATTCATTAGCACGATCCATTCTAATTCATTCGTTCGATCCATTCTAATTCATTCGCACGATCCATTCTAATTCATTCATAGGATCCATTCTAATTCATTCATACGATCTATTCTAATTCTTTCGCACGAATGTATCCATTCTAATTCATTCGCATGAATGTATCCATTCTAATTCATTCGTACGATCCATTCTAATTCATTCGTACGATCCACTCTAATTCATTCGCACAATCTATTCTAATTCATTCATACGATCCATTCTAATTCATTCGCACGAATGTATCCATTCTAATTCATTCATACGATCCATTCTACTTCATTCGTACGATCCATTCTAATTCATTCGCATGAATGTAACCATTCTAATTCATTCATTTGATCCATTCTAATTCATTCGTACGATCCATTCTAATTCATTCGTCCGATCCATTCTTACTCATTCGTATGATCAATTCTAATTCATTCGCACGAATGTATCCATTCTAATTCATTCGTACGATCCTGAATTAGAATGGATCGTACGAATGAATTAGAATGGATACCTTTGTGCATATGAATTAGAATGGATCGTACGAATGAAATAGAATGAATTCGTACGATCCATTCGAATTCATTCGCACGATCCATTCTAATTCATTCATACAATCCATTCTAATTCATTCATACAATCGATTCTAATTCTTTCTCACGATCCATTCTAATTCATTCGTAGGATCCATTCTAATTCATTCGTACAATCTATTCTATTTCATTCGTACGATCTATTCTTACTCATTCGTATGATCCATTCTAATTCATTCGGACGAATGTATCCATTCTAATTCATTCGTACGATCCATTCTAATTCATTCGTACAATCCATTCTAATTCATTCGTACGATCCATTCTAGTTCATTCGCACGAATGTGTCCATTCTAATTCATTCGTACGATCCATTCTAATTCATTCGTACGATCCATTCTAATTCATTCGTAACATCCATTCTAATTCATTCGTACGATCCATTCTAATTCATTCGTACGATCCATTCTAATTTATTCGCACGAATGTAACCATTCTAGTTCATTCGTACGATCCATTCTAATTCATTCGTACGATCCATTCTAATTCATTCGCACGATCCATTCTAATTCATTCATACGATCCATTCTATTTCATTCATACGATCCATTCTAATTCATTCGTACGATCCATTCTAATTCATTCGCACAAATGTATCCATTCTAATTCATTCGTACGATCCATTCTAATTCATTCGTACGATCCATTCTAATTCATTCGCACGAATGCATCCATTCTAATTCATTCGTACGATCCATTCTAATTAATTCGTATGATCCATTCTAATTCATTCGTATGATCAATTCTAGTTCATTCGTACGATCCATTCTAATTCATTCGTACGATCCATTCTAATTCATTCGCACGATCCATTCTAATTCATTCATACAATCTATTCTAATTCTTTCACACGATCCATTCTAATTCATTCGTACGATCCATTCTAATTCATTCGTGCAATCCATTCTATTTCATTCGTACGATCCATTCTTACTCATTCGTACGATCCATTCTAATTCGTTCACATGAATGTATTCATTCGTACGAATGAATTAGAATAGATTGTACGAATGAATTAGAATGGATCGTACGAATGAATTAGAATGGATCGTACGAAGGAAGTAGAATGGATCGTACGAATGAATTAGAATGGATCGTACGAATGAATTAGAATAGATCGTACGAATTAATTAGAATGGATCGTACGAAGGAATTAGAATGGATCGTACGAATGAATTAGAATGGATATATTCGTGCAATTGAATTAGAATGGATCGTATGAATGTATTAGAATGGATCGTATGAGTGAATTAGAATGGATCGTACGAATAAATTAGAATGGATCGTATGAATGAATTAGAATTGATACATTCGTGTGAATGAATTAGAATGGATCGTATGAATGAATTAGAATAGATTTTGTAAATAAATTAGAACTGATCGTACGAATGAATTAGAATGGATACATTCGTGTGAATGAATTAGAATGAATTATATGAATGAATTAGAATGGATCCTATGAATGAATTAGAATGGATCGTACGAATGAATTAGAATGGATACATTCGTACGAATGAAATAGAATGGATCATACGAATGAGTAAGAATGACTCTAATTCATTCGTACGATCCATTCTAATTCATTCGTACGATCCATTCTAATTCATTCATACAATCCATTCTAATTTATTCGCACGAATGTATCCATTCTAATTCATTTGCACAATCCATTCTAATTCATTCCTATGATCTATTCTAATTCATTCGTACGATCCATTCTAATTCATTCGTACGATCCATTCTACGATCCATTCTAATTCATTCGTATATTCCATTCTAATTCATTACCACGATCCATGCTAATGAATTAGAATGGATCGTACGATCCAATCTAATTCATTTATACGATCCATTCTTACTCATTCGTAGGATCCATTCTAATTCAATCATACGATCCATTCTAATTCATTCGTACGATCCATTCTAATTCCTTCGTATGATCCATTCTAATTCATTCGTACGATCCATTCTAATTTATTCGTACGATCCATTCTAATTCCTTCGTACGATCCATTCTAATTCATTCGTACGATCCATTCTAATTCATTCGCGCAATCTATTCTAATTCATTCGTACGATCCATTCTAATTCATTCGTACGATCCATTCTAATTCATTCATACAATCCATTCTAATTTATTCGCACGAATGTATCCATTCTAATTCATTCGTACGATCCATTCTAATTCATTAATATGATCCATTCTAATTCATTCGTACGATCCATTCTAATTCATTCGTAGGATCCATTCTAATTCATTCATACAATCTATTCTATTTCATTCGTACGATCCATTCTTACTCATTCGTATGATCCATTCTAATTCATTCGGACGAATGTATCCATTCTAATTTATTCGTACGATCCATTCTAATTCATTCGTACGATCCATTCTAATTCATTCGTACGATCCATTCTTACTCATTCGTATGATCCATTCTAATTCATTCGTACGATCCATTCTAATTTATTCGTACGATCGATTCTAATTCATTCGCACTATCCATTCTAATTCATTCGTACGATCCATTCTAATTCATTCGTATGATCAATTCTAATTTATTCGTTCAAATATATCCATTCTAATTCATTCGTACGATCCATTCTAATTCATTCGTACGGTCCATTCTAATTCATTCGCACAATCCATTCTATTTCATTCGTACGATCCATTCTTACTCATTCGTATGATCCATTATGGATACATTCGTGCCAATGAATTAGAATGGATCATACGAATGAGTAAGAATGGATTGTACGAATGAAATAGAATGGATTGTATGAATGAATTAGAATGGATCGTACGAATGAATTAGAATGGATCGTGTGAAAGAATTAGAATGGATCGTGCTAATGAATTAGAATGGATCGTACGAACGGATTAGAATGGATACATTCGAGCGAAAGAATTAGAATGGATCGTACGAATGAATTAGAATGGATCATACGAATGAGTAAGAATGGATCGTACGAATGAATTAGAATGGATCGTACGAATGAATTAGAATGGATCGTACGAATAAATTAGAATGGATACATTCGTCCGAATGAATTAGAATGGATCATACGAATGAGTAAGAATGGATCGTACGAATGAAATAGAATAGACCGTACGAATGAATTAGAATGGAATATACGAATGAATTAGAATGGGTCGTACGAATGAATTAGAATGGATCGTATGAATGAATTAGAATGGATCGTACGAATGGATTAGAATGGATTGTGCGAATGAATTCGAATGGATCGTACGATCCATTCTAATTCATTCATATAATCCATTCTAATTCATTCGCACGAATCTATCCATTCTAATCCATTCGTACGATCCATTCTAATTCATTCGTACAAATGTATCCATTCTAATTCATTCGTACGATCCATTCTAATTCATTCGTACGATCCATTCTAATTCATTCGTACGATCCATTCTAATTAATTCGTATGATCCATTCTAATTCATTCGTACGATCCATTCTAATTCATTCGTACGATCCATTCTAATTTATTCGTACGATCCATTCTAATTCATTCGTATGTTCCATTATAATTAATTCGTATGATCCATTCTAATTCATTCGTACGATCCATTCTAATTCATTCATACGATCCATTCTAATTCATTCCCACAATCCATTCTATTTCATTCGTACGATCCATTCTTACTCATTGGTACGATCCATTCTAATTCATTCGCACAAATGTATCCATTCTAATTCATTCGTACGAATCCATTCTAATTCATTCGTACAATCCATTCTATTTCATTCGTACGATCCATTCTTACTCATTCGTGTGATCCATTCTAATTCATTCGCACGAATGTATCCATTCTAAATCATTCGTATGATCCATTCTAATTCATTCGTACGATCCATTCTAAATCATTCGTACAATCCATTCTATTTCATTCGTGCGATCAATTCTAATTCATTCTAATTCATTCTATTTCATTCGTACGATCCGTTCTAATTCACTCATACGATCCATTCTAATTCATTCATACGATCCATTCTAATTTATTTGCACGAATATATCCATTCTAATTCATTCGTACGATCCATTCTAATTCCTTCGTACGATCCATTCTAATTCCTTCGTACGATCCATTCTATTTCATTCGTATGATCCATTCTAATTCCTTCGTATGATCCATTCTAATTCCTTCGTATCCATTCTAATTCACTCATACGATCCATTCTAATTCATTCATACGATCTACTCTAATTCATTCATACAATCCATTCTAATTCTTTCACACGATCCATTCTAATTCATTCGTACGATCCATTATAATTCATTCGCACAATCCATTCTATTTCATTCGTACGATCCATTCTTACTCATTGGTACGATCTATTCTAATTCATTCGCACGAATGTATCCGTTTTAATTCATTCGTACGAATCCATTCTAATTCATTCGTACAATCTATTCTATTCCATTCTAATTCATTAGCACGATACATTCTAATTCATTCGTATGATCCATTCTAATTCATTCGTACGATCCATTCTAATTCATTCGTACGATCCATTCTTACTCATTCGTACGATCCATTCTAATTCATTCGTCCGATCCATTCTAATTCATTCGCACGAATGTATCCATTCTAATTCATTCGTTCGATCAATTCTAATTCATTAGCACGATCCATTCTAATTCATTCGCACGATCCATTCTAATTCATTCATAGGATCCATTCTAATTCATTCGTACGATCCATTCTAATTCATTCGTACGATCCATTCTAATTCATTCGGACAATCCATTCTAATTCTTTCGCACAATCTATTCTACTTCATTCGTACGATCCATTCTTACTCATTGGTACGATCCATTCTAATTCATTCGCACGAATGTATCCATTCTAATTCATTCGTACGAATCTATTCTAATTCATTCGTACAATCTATTCTATTTCATT
Organism: Chamaelirium japonicum; assembly: GCA_947650365.1. NCBI lineage: Eukaryota > Viridiplantae > Streptophyta > Magnoliopsida > Liliales > Melanthiaceae > Chamaelirium > Chamaelirium japonicum. The sequence continues at coordinate 1,170,199 of CANTAL010000064.1, read as the reverse complement.
TGTACGATCCATTCTTACTCATTCGTATGATCCATTCTAATTCATTCGGACGAATGTATCCATTCTAATTTATTCGTACGATCCATTCTAATTCATTCATACGATCCATTCTAATTCATTCGTACGATCCATTCTAATTCATTCGTCCGATCCATTCTAATTCATTCGCACGAATGTATCCATTCTAATTCATTCGTACGATCCATTCTAATTCATTCGTAAGATCCATTCTAATTCATTCGTACGATCCATTCTAATTCATTCGTACGATCCATTCTAATTCATTCGTACGATCCATTCTAATTCATTTGCACGAATGTATCCATTCTAATTCATTCGTACAATCCATTCTATTTCATTCGTACGATCCATTCTTACTCATTCGCATGATCCATTCTAATTCATTCGTATCATCCAATCTAATTCATTCGTACGATCCATTCTAATTCATTCGTACGATCCATTCAAATTCATTCGTGCGAATGAATTAGAATGGATCATACCAATGAGTAAGAATGGATCGTACGAATGAAATAGAATGGATTGTGCGAATGAATTAGAATGGATCGTACGAATGAATTAGAATGGATCGTGTGAAAGAATTAGAATGGATTGTATGAATGAATTAGAATAGATCGTATGAATGAATTAGAATGGATCGTACGAATGAATTAGAATGGATCGTACGAATGAATTAGAATGGATACATTCGTGCGAATGAATTAGAATGGATCGTACGAATGAATTAGAATGGATCGTACGAATGAATTTGAAAGGATCGTACGAATGAATTAGAATGGATCGTACGAATGAACTAGAATGGATACATTCGTGCGAATGAATTAGAATGGATTGTACGAATGAATTAGAATGGATCGTACGAATGAATTAGAATGGATCTTACGAATGAATTAGAATGGATCGTACGAATGAATTAGAATGTATACATTCGTGATCGTACGAATGAATTAGAATAGATCGTACGAATAAATTAGAATGGATCGTGGGAATGAATTAGAATGGATCGTACGAATGAATTAGAATGGATCCTCCGAATGAGTTAGAATGGATCATACGAATGAATTAGAATGAATTGTACAAATGAATTAAAATGGATTGTGCGAATGAATTAGAATAGATCGTACGAATGAATTAGAATGGATCGTACGAATGAATTAGAATGGATCAAATGAATGAATTAGAATGGTTACATTCATGCGAATGAATTAGAATGGATCGTACGAATAGATTAGAATGGATCGTACGAATGGATTAGAATGGATACATTCGTGCGAATGAATTAGAATGGATCATATGAATGAATTAGAATAGATTGTGCGAATGAATTAGAATGGATCGTACGAATGAATTAGAATGGATACATTCATGCGAATAAATTAGAATGGATTGTATGAATGAATTAGAATGGATCGTACGAATGAATTAGAATGGATCGTATGAATGAATTAGAATAGATTGCGCGAAGGAATTAGAATGGATCATACGAATGAATTAGAATGGATCGTACGAAGGAATTAGAATGGATCGTACGAATGAATTAGAATGGATCGTACGAAGGAATTAGAATGGATCGTACGAATGAATTAGAATGGATCGTACGATTGAATTAGAATGGATCATACGAATGAGTAAGAATGGATCGTATGAATGAATTAGATTGGATCGTACGATCCATTCTAATTCATTAGCATGGATCGTGCTAATGAATTAGAATGGAATATACGAATGAATTAGAATGGATCGTAGAATGGATCGTACGAATGAATTAGAATGAACTAGAATGGATCGTACGAATGAATTAGAATTGATCATAGGAATGAATTTGAATGGATCGTGCAAATGAATTAGAATGGATACATTCGTGCGAATGAATTAGAATGGATCGTGCGAATGAATTAGAATGGATCGTACGAATGAATTAGAATGGATATATTTGAACGAATAAATTAGAATGGATCATACGAATTAATTAGACTGGATCGTACGAATGAATTAGAATGGATAGTGCGAATGAATTAGAATGGATCGTACGAATGAATTAGAATGGATCATACGAATGAGCAAGAATGGATCGTACGAATGAATTAGAATGGATCGTACGAATGAATTAGAATGGATCGTATGAATGAATTAGAATGGATACATTCGTGTGAATGAATTAGAATGGATCGTATGAATGAATTAGAATAGATTTTCTGAATAAATTAGAACTGATCGTACGAATGAATTAGAATGGATACATTCGTGTGAATGAATTAGAATGAATTATATGAATGAATTAGAATGGATCCTATGAATGAATTAGAATGGATCGTACGAATGAATTAGAATGGATATATTCGTGCAAATGAATTAGGATGGATCGTATGAGTGTACTAGAATGGATCGTATGAGTGAATTAGAATGGATCGTACGAATGAATTAGAATATTTTGTATGAATGAATTAGAATGGATCGTACGAGTGAATTAGAATGGATCGTATGAATGAATGGATCATACGAATAAATTAGAATGGATCGTACGAATGAATTAGAATGGATAGTGCGAATGAATTAGAAATGATCGTACGAATGAATTAGAATGGATAGTGCGAATGAATTAGAATCGATCGTACGAATGAATTAGAATGGATCGTACGAATGAATTAGAATGGATTGTATGAATGAATTACAATGGATCGAACGAATGAATTAAAATGGATCGTACGACTGAATTAGAATGGATCAAATGAATGAATTAGAATGGTTACATTCATGCGAATGAATTAGAATGGATCGTACGAATGGATTAGAATGGATCGTATGAGTAAATTAGAATGGATACGAAGGAATTTGAATGGATCGTACGAAAGAATTAGAATGGATCATACGAATGAAATAGAATGGATCGTACGAATGAAATAGAATGGATCGTACGAAGGAATTAGAATGCATTCGTATGATCCATTCTAATTCATTCGGACGATCCATTCTAATTCATTCATACGATCCATTCTAATTCATTCGCACAAATATATCCATTCTAATTCTTTCGTACGATGCATTCTAATTTATTCGTTCGATCAATTCTAATTCATTAGCACGATCCATTCTAATTCATTCGTACGATCCATTCTAATTCATTCGCACGATCCATTCTAATTCATTCATAGGATCCATTCTAATTCATTCATACGATCTATTCTAATTCTTTCGCACGAATATATCCATTCTAATTCATTCGCACGAATGTATCTATTCTAATTCATTCGTACGAATCCATTCTAATTCATTCGTACAATCTATTCTATTTACTTTGTACGATCCATTCTAGTTCATTCGTACGATCCATTCTAATTCATTCGTACGATCCATTCTAATTCATTCGTATGATCCATTCTAATTAATTCGTATGATCCATTCTAATTCATTCGTACGATCCATTCTAATTCATTCATACAATCCATTCTAATTCATTCGCACGAATGTATCCATTCTAATTAATTCGTACGATCCATTCTAATTCATTCGTATGATCCATTCTTATTCATTCGCACGATCCAGTCTAATGGATTCGCACGATCCATTCTAATTCATTCGCACGAATGTATCCATTCTAATTTATTCATACGATCCATTCTAATTCATTCGTACGATCCATTCTAATTCATTCGCATAAATGTATCCATTCTAATTCATTTGTACGATCCATTCTAGTTCATTCGTACGATCAGTTCTAATTCATTCACAAAGTCTATTCTAATTCATTCGCACGATCCATTCTAATTCATTCGTACGATCCATTCGAATTCTTTCACATGATCCATTCTAATTCATTCGTATGATCCATTCTAATTCATTCGCACGATCCATTCTAATTCATTCGTACGATCTATTCTAATTCATTCATACGATCCATTCTAATTCATTCGTACGATCCATTCTAATTCATTCGCACAAATTTATCCATTCTAATTCATTCGTACGATCCATTCTAATTCATTCGCACGATCCATTCTAATTCATTCGTACGATCCATTCTAATTCATTCGTACGATCCATTCTAATTCATTCGTATGATCCATTCTAATTAATTCGTATGATCCATTTTAATTCATTCGTACGATCCATTCTAATTCATTCATACAATCCATTCTAATTCATTCGCACGAATGTATCCATTCTAATTAATTCGTACGATCTATTCTAATTCATTCGTATGATCTATTCTTATTCTTTCGCACGATCCAGTCTAATTGATTCGCACGATCCATTCTAATTCTTTCGTACGATCCATTCTAATTCATTAATATGATCCAATCTAATTCATTTGTACGATCCAATCTAATTCATATGCACAAAGGTATCCATTCTAATTCATTCGCACGAAAGAATTAGAATGGATTGTATGAAAGAATTAGAATGGATCGTGCGAATGAATTAGATTGGATCGTACGAAGGAATTAGAATGGATCGTACGAAGGAATTAGAATGGATCATACGAATGAGTAAGAATGGATCGTACGAATGAATTAGAATGGATCGTACGAATAAATTAGAATGGATACATTCGTCCGAATGAATTAGAATGGATCATACGAATGAGTAAGAATGGATCGTACGAATGAAATAGAATAGATTGTACGAATGAATTAGAATGAATTAGAATGGATCGTATGAGTGAATTAGAACGGATAGTACGAATGAAGTAGAATGGATCGTATGAATGAATTAGAATGGATACATTCGTGCGAATGAATTAGAATGGATCGTATGAATGAATTAGAATAGATTGTGCGAATGAATTAGAATGGATCGTACGAATGAATTAGAATGGATACATTCGTGCGAAGAAATTTGAATGGATCGTACAAATGAATTAGAATGGATCGTACAAATGAATTAGAATGGATCATACGAATGAGTAAGAATGGATCGTACAAATGAAATAGAATGGATTGTACGAATGAATTAGAATGGATCCTACGAATGAATTAGAATAGATCGTGTGAAAGAATTCGAATGGATTGTATGAATGAATTAGAATGAATTCGTACGATCCATTCGAATTCATTCGCACGATCCGATCTAATTCATTCGTATGATCCATTCTTATTCATTCGTACGATCCATTCTAATTCATTCGTAAGATCCATTCTAATTCATTCGTACGATCCATTCTAATTCATTCGCACGAATGTATCCATTCTAATTCATTCATACGATCCATTCTACTTTATTCGTACTATCCGTTATAATTCACTCATACGATCCATTATAATTCATTCATACGATCCATTCTAATTCATTTGCACAAATATGAATAAATTAGAATGGATCGTACGAATGAATTAGAATGGATCATACGAATGAATTAGAATGGATCATACGAATGAATAAGAATGGATCGTACGAATGAAATAGAATAGATTGTACGAATGAATTAGAATGGATCCTACGAATGAATTAGAATGGATCGTACGAATGTATTAGAATGGATCATATTAATGAATTAGAATGGATCGTACGAATGAATTAGAATGGATACATTCGTGCGAATAAATTAGAATGGATTGTATGAATGAATTAGAATGGATCGTACGAATGAAATAGAATGGATCGTACGAATGAATTAGAATAGATTGCGCGAATGAATTAGAATGGATCGTACGAATGAATTAGAATGGTTCGTACGAAGGAATTAGAATGGATCATATGAATGAATTAGAATGGATCGTACGAAGGAATTAGAATGGATCGTACAAATGAATTAGAATGGATCGTACGATTGAATTAGAAAGGATCATACGAATGAGTAAGAATGGATCGTATGAATGAATTAGATTGGATCGTACGATCCATTCTAATTCATTCATACGAATGAGTTAGAATGGATTAGAATGGATCGTAGAATGGATCGTACGAATGAATTAGAATGGATTAGAATGGATCGTACGAATGAATTAGAATAGATCATAGGAATGAATTAGAATGGATCGTGCAAATGAATTAGAATGGATACATTCATGCGAATAAATTAGAATGGATTGTATGAATGAATTAGAATGGATCGTACGACTGAATTAGAAAGGATCATACGAATGAGTAAGAATGGATCGTATGAATGAATTAGATTGGATCGTACGATCCATTCTAATTCATTCATACGAATGAATTAGAATGGATTAGAATGGATCGTAGAATGGATCGTACGAATGAATTAGAATGGATTAGAATGGATCGTACGAATGAATTAGAATAGATCATAGGAATGAATTAGAATGGATCGTATGAATTAATTAGAATGGATACATTCGTGCGAATGAATTAGAATGGATTGTATGAATGAATTAGAATGGATCGTACGAATGAATTAGAATGGATCGTACGAATTAATTAGAATGGATCGTACGAATGAATTAGAATGGATCGTGCGAATGAATTAGAATGGATCGTACGAATGAATTAGAATGGATACATTTGTGCGAATGAATTAGAATGGATCGTACGAATGAATTAGAATGGATCGTATGAATGAATTAGAATGGATCGTACGAATGAATTAGAATGGATCGTGCAAATGAATTAGAATGGATCGTACGAATGAATTAGAATGGATCGTGTGAAAGAATTAGAATGGATCGTACGAATGAATTAGAATGGATCGTGCGAATGAATTAGAATGGATCGTATGAATGAATTAGAATAGATTTTGTGAATGAATTAGAACTGATCGTACGAATGAATTAGAATGGATTGTACGAATGAATTAGAATGGATACATTTGTGCGAATGAATTAGAATCGATCGTACGAATGAATTAGAATGGATCGTATGAATGAATTAGAATGGATACATTCGTGCGAATGAATTAGAATGGATCGTGCGAATCCATTAGACTAGATCGTGAGAATAAATAAGAATGGATCATACGAATGAATTAGAATGGATCGTACGAATTAATTAGAATGGATACATTCGTGCGAATGAATTAGAATGGATTGTATGAATGAATTAGAATGGATCGTACGAATGAATTAGAATGGATGATACGAATTAATTAGAATGGATCATACGAATGAGTAAGAATGGATCGTATGAATGAATTAGATTGGATCGTACGATCCATTCTAATTCATTCATACGAATGAATTAGAATGGATTAGAATGGATCGTAGAATGGATCGTACGAATGAATTAGAATGGATTAGAATGGATCGTACGAATGAATTAGAATAGATCATAGGAATGAATTAGAATGGATCGTACGAATTAATTAGAATGGATACATTCGTGCGAATGAATTAGAATGGATTGTATGAATGAATTAGAATGGATCGTACGAATGAATTAGAATGGATCGTACGAATTAATTAGAATGGATCGTACGAATGAATTAGAATGGATCGTGCGAATGAATTAGAATGGATCGTACGAATGAATTAGAATGGATACATTTGTGCGAATGAATTAGAATGGATCGTACGAATGAATTAGAATGGATCGTACGAATGAATTAGAATGGATACATTTGTGCGAATGAATTAGAATGGATCGTACGAATGAATTAGAATGGATCGTACGAATGAATTAGAATGGATCGTGCAAATGAATTAGAATGGATCGTACGAATGAATTAGAATGGATCGTGTGAAAGAATTAGAATGGATCGTACGAATGAATTAGAATGGATCGTGCGAATGAATTAGAATGCATCGTATGAATGAATTAGAATAGATTTTGTGAATGAATTAGAACTGATCGTACGAATGAATTAGAATGGATTGTACGAATGAATTAGAATGGATACATTTGTGCGAATGAATTAGAATCGATCGTACGAATGAATTAGAATGGATCGTATGAATGAATTAGAATGGATACATTCGTGCGAATGAATTAGAATGGATCGTGCGAATCCATTAGACTAGATCGTGAGAATAAATAAGAATGGATCATACGAATGAATTAGAATGGATCGTACGAATTAATTAGAATGGATACATTCGTGCGAATGAATTAGAATGGATTGTATGAATGAATTAGAATGGATCGTACGAATGAATTAGAATGGATGATACGAATTAATTAGAATGGATCATACGAATGAATTAGAATGGATCGTACGAATGAATTAGAATGGATCGTACGAATGAACTAGAATGGATCGTACGAATGAAATAGAATAGATTGTACGAATGAATTAGAATGGATTCGTACGAATGAATTAGAATGGATACATTCGTGCGAATGAATAAGAATTGATACATTCGTGCGAAAGAATTAGAATAGATTGTATGAATGAATTAGAATGGATCCTATGAATGAATTAGAATGGATCGTGCGAATGAATTAGAATGGATCGTACGAATGAATTAGAATGGATCGTGCAAATGAATTATAATTGATCGAACGAATGAATTAGCATGGATCGTGCTAATGAATTAGAATGGATCGTATGAATGAATTAGAATGGATCAAATGAATAAATTAGAATGGTTACATTCATGCGAATGAATTAGAATGGATCGTACGAATGGATTAGAATGGATCGTACGAATGGATTAGAATGGATACATTCAAGCGAATGAATTAGAATGGATCGTACGGAATGAATTAGAATGGATTGTATGAATGAATTAGAATGGATACATTCGTGCGAATGAATTAGAATGGATTGTGCGAATGAATTAGAATGGATTTGTACGAATCAATTAGAATGGATACATTCGTGCGAATGAATTAGAATGGATCGTACCAATGAGTAAAAATGGATCGTATGAATGAAATAGAGTGGATCGTATGAATGAATTAGAATGGATCGTACGGAATGAATTAGAATGGATCGTACCAATGAGTAAAAATGGATCGTATGAATGAAATAGAATGGATCGTATGAATGAATCGTACGGAATGAATTAGAATGGATCATACGAATGAATTAGAATGGATCATACGAATTAATTAGAATGGATCATACGAATGAATTAGAAAAGATCGTATGAATGGATTAGAATGGATTGTACCAATGAGTAAGAATGGATCGTGCGAATGAATTAGAATGGATCGGACGAATGAATTAGAATGGATCGTACGAATGAACTAGAATGGATCGTACGAATGAATTAGAATGGATCGTACAAATAAATTAGAATGGATACATTCGTCCGAATGAATTAGAATGGATCATACGAATGAGTAAGAATGGATCGTACGAATGAATTAGAATGGATAGTACGAATGAATTAGAATGGATCGTACGAATGAATTTGAATGGATCATACGAATGAGTAAGAATGGATCGTACGAATGAAATAGAATGGATTGTACGAATGAATTAAAATGGATCGTACGAATGAATTAGAATGGATCGTGTGAAAGAATTAGAATTAGAATGGATCGTACGAATAAATTAGAATGGATACATTCGTCCAAATGAATTAGAATGGATCATACGAATGAGTAAGAATGGATCGTACGAGTAAAATAGAATAGATTGTACGAATGAATTAGAATGGATCCTACGAATGAATTAGAATGGATCGTGTGAAAGAATTAGAATGGATTGTATGAATGAATTAGAATGGATCGTATGAATGAATTAGAATGAATCATGCGAATGAATTCGAATGGATCGTACGAATTCATTCAAATTCATTCATACAATCCATTCTAATTCTTTCACACGATCTATTCTAATTCATTCGTAGGATCCATTCTAATTCATTCGTACAATCTATTCTATTTCATTCGTACGATCCATTCTTACTCATTCGTATGATCCATTCTAATTCATTCGGACGAATGTATCCATTCTAATTTATTCGTACGATCCATTCTAATTCATTCGTACGATCCATTCTAATTCATTCGTATGATCCATTCTAATTCATTCGTATGATCCATTCTAATTAATTCGTATGATCCATTCTAATTCATTCGTACGATCCATTCTAATTCATTCATACAATCCATTCTAATTCATTCGCACGAATGTATCCATTCTAATTAATTCGTAAGATCCATTCTAATTCATTCGTATGATCCATTCTAATTCATTCGTACGATCCATTCTAATTCATTTGCATGAACTGTTCTTATTCATTCGCACAATCCATTCTAAACCATTCATACGATCCATTCTAATTTATTCGTACGATCCATTCTAATTCTTTCACACGATCTATTCTAATTCATTCGCACGAATGTATCCATTCTAATTCATTCATACAATCCATTCTAATTCATTCCGTATGATCCATTCTAATTCATTCGCTCGAATGTATCCATTCTAATCCATTCGTACGATCCATTCTAATCCATTCGTACGATCCATTCTAATTCATTCGCATGAATGTAACCATTCTAATTCATTCATTTGATCCATTCTAATTCATTCGTACGATCCATTCTAATTCATTAGCACGATCCATGCTAATTCATTCGTTCGATCAATTCTAATTCATTTGCACGATCCATTCTAATTCATTCGTACGATCCATTCTAATTCATTCGCACGATCCATTCTAATTCATTCATAGGATCCATTCTAATTCATTCATACGATCTATTCTAATTCTTTCGCACGAATGTATCCATTCTAATTCATCCGCACATATCCATTCTAATTCATTCGTACGAATCCATTCTAATTCATTCGTACAATCTATTCTATTTTATTCGTACGATCCATTCTAATTCATTCGTATGATCCATTCTAATTCATTCGTACGATCCATTCTAATTCATTTGCATGAACTGTTCTTATTCATTCGCACAATCCATTCTAAACCATTCATACGATCCATTCTAATTCATTCATACAATCCATTCTAATTCTTTCACACGATCTATTCTAATTCATTCGTAGGATCCATTCTAATTCATTCGTACAATCCATTCTATTTCATTTGTACGATCCATTCTTACTCATTCGTATGATCCATTCTAATTCATTCGTACGATCCATTCTAATTCATTTGTACGATCCATTCTAATTTATTCGCACTAATGTATCCATTCTAATTCATTCGTACGATCCATTCTAATTCATTCGCACAATCTATTCTAATTCATCCATACGATCCATTCTAATTCATTCGCACGAATGTATCCATTCTAATTCATTCGTACGATCCATTCTAATTCATTCGTAGGATCCATTCTAATTCATTCGCACAATCCATTCTAATTCATTCGTACAATCCATTCTAATTCATTCGTATGATCCATTCTAACTCATTCGGTGGATCCATTCTAATTCATTCGTACGATCCATTCTAATTCATTCCCACGATCCATTCTAATTTATTCGTACGATCCATTCTAATTCATTCATACAATCCATTCTAATTCTTTCACACGAACCATTCTAATTCATTCGTAGGATCCATTCTAATTCTTTCGTACAATCTATTCTATTTCATTCGTACGATCCATTCTTACTCATTCGTATGATCCATTCTAATTCATTAACACGAATGTATCCATTCTAATTCATTCGTACGATCCTGAATTAGAATGGATCGTACGAATAAATTAGAATGGATACCTTTGTGCATATGAATTAGAATGGATCGTACGAATGAATTAGAATGGATACATTCGTGCGAATGAATTAGAATGGATTGTGCGAATGAATAAGAACAGATCGTGCGAATGAATTAGAATGGATCGTACGAATGAATTAGAATGGATCGTATGTACGAATGAATTAGAATGGATACATTCGTGCGAATGAATTAGAATGGATCGTACGAATGAATTAGAATGGATCGTGCGAATGAATTAGAATGGATCGTACGAATGAATTAGAATGGATCGTGCGAATCAATTAGACTGGATCGTGCGAATGAATAAGAATAGATCATACGAATGAATTAGAATGGATTGTACGAATTAATTAGAATGGATACATTCGTGCGAATGAATTAGAATGGATTGTATGAATGAATTGGAATGGATCGTACGAATGAAGTAGAATGGATCATACGAATTAATTAGAATGGATCATACGAATGAATTAGAATGGATCGTACGAATGAATTAGAATGGATCGTGCGAATGAATTAGAATGGATCGTACGAATGAATTAGAATGGATACATTTGTGTGAATGAATAAGAATGGATTGTACGAATGAATTAGAATGGATCGTATGAATGAATTAGAATGGATCGTACGAATGAATTAGAATGGATCGTGCGAATGAATTAGAATGGATCGTACGAATGAATTAGAATGGATCGTGTGAAAGAATTACAATGGATCGTACGAATAAATTAGAATGGATCGTGCGAATCAATTAGACTGGATCGTGCGAATGAATTAGAATGGATCGTATGAATGAATTAGAATAGATTTTGTGAATGAATTAGAACTGATCGTACGAATGAATTAGAATGGATCGTATGAATGAATTAGAATGGATACATTTGTGCGAATGAATTAGAATGGATCGTACGAATGAATTAGAATGGATCGTATGAATGAATTAGAATGGATACATTCGTGCGAATGAATTAGAATGGATCGTGCGAATCCATTAGACTGGATCGTGCGAATAAATTAGAATGGATCATACGAATGAATTAGAAAGGATCGTACAAATTAATTAGAATGGATACATTCGTGTGAATGAATTAGAATGGATTGTATGAATGAATTAGAATGGATCGTACGAATGAATTAGAATGGATCATACGAATTAATTAGAATGGATCATACGAATGAATTAGAATGGATCGTACGAATGAATTAGAATGGTCCATACGAATGAACTAGAATGGATCGTACGAATAAAATAGAATAGATTGTACGAATGAATTAGAATGGATTCGTACGAATGAATTAGAATGGATATGTGCGGATGAATTAGAATGGATACATTCGTGCGAAAGAATTAGAATAGATCGTATGAATGAATTAGAATGGATCCTATGAATGAATTAGAATGGATCGTGCGAATGAATTAGAATGGATCGTACGAATGAATTAGAATGGATCGTGCAAATGAATTAGAATTGATCGAACGAATGAATTAGCATGGATCGTGCTAATGAATTAGAATGGATCGTACGAATGAATTAGAATGGATCAAATGAATGAATTAGAATGGTTACATTCATGCGAATGAATTAGAATGGATCGTACGAATGGATTAGAATGGATCGTACGAATGGATTAGAATGGATACATTCGAGCGAATGAATTAGAATGGATCATACGGAATGAATTAGAATGGATTGTATGAATGAATTAGAATGGATACATTCGTGCGAATGAATTAGAATGGATCGTGCGAATGAATTAGAATAGCTTCGTACGAATGAATTAGAATGGATACATTCGTGCGAATGAATTAGAATGGATCGTACCAATGAGTAAGAATGGATCGTATGAATGAAATAGAATGGATCGTACGAATGAATTAGAATGGATCGTACGGAATGAATTAGAATGGATTGTATGAATGAATTAGAATGGATCGTACGAATGAATTAGAATGGATCATACGAATTAATTAGAATGGATCATACGAATGAATTAGAATGGATCGTACAAATGGATTAGAATGGATTGTACCAATGAGTAAGAATGGATCGTGCGAATGAATTAGAATGGATCAGACGAATGAATTAGAATGGATCGTACGAATGAATTAGAATGGATCGTACGAATAAATTAGATTGGATACATTTGTCCGAATGAATTAGAATGGATCATACGAATGAGTAAGAATGGATCGTACGAATGAATTAGAATGGATCGTACGAATGAATTAGAATGGATCGTACGAATGAATTAGAATGGATCATACGAATGAATTAGAATGGATCATACGAATGAGTAAGAATGGATCGTACGAATGAAATAGAATGGATTGCACGAATGAATTAGAATGGATCGTACGAATGAATTAGAATGGATTGTGTGAAAGAATTAGAATTAGAATGGCTCGTACGAATAAATTAGAATGGATACATTCGTCCGAATGGATTAGAATGGATCATACGAATGAGTAAGAATGGATCGTACGAGTGAAATAGAATAGATTGTACGAATGAATTAGAATGGATCCTACGAATGAATTATAATGGATCGTGTGAAAGAATTAGAATGGATTGTATGAATGAATTAGAATGGATCGTATGAATGAATTAGAATGGATCGTGCGAATGAATTCGAATGGATCGTACGAATTCATTCTAATTCATTCATACAATCCATTCTAATTCTTTCACACGATCTATTCTAATTCATTCGTAGGATCCATTCTAATTCATTCGTATAATCTATTCAATTTCATTCGTACGATCCATTCTTACTCATTCGTATGATCCATTCTAATTTATTCGGACGAATGTATCCATTCTAATTTATTCGTACGATCCATTCTAATTCATTCGTACGATCCATTCTATTTCATTCGTACGTTCCATTCTAATTAATTCGTATGATCCATTCTAATTCATTTGTACGATCCATTCTAATTCATTCATACAATCCATTCTAATTCATTCGCACGAATGTATCCATTCTAATTAATTCGTACGATCCATTCTAATTCATTCGTATGATCCATTCTAATTCATTTGTACGATCCATTCTAATTCATTCGCACGATCTGTTCTTATTCATTCGCACAATCCATTCTAAACCATTCATACGATCCATTCTAATTCATTCGTAAGATCCATTCTAATTCATTCGTACGATCCATTCTAATTCATTCGTACGATCCATTCTAATTCATTCACACGAATGTATCCATTCTAGTTCATTCGTATGATCCATTCTAATTCATTCGTATGATCCATTCTAATTCATTCGCACGATCCATTCTAATTCATTCGTACGATCCATTCTAATTCATTCGCACGAATGTATCCATTCTAATTCATTCGTACATACGATCGTGCTAATGAATTAGAATGGAATATACGAATGAATTAGAATGGATCGTATAATGGATTGTACGAATGAATTAGAATGAATTAGAATGGATCGTACGAATGAATTAGAATAGATCATAGGAATGAATTAGAATGGATCGTGCAAAAGAATTAGAATGGATACATTCGTGCGAATAAATTAGAATGAATTGTATGAATGAATTAGAATGGATCGTACGAATGAATTAGAATGGATCGTACGAATGAATTAGAATAGATTGCGCGAATGAATTAGAATGGATCGTGCGAATGAAATAGAATGGATACAAATGAATTAGAATGGATCGTGTGAATGAATGGATCGTGCGAATGAATTAGAATGGATCGTACGAATGAATTACAATGGATCGTATGAATGAATTAGAATGGATCGTACGAATGAATTAGAATGGATCGTATGAATGAATTAGAATGGATCGTACGAATGAATTAGAATGGATCGTGCGAATGAATTAGAATGGATCATACGAATGAATTAGAATGGATTGTGCGAATCAATTAGACTGGATCGTGCAAATGAATAAGAATAGATCATACGAATGAATTAGAATGGATCGTACGAATTAATTAGAATGGATACATTCGTGCGAATGAATTAGAATGGATTGTATGAATGAATTAGAATGGATCGTACGAATGAATTAGAATGGATCATACGAATTAATTAGAATGGATCATACGAATGAATTAGAATGGATCGTACGAATGAATTAGAATGGATCGTACGAATGAATTAGAATGGATCGTGCGACTGAATTAGAATGGATCGTACGAATGAATTAGAATGGATACATTTATGCGAATGAATTAGAATGGATCGTACGAATGAATTAGAATGGATCGTATGAATGTATTAGAAAGGATCGCACGAATGAATTAGAATTGATCGTGCGAATGAATTAGAATGGATCGTACAAATGAATTAAATGGATCGTGTGAAAGTATTAGAATGGATCGTACGAATGAATTAGAATGGATCGTGCGAATGAATTAGAATGGATCGTATGAATGAATTAGAATAGATTTTGTGAATGAATTAGAACTGATCGTACGAATGAATTAGAATGGATCGTACGAATGAATTAGAATGGATCGTATGAATGAATTAGAATGGATACATTCGTGCGAATGAATTAGAATGGATCGTGCGAATCCATTAGACTGGATCGTGCGAATAAATAAGATTGGATCATACGAATGAATTAGAATGGATCGTACGAATTAATTAGAATGGATACATTCGTGCGAATGAATTAGAATGGATTGTATGAATGAATTAGAATGGATCGTACGAATGAATTAGAATGGATCATACGAATTAATTAGAATGGATCATACGAATGAATTAGAATGGATCGTAAGAATGAATTAGAATGGATCGTACGAATGAACTAGAATGGATCGTACGAATGAAATAGAATAGATTGTACGAATGAATTAGAATGGATTCGTACGAATGAATTAGAATGGATACATTCGTACGAATGAATTAGAATGGATACTTTCGTCCGAAAGAAGTAGAATAGATCGTATGAATGAATTAGAATGGATCCTATGAATGAATTAGAATGGATCGTGCGAATGAATTAGAATGGATCGTACGAATGAATTAGAATGGATCGTGCTAATGAATTAGAATTGATCGAATGAATGAATTAGCATGGATCGTGCTAATGAATTAGAATGGATCGTACGAATGAATTAGAATGGATCAAATGAATGAATTAGAATGGTTACATTCATGCGAATGAATTAGAATGGATCGTACGAATGGATAAGAATGGATCGTACGAATGGATTAGAATGGATACATTCGAGCGAATGAATTAGAATGGATCGTACGGAATGAATTAGAATGGATTGTATGAATGAATTAGAATGGATACATTCGTGCGAATGAATTAGAATGGATCGTGCGAATGAATTAGAATGGATTCGTACGAATAAATTAGAATGGATACATTCGTGCGAATGAATTAGAATGGATCGTACCAATGAGTAAGAATGGATCGTATGAATGAAATAGAATGGATCGTATGAATGAATTAGAATGGATCGTACGGAATGAATTAGAATGGATTGTATGAATGAATTAGAATTGATCGTACGAATGAATTAGAATGGATCATACGAATTAATTAGAATGGATCATACGAATGAATTAGAATGGATCATACGAATGGATTAGAATGGATTGTACCAATGAGTAAGAATGGATCGTGCGAATGAATTAGAATGGATCGGACGAATGAATTAGAATGGATCGTACGAATGAATTAGAATGGATCGTACGAATGAAATAGAATGGATCGTACGAACAAATTAGAATGGATACATTCGTCCGAATGAATTAGAATGGATCATACGAATGAGGAAGAATGGATTGTACGAATGAATTAGAATGGATCATACGAATGAATTAGAATGGATCGTACGAATGAATTAGAATGGATCATACGAATGAATTAGAATGGATCATACGAATGAGTAAGAATGGATCGTACGAATGAAATAGAATGGCTTGTACGAATGAATTAGAATGGATCAAACGAATGAATTAGATTGGATCGTGTGAAAGAATTAGAATTAGAATGGATCGTACGAATAAATTAGAATGGATACATTCGTCCGAATGAACTAGAATGGATCATACGAATGAGTAAAAATGGATCGTACGAGTGAAATAGAATAGATTGTACGAATGAATTAGAATGGATCCTACGAATGAATTAGAATGGATCGTGTGAAAGAATTAGAATGGATTGTATGAATGAATTAGAATGGATCGTATGAATGAATTAGAATGGATCGTGCGAATGAATTCGAATGGATCGTACGAATTCATTCTAATTCATTCATACAATCCATTCTAATTCTTTCACACGATCTATTCTAATTCATTCGTAGGATCCATTCTAATTCATTCGTATAATCTATTCTATTTCATTCGTACGATCCATTCTTACTCATTCGTATGATCCATTCTAATTCATTCGAGCGAATGTATCCATTCTAATTTATTCGTACGATCCATTCTAATTCATTCGTACGATCCATTCTAATTCATTCGTACGATCCATTCTAATTAATTCGTATGATCCATTCTAATTCATTCGTACGATCCATTCTAATTCATTCATACAATCCATTCTAATTCATTCGCACGAATGTATCCATTCTAATTAATTCGTACGATCCATTCTAATTCATTCGTATGATCCATTCTAATTCATTCGTACGATCCATTCTAATTCATTCGTACGATCTGTTCTTATTCATTCGCACAATCCATTCTAAACCATTCATACGATCCATTCTAATTTATTCGTACGATCCATTCTAATTCATTCGTAAGATCCATTCTAATTCATTCGTACGATCCATTCTAATTCATTCGTACGATCCATTCTAATTCATTCGCACGAATGTATCCATTCTAGTTCATTCGTACGATCCATTCTAATTCATTCGTATGATCCATTCTAATTCATTCGCACGATCCATTCTAATTCATTCGTACTATCCATTCTAATTCATTCGCACGAATGTATCCATTCTAATTCATTCGTACATACGATCGTGCTAATGAATTAGAATGGAATATACGAATGAATTAGAATGGATCGTAGAATGGATCGTACGAATGAATTAGAATGAATTAGAATGGATCGTACGAATAAATTAGAATAGATCATAGGAATGAATTAGAATGGATCGTGCAAAAGAATTAGAATGGATACATTCGTGCGAATAAATTAGAATGGATTGTATGAATGAATTAGAATGGATCGTACGAATGAATTAGAATGGATCGTACGAATGAATTAGAATAGATTGCGCGAATGAATTAGAATGGATCGTGCGAATGAAATAGAATGGATACAAATGAATTAGAATGGATCGTGCGAATGAATTAGAATGGATCGTACGAATGAATTAGAATAGATCGTATGAATGAATTAGAATGGATCGTACGAATGAATTAGAATGGATTGTAGGAATGAATTAGAATGGATCGTACGAATGAATTAGAATGGATCGTGCGAATAAATTAGAATGGATCATACGAATGAATTAGAATGGATAGTGCGAATCAATTAGACTGGATCGTGCGAATGAATAAGAATAGATCATACGAATGAATTAGAATGGATCGTACGAATTAATTAGAATGGATACATTCGTGCGAATGAATTAGAATGGATCGTACGAATGAATTAGAATGGATCATACGAATTAATTAGAATGGATCGTACGAATTAATAAGAATGGATCGTACGAATTAATTAGAATGGATCGTACGAATGAATTAGAATGGATCGTACGAATGAATTAGAATGGATCGTGTGAATGAATTAGAATGGATCGTACGAATGAATTAGAATAGATACATTTGTGCGAATGAATTAGAATGGATCGTACGAATGAATTAGAATGGATCGTATGAATGAATTAGAATGTATCGTACGAATGAATTAGAATGGATCGTGCGAATGAATTAGAATGGATCGTACAAATGAATTAGAATGGATCGTGTGAAAGTATTAGAATGGATCGTACGAATGAATTAGAATGGATCGTGCGAATGAATTAGAATGGATCGTATGAATGAATTAGAATAGATTTTGTGAATGAATTAGAACTGATCGTACGAATGAATTAGAATGGATCGTACGAATGAATTGGAATGTATACATTTGTGCGAATGAATTAGAATGGATCGTACGAATGAATTAGAATGGATCGTATGAATGAATTAGAATGGACAAAGGTATCCATTCTAATTCATTCGTACGATCCATTCTAATTCATATGCACAAAGGTATCCATTCTAATTTATTCGTACGATCCATTCTAATTTAGGATCGTACAAATGAAATAGAATGGATACATTCGTGCGAATGAATTAGAATGGATCATACGAATGAGTAAGAATGGATCGTACGAATGAAATAGAATAGATTGTACGAATAAATTAGAATGGATCCTACGAATGAATTAGAATGGATCGTGTGAAAGAATTAGAATGGATTGTATGAATGAATTAGAATGGATCGTACGAATGAATTAGAATGGATCGTACGAATGAATTAGAATGCATACATTCGTGCGAATGAATTAGAATTGATCGTACGAATGAATTAGAATGGATCGTGCGAATGAATTAGAATGGATCGTACGAATGAATTAGAATGGATCGTACGAATGAACTAAAATGGAAACATTCGTGCGAATGAATTAGAATGGATCGTACGAATGAATTAGAATGGATCGTACGAATGAATTAGAGTGGATTTTACGAATGAATTAGAATGGATCGTACGAATGAATTAGAATGGATCGTACGAATGAATTAGAATGGATACATTCCTACGAATGAATTAGAATGGATCGGACGAATGAATTAGAATGGATCGTACGAATGAATTAGAATGGATCGTACGAATGAATTAGAATGGATCGTATGAATAAATTAGAATGGATACATTCGTCCGAATGAATTAGAATGGATCATACGAATGAGTAAGAATGGATCGTACGAATGAAATAGAATGGATCGTACGAATGAATCGTGCAAATGAATTAGAATGGATCGTATGAATGTAATAGAATGGATCGTATGAGTGAATTAGAATGGATCGTACGAATGAATTAGAATGGATTGTATGAATGAATTAGAATGGATCGTACGAATGAATTAGAATTGATCATACGAATTAATTAGAATGGATCATATGAATGAAAGAGAATGGAACGTACGAATGAATTAGAATAGATCGTGTGAAAGAATTAGAATGGATTGTATGAATGAATTAGAATGAATTCGTTCGGTCAATTCTAATTCATTAGCACGATCCATTCTAATTCATTTGTACGATCCATTCTAATTCATTCGCACGATCCATTCTAATTCATTCGTACGATCCATTCTAATTCTTTCACACGATCCATTCTAATTCATTCGTACGATCCATTCTAATTCATTCGTACGATCTATTCTAATTCATTCGTACGATCCATTCTAATTCATTCGTACGATCCATTCTAATTCCTTCGTACGATCCATTCTAATTCATTCATACAATCCATTCTAATTCTTTCACACGATCCATTCTAATTCATTCGTACGATCCATTCTAATTCATTCGTCTGATCCATTCTAATTCATTCGCACGAATGTATCTATTCTAAACCATTCATACGATCCATTCTAATTTATTCGTACGATCCATTCTAATTCATTCGTAAGATCCATTCTAATTCATTCGTATGATCCATTCTAATTCATTCGTACGATCCATTCTAATTCATTCGCACAAATATATCCATTCTAGTTTATTCGTACGATCCATTCTAATTCATTCGTATGATCCATTCTAATTCATTCGTATGATCCATTCTAATTCATTCGTACGATCCATTCTAATTCATTCGCACGAATGTATCCATTCTAATTCATTCGTACATACGATCCATTCTAATTTATTCGCACGAATGTGTCCATTCTAATTCATTTGTATAATCCATTCTATTTCATTCGTACGATCCATTCTTACTCATTCGTATGATCCATTCTAATTCATTCGCACGAATGTATCCATTCTAATTCATTCGTACGATCCATTCTAATTCATTTGCACTATCCATTCTAATTCATTCATACGATCCATTCTAATTCATTCGTATGATCCATTCTAATTTATTCGTTCAAATATATCCATTCTAATTCATTCGTACGATCCATTCTAATTCATTCGCACGATCCATTCTAATTCATTCGCACGAATGTATCAATTCTAATTCATTTGCACGATCCATTCTAATTCATTCCTATGATCTATTCTAATTCATTCGTACGATCCATTCTAATTCATTCGCTTGAATGTATCTATTCTAATTCATTTGTACGATCCATTCTAATTTGTTCGTACGATCCATTCTAATTCGTTCGTACGATCCATTCTAATTCATTCGTATGATCCATTTTAATTCATTCCTACGATCTATTCTAATTCATTCGCTAGAATATATCCATTCTAATTTATTCGTTCGATCCATTCTAATTCATTCGCACGATCCATTCTAATTCATTCATATGATCCATTCTAATCCTTTCGTACGATCCATTCTAATTCATTCGTACGATCCATTCTAATTCATTCGTACGATCTATTCTAATTCATTCGCACGAATGTATCCATTCTAGTTCATTCGTACGATTCATTCTAATTCATTCGTATGATCCATTCTAATTCATTCGCACGATCCATTCTAATTCCTTCGTACGATCCATTCTAATTCATTCGTACGATCTATTCTAATTCATTCGTACGATCCATTCTAATTCATTCGTACGATCCATTCTAATTCCTTCGTACGATCTATTCTAATTCCTTCGTACGATCCATTCTAATTCACTCGTACAATCTATTCTAATTCATTCGTACGAATGGATAGATTCGTGTGAATGAATTAGAATGGATCGTATGAATGAATTAGAATGGATACCTTTGTGCAAATGAATTAGAATGGATCGTATGAATGAATTAGAATGGATCGTATGAGTGAATTAGAACGGATTGTACGAATGGATCGTACGAATGAAATAGAATGGATCGTGTGAAAGAATTAGAATGGATTGTATGAATGAATTAGAATGGATCGTACGAATGAATTAGAATGGATCGTACGAAGGAATTAGAATGGATCGTACGAATGAATTAGAATGGATCGTACGAATGAATTAGAATAGATCGTACGAATTAATTAGAATGGATCGTACGAAGGAATTAGAATGGATCGTACGAATGAATTAGAATGGATATATTCGTGCAAATGAATTAGAATGGATCGTAAGAATGTATTAGAATGGATCGTATGAGTGAATTAGAATGGATCGTACGAATGAATTAGAATGGATCGTATGAATGAATTAGAATGGATCGTGCGAAAGAATTAGAATGCATTGTGTGAATGAATTAGAATGGATCGTATGAATGAATTAGAATGGATCGTGCGAATGAATTCGAATGGATCTTATGATCCATTCGAATAGAATGGATCGTATGAATGAATTAGAATGGATCGGGCGAATGAATTAGAATGGATTGTAGGAATGAATTCGAATGGATCGTATGAATGAATTAGAATGGATCGTATGAATGAATTAGAATGGATCGTGCGAATGAATTAGAATGGATCGTACGAATGAATTAGAATGGATCGTACGAATGAATTAGAATGGATCATACGAATGAATTAGAATGGATCATACGAATGAGTAAGAATGGATCGTACGAATGAAATAGAATGGATTGTACGAATGAATTAGAATGGAAACATTCATGCGAATGAATTAGAATGGATCGGACGATGGAATTAGAATGGATCGTACGATTCAATCTAATTCATTCGTACGATCCATTCTAATATATTCGTACGATTCATGCTAATTCATTCGCACGATCCATTCTAATTCATTCGTACGATCCATTCTTATTCATTCATACGATCCATTCTAATTCATTCGCACAATCCATTCTAATTCATTCGTACAATCCATTCTAATTCATTCGGATGAT
The DNA here is from genome assembly GCA_947650365.1 of Chamaelirium japonicum. NCBI lineage: Eukaryota > Viridiplantae > Streptophyta > Magnoliopsida > Liliales > Melanthiaceae > Chamaelirium > Chamaelirium japonicum. The sequence goes on along the minus strand of CANTAL010000064.1, from coordinate 1,146,664 downwards.
CCATTCTAACTCATTCGGTCGATCCATTCTAATTCATTCGTACGATCCATTCTAATTCATTCCCACGATCCATTCTAATTTATTCGTACGATCCATTCTAATTCATTCGTACGATCTATTCTAATTCATTCGCACGAATGTAACCATTCTAATTCATTCATACGATTCATTCTAATTCATTCGTATGAGCTTTTCTAATTCATTCGTACGATCCATTCTAATTCATTCGTACGATCCATTGTAATTCATTCGTACAATCCATTTAGATTCATTCGCACAAATGTATCCATTCAAATTCATTCGTACGATCCATTCTAATTCATTCGTATGATCCATTCTAATTCATTCATACGATAATGAATTAGAATGGTTACATTCATGCGAATGAATTAGAATGGATCGTACGAATGGATTAGAATGGATCGTACGAATGGATTAGAATGGATACATTCGAGCGTACGATCCATTCTAATTCATTCGTCCGATCCATTCTAATTCATTCGCACGAATGTATCCATTCTAATTCATTCGTACGATCCATTCTAATTCATTCGTACGATCTATTCTAATTCATTCGTAAGATCCATTCTAATTCATTCGTACGATCCATTCTAATTCATTCGTACGATCCATTCTAATTCATTCGCACGATCCATTCTAATTCATTCGTACGATCCATTCTAATTTATTCATACGATCCATTCTAATTCATTCGTACGATCCATTCTAATTCATTCGCACAAATGTATCCATTCTAATTCATTCGTACGATCCATTCTAATTCATTCGCACGATCCATTCTAATTCATTCGTACGATCCATTCTAATTCTTTCACACGATCCATTCTAATTCATTCGTACGATCCATTCTAATTCATTCGCACGATCCATTCTAATTCATTCGTACGATCCATTCTAATTCATTCGTACGATCCATTCTAATTCATTCGCACAAATGTATCCATTCTAATTCATTCGTACGATCCATTCTAATTCATTCGCACGATCCATTCTAATTCATTCGTACGATCCATTCTAATTCATTCGTACGATCTATTCTAATTCATTCGTACGATCCATTCTAATTAATTCGTATGATCCATTCTAATTCATTCGTACGATCCATTCTAATTCATTCATATAATCCATTCTAATTCATTCGCACGAATGTATCCATTCTAATTAATTCGAACGATCCATTCTAATTCATTCGTATGATCTATTCTTACTCATTCGCACGATCCAGTCTAATTGATTCGCACGATCCATTCTAATTCATTCGCACGAATGTATCCATTCTAATTCATTCGTACGATCCATTCTAATTCATTAATATGATCCATTCTAATTCATTCGTACGATCCATTCTAATTCATATGCACAAAGGTATCCATTCTAATTCATTCGCACGAAAGAATTAGAATGGATTGTATGAAAGAATAGATCGTATGAATGAATTGGAATGGATCGTACGGAATGAATTAGAATGGATTGTATGAATGAATTAGAATGGATCGTACGAATGAGTAAGAATGGATCGTACGAATGAATTAGAATGGATCATACGAATGAATTAGAATGGATCGTACGAATTAATTAGAATGGATCATACGAATGAAATAGAATGGATCGTACGAAGGAATTAGAATGGATCGTACTAAGGAATTAGAATGGATCATACGAAGGAATTAGAATGGATCGTACGAATGACTTAGAATGGATATATTCGTGCAAATGAATTAGAATGGATCGTATGAATGAATTAGAATGGATCGTATGAGTGAATTAGAACAGATAGTACGAATAAAGTAGAATGGATCGTATGAATGAATTAGAATGGATACATTCGCGCGAATGAATTAGAATGGATCGTACGAATGAATTAGAATGGATCGTGCGAATGAATTAGAATGGATCGTACGAATGAATTAGAATGGATCGTACGAATGAACTAGAATGGATACATTCGTGCGAATGAATTAGAATGGATCGTACGAATGAATTAGAATGGATCGTATGAATGAATTAGAATGGATCTTACGAATGAATTAGAATGGATCGTACGAATGAATTAGAATGGATCGTACGAATGAATTAGAATGGATACATTCGTGCGAATGAATTAGAATGGATCGGACGAATGAATTAGAATAGATTATACGAATAAATTAGAATGGATCAAATGAATGAATTAGAATGGATCGTACGAATGAATTAGAATGGATACATTCGTCCGAATGAATTAGAATGGATCGTACGAATGAATTAGAATGGATCGTACGAATGAATTAGAATGGATACATTCGTACGAATGAATTAGAATGGATCGTACGAATGAATTAGAATGGATCGTACGGAATGAATTAGAATGGATATATTTGAACGAATAAATTAGAATGGATCATACGAATGAATTAGAATGGATCGTACGAATGAATTAGAATGGATAGTGCGAATGAATTAGAATCGATCGTACGAATGAATTAGAATGGATCGTCCGAATGAATTAGAATGGATCATTCGAATGAGTAAGAATGGATCGTACGTATGAAATAGAATAGATTGTACGAATGAATTAGAATGGATCCTACGAATGAATTAGAATGGATCGTATGAAAGAATTAGAATGGATTCTATGAATGAATCAGAATGGATCGTATGAATGAATTAGAATGGATCGTACGAATGGATTAGAATGGATCGTACGAATGAATTAGAATGGATCGTATGAATGAATTCGAATGGATACATTCGTGCGAATGAATTAGAATGGATCGTATGAATGAATTAGAATAGATTGTGCGAATGAATTAGAATGGATCGTACGAATAAATTAGAATGGATACATTCGTGCGAATAAATTAGAATGGATTGTATGAATGAATTAGAATGGATCGTACAAATGAATTAGAATGGATCGTACGAATGAATTAGAATAGATTGCGCAAATGAATTAGAATGGATCGTGCGAATGAAATAGAATTGATACAAATGAATTAGAATGGATCATACGAATGAATTAGAATAACGATCCATTCTTACTCATTCGTATGATCCATTCTAATTTATTCGCACGAATGTATCCATTCTAATTCATTCGTGCGTCTAATTCATTCATACGGTCCATTCTAATTCATTCGCACAAACCATTCTATTTCATTCGTACGATCCATTCTTACTCATTCGTATGATCCATTATCGATACATTCGTGCGAATGAATTAGAATGGATCATACGAATGAGTAAGAATGGATCGTACGAATGAAATAGAATGAATTGTGCGAATGAATTAGAATGGATCGTACGAATGAATTAGAATGGATCGTGTGAAAGAATTAGAATGGATTGTATGAATGAATTAGAATAGATCGTATGAATGAATTAGAATGGATCGTACGAATGAATTAGAATGGATCCTACGAATAAATTAGAATGGATCGTATGAATGAATTAGAATGGTTACATTCATGCGAATGAATTAGAATGGATCGTACGAATGGATTAGAATGGATCGTACGAATGGATTAGAATGGATACATTCGAGCGAATGAATTAGAATGGATCGTACGAATGAATTAGAATGGATCGTACGAATGGATTAGAATGGATCCTACGAATGGATTAGAATGGATCATACGAATGAATTAGAATGGATCATATGAATGAATTAGAATGCATCGTGTGAAAGAATTAGAATGGATTGTATAAATGAATTAGAATAGATCATATGAATGAATTAGAATGGATCGTACGAATGAATTAGAATGGATCGTACGAAAGAATTAGAATGGATCGTACGAATGAATTAGAATGGATACATTCGTGCGAATGAATTAGAATGGATACATTCGTGCGAAAGAATTAGAATAGATCGTATAAATGAATTAGAATGGATCCTATGAATGAATTAGAATGGATCGTGCGAATGAATTAGAATGGATCGTACGAATGGATTAGAATGGATCGTAAGAATGGATTAAAATGGATACATTCGAGCGAATGAATTAGAATGGATCATACGAATGAATTAGAATGGATCGTACGAATAAATTAGAATGGATACATTCATCCGAATGGATTAGAATGGATCATACGAATGAGTAAGAATGGATCGTACGAATGAAATAGAATAGATTGTACGAATGAATTAGAATGGATCCTACGAATGAATTAGAATGGATCGTGTGAAAGAATTAGAATGTATTGTATGAATGAATTAGAATGGATCGTATGAATGAATTAGCATGGATCGTGCGAATGAATTCGAATGGATCGTACGAATTCATTCTAATTCATTCATACAATCCATTCTAATTCTTTCACACGATCCATTCTAATTCATTCGTACGTTCCATTCTAATTCATTAGCATGATCCATGCTAATTCATTCGTTCGATCAATTCTAATTCATTAGCACGATCCATTCTAATTCATTCGTACGATCCTTTCTAATTCATTCGCACGATCCATTCTAATTCATTCATGGGATCCATTCTAATTCATTCATACGATCTATTCTAATTCTTTCGCACGAATGTATCCATTCTAATTCATTCGCACGAATGTATCCATTCTAATTCATACGTACGATCCATTCTAATTCATTCGCACAAATGTATCCATTCTAATTCACTCGTACGATCCATTCTAATTCATTTGCACGATCCATTCTAATTCATTCGTACGATCCATTCTAATTCTTTCACACGATCTATTCTAATCCATTCTAATTCATTCGTACGAATCCATTCTAATTCATTCGTACAATCTATTCTATTTCATTCATACGATCCATCCTTACTCATTCGTATGATCCATTCTAATTCATTCGGACGAATGTATCCATTCTAATTTATTCGTACGATCTATTCTAATTCATTCGTACGATCCATTCTAATTCATTCGCTCGAATGTATCCATTCTAATCCATTCGTACGATCCATTCTAATCCATTCGTACGATCCATTCTAATTCATTCGCATGAATGTAACCATTCTAATTCATTCATTTGATCCATTCTAATTCATTCGTACGATCCATTCTAATTCATTAGCACGATCCATGCTAATTCGTTCATTCGATCAATTCTAATTCATTAGCACGATCCATTCTAATTCATTCGTACGATCCATTCTAATTCATTCGCACGATCCATTCTAATTCATTCATAGGATCCATTCTAATTCATTCATATGATCTATTCTAATTCTTTCGCACGAATGTATCCATTCTAATTCATTCGCACGAATGTATCCATTCTAATTCATTCGTACGATCCATTCTAATTCATTCGTACGATCCATTCTAATTCCTTCGTACAATCCATTCTAATTCATTCATACGATCTATTCTAATTCATTCATACAATCCATTCTAATTCTTTCACACGATCCATTCTAATTCATTCGTACGATCCATTCTAATTTATTCGCACAATCCATTCTATTTCATTCGTACGATCCATTCTTACTCATTCGTATGATCCATTCTAATTCATTCGCACGAATGTATCCATAATGGATCATACGAATGAGTAAGAATGGATCATACGAATGAAATAGAATGGATTGTGCGAATGAATTAGAATGGACCGTACGAATGAATTAGACGTACGAATGAATTAGAATGGATACATTCGTGCGAATAAATTAGAATGGATCATACGAATGAGTAAGATTGGATCGTCATTCTAATTCATTCGTATGATCCATTCTAATTCATTTGTATCCATTCTATTTCATTCGCACGATCCATTCTAATTCATTTGCGCAATCTATTCTAATTCATTCGTACGATCCATTTCTAATTCATTCGTACGATCCATTCTAATTCATTCATACAATCCATTCTAATTTATTCGCACGAATGTATCCATTCTAATTCATTCGTACGATCCATTCTAATTCATTCGCATAATCTATTCTAATTCATTCATACGATCCATTCTAAATCATTCGCATGAATGTATCCATTCTAATTCATTCATACGATCCATTCTACTTCATTCGTACTATCCGTTCTAATTCACTCATACGATCCATTCTAATTCATTCATACGATCCATTCTAATTCATTTGCACGAATATATCCATTCTAATTCATTCGTACGATCCAGAATTAGAATGGATCGTACGAATGAATTAGAATGGATACCTTTGTTCATATGAATTAGAATGGATCGTACGAATGAACTAGAATGGATCGTACGAATGAATTAGAATGGATCGTACGAATGAATTAGAATGGATATATTCGTGCAAATGAATTAGAATGGATCGTACGAATGAATTAGAATGGATCATACGAATTAATTAGAATGGATCATATGAATGAATTAGAATGGATCGTACGATATCCATTCTAATTCATTCGTACGATCCATTCTAATTCATTCGTACGTTCCATTCTAATTCATTCGTAAGATCCATTCTAATTCATTCGTACGATCCATTCTAATTCATTCGTACGATCCATTCTAATTCATTCGCACGAATGTATCCATTCTAGTTCATTCGTACGATCCATTCTAATTTATTCGTACGATCCATTCTAATTCATTCGCACGATCCATTCTAATTCATTCGTACGATCCATTCTAATTCATTCATACGATCCATTCTAATTCATTCGTACGATCCATTCTAATTCATTCACACAAATATATCCATTCTAATTCATTCGTACGATCCTTTCTAATTCTTTCACACGATCCATTCTAATTCATTCGTACGATCCATTCTAATTCATTCGCACGATCCATTCTAATTCATTCGTACAATCCATTCTAATTAATTCATACGATCCATTCTAATTCATTCGTACGACCCATTCTAATTCATTCACACAAATGTATCCATTCTAATTCATTCGTACGATCCATTCTAATTCATTCGCACGATCCATTCTAATTCATTCGTACGATCCATTCGAATTCATTCGTACGATCCATTCTAATTTATTCGTATGATCCATTCTAATTCATTCGTACGATCCATTCTAATTCATTCATACAATCCATTCTAATTCATTCGCACGAATGTATCCATTCTAATTAATTCGTACGATCCATTCTAATTCATTCGTATGATCTATTCTTATTCATTCGCACGATCCAGTCTAATTGATTCGCACGATCCATTCTAATTCATTCGCACGAATGTATCCATTCTAATTCATTCGTACGATCCATTTTAATTCATTAATATGATCCATTCTAATTCATATGCACAAAGGTATCCATTCTAATTCATTCGCACGAAAGAATTAGAATGGATTGTATGAAAGAATAGATCGTATGAATGAATTAGAATGGATCGTACGGAATAAATTAGAATGGATTGTATGAATGAATTAGAATGGATCGTACGAATGAGTAAGAATGGATCGTACGAATGAATTAGAATGGATCATACGAATGAATTAAAATGGATCGTACGAATTAATTAGAATGGATCATACGAATGAAATAGAATGGATCGTACGATGGAATTTGAATGGATCGTACGAAGGAATTAGAATGGATTGTACGAAGGAATTAGAATGGATCGTACGAATGAATTAGAATGGATATATTCATGCAAATGAATTAGAATGGATCGTATGAATGAATTAGAATGGATCGTATGAGTGAATTAGAACGGATAGTACTAATGAAGTAGAATGGATCGTATGAATGAATTAGAATGGATACATTCGTGCGAATGAATTAGAATGGATCGTATGAATGAATTAGAATGGATTGTACGAATGAATTAGAATGGATCGTGCGAATGAATTAGAATGGATCGTACGAATGAATTAGAATGGATCGTACGAATAAACTAGAATGGATACATTCGTGTGAATGAATTAGAATGGATCGTACGAATGAATTAGAATGGATCGTACGAATGAATTAGAATGGATCTTACGAATGAATTAGAATGGATCGTACGAATGAATTAGAATGGATACATTCGTGCGAATGAATTAGAATGGATCGGACGAATGAATTAGAATGGATCGTACGAATGAATTAGAATAGATCAAATGAATGAATTAGAATGGATCGTACGAATAAATTAGAATGGATACATTCGTCCGAATGAATTAGAATGGATCGTACGAATGAATTAGAATGGATCGTACGAATGAATTAGAATGGATACATTCGTACGAATGAATTAGAATGGATCGTACGAATGAATTAGAATGGATCGTACGGAATGAATTAGAATGGATATATTTGAACCAATAAATTAGAATAGATCATACGAATGAATTAGAATGGATCGTACGAATGAATTAGAATGGATAGTGCGAATGAATTAGAATCGATCGTACGAATGAATTAGAATGGATCATACGAATGAGTAAGAATGGATCGTACGAATGAATTAGAATGGATCGTACGAATGAATTAGAATGGATCGTACGAATAAATTAGAATGGATACATTCGTCCGAATGAATTAGAATGGATCATACGAATGAGTAAGAATGGATCGTACGAATGAAATAGAATAGATTGTATGAATGAATTAGAATGGATCCTACGAATGAATTAGAATGGATCGTGTGAAAGAATTAGAATGGATTGTATGAATGAATTAGAATGGATCGTATGAATGAATTCTATGGATCGTACGAATGGATTAGAATGGATCGTACGAATGAATTAGAATGGATCGTACGAATGAACTAGAATGGATACATTCGTGCGAATGAATTAGAATGGATCGTACGAATGAATTAGAATGGATCGTACGAATGAATTAGAATGGATCTTACGAATGAATTAGAATGGATCGTACGAATGAATTAGAATGGATCATACGAATGAATTAGAATAGATCGTACGAATTAATTAGAATGGATCGTACGAAGGAATTAGAATGGATCGTACGAATGAATTAGAATGGATCGTATGAATAAATTAGAATGGATACATTCGTGCGAATGAATTAGAATGGATTGTACGAATGAATTAGAATGGATCGTAGGAATGAATTAGAATGGATCGTGTGAAAGAATTAGAATGGATTGTATGAATGAATTATAATGGATCATATGAATGAATTAGAATGGATACATTCGTGCGAATGAATTAGAATGGATCGTACGAATGAATTAGAATGGATCGTATGAATGAATTAGAATGGATCGTACGAATGAATTAGAATGGATCGTATGAATGAATTAGAATGGTTACATTCATGCGAATGAATTAGAATGGATCGTACGAATGGATTAGAATGGATCGTACGAATGGATTAGAATGGATAGATTCGAGCGAATGAATTAGAATGGATCGTACGAATGAATTAGAATGGATCGTACGAATGGATTAGAATGGATCCTACGAATGGATTAGAATGGATACCTTTGTGCATATGAATTAGAATGGATCGTATGAATGAATTAGAATGGATCATATGAATGAATTAGAATGGATCGTGTGAAAGAATTAGAATGGATTATATGAATGAATAAGAATAGATCGTATGAAAGAATTAGAATGGATCGTACGAATGAATTAGAATGGATCGTACGAAAAAATTAGAATGGATCGTACGAATGAATTAGAATGGATACATTCGTGCGAATGAATTAGAATGGATACATTCATGCGAAAGAATTAGAATAGATCGTATGAATGAATTAGAATGGATCCTATGAATGAATTAGAATGGATCGTGCGAATGAATTAGAATGGATCGTACGAATGAATTAGAATAGATCGTACGAATGAATTAGAATGGATCGTACGAATGGATCGTACGAATGGATTAGAATTGATCATACGAATGAGTAAAATGGATCGTACGAATGAAATATAATAGATTGTACGAATGAATTAGAATGGATCCTACGAATGAATTAGAATGGATCGTGTGAAAGAATTAGAATGGATTGTATGAATGAATTAGAATGGATCGTATGAATGAATTAGAATGGATCGTGCGAATGAATTTGAATGGATCGTACGAATTCATTCTAATTCATTCATACAATCCATTCTAATTCTTTCACACGATCCATTCTAATTCATTCGTACGTTCCATTCTAATTCATTAGCACGATCCATGCTAATTGATTCGTTCGATCAATTCTAATTCATTAGCACGATCCATTCTAATTCATTCATACGATCCATTCTAATTCATTCGCACGATCCATTCTAATTCATTCATAGGATCCATTCTAATTCATTCATATGATCTATTCTAATTCTTTCGCACGAATGTATCCATTCTAATTCATTCGCACGAATGTATCCATTCTAATTCATTCGTACGATCCATTCTAATTCATTCATACGATCCATTCTAATTCATTCGTACGATCCATTCTAATTCATTCATACGATCTATTCGAATTCATTCATACAATCCATTCTAATTCTTTCACACGATCCATTCTAATTCATTCGTACGATCCATTCTAATTCATTCGCACAATCCATTCTATTTCGTTCGTACGATCTATTCTTACTCATTGGTACGATCCGTTCTAATTCATTCGCACGAATGTATCCATTCTAATTTATTCGTACGAATCCATTCTAATTCATTCGTACAATCCATTCTATTTCATTCGTACGATCCATTCTTACTCATTCGTATGATCCATTCTAATTCATTCGCACGAATGTATCCATTCTAAATCATTCGTACGATCCATTCTAATTCATTCGTACGATCCATTCTAAATCATTCGTACAATCCATTCTATTTCATTCGTACGATCAATTCTAATTCATTAGCACGATCCATTCTTATTCATTCGTACGATCCATTCAAATTCATTCGCACGATCCATTCTAATTCATTCGTACAATCCATTCTATTTCATTCGTACGATCCATTCTTACTCATTCGTATGATCCATTCTAATTCATTCGCACGAATGTATCCATTCTAATCCATTCGTACGATCCATTCTAATTCATTCGCATGAATGTAACCATTCTAATTCATTCATTTGATCCATTCTAATTCATTCGTACGATCCATTCTAATTCATTCGTCCGATCCATTCTAATTCATTCGCACGAATGTATCCATTCTAAACCATTCATACGATCCATTCTAAGTTATTCGTACGATCCATTCTAATTCATTCATAAGATCCATTCTAATTCATTCGTACGATCCATTCTAATTCATTTGTACGATCCATTCTAATTCATTCGCACGAATGTATCTATTCTAGTTCATTCGTACGATCCATTTTAATTCATTCGTATGATCCATTCAAATTCATTCGCACGATCCATTCTAATTCATTCGCACGATCCATTCTAATTCATTCGTACGATCCATTCTAATTCATTCGTATGAATGAATTAGAATGGATACATTCGTGCGAATGAATTAGAATGGATCGTACCAATGAGTAAGAATGGATCGTACGAATGAAATAGAATGGATTGTGCGAATGAATTAGAATGGATAGTACGAATGAATTAGAATGGATCGTGTGAAATAATTAGAATGGATTGTATGAATGAATTAGAATAGATCGTATGAATGAATTAGATTGGATCGTATGAGTGAATTAGAATGGATACGAAGGAAGTAGAATGGATCGTACGAAGGAATTAGAATGGATCATACGAATGAAATAGAATGGATCGTACGAAGGAATTAGAATGGATCGTACGAAGGAATTAGAATGGATCGTACGAAGGAATTAGAATGGATCGTACGAATGAATTAGAATGGACATATTCGTGCAAATGAATTAGAATGGATCATATGAATGAATTAGAATGGATCATTCGTATGATCCATTCTAACTCATTCGGTGGATCCATTCTAATTCATTCGTACGATCCATTCTAATTCATTCCCACGATCCATTCTAATTTATTCGTACGATCCATTCTAATTCATTCGTACGATCTATTCTAATTCATTCGCACGAATGTAACCATTCTAATTCATTCATACGATCCATTCTAATTCATTCATACGATCCATTCTTATTTGCACGAATATATCCATTCTAATTCATTCGTACGATCCATTCTAATTCATTCGTACGATCCATTCTAATTTATTCGTAAGATCCATTCTAATTCATTCGTACGATCCATTCTAATTCATTCGTAAGATCCATTCTAATTCATTCGCACGAATGTATCCATTCTAGTTCATTCGTACGATCCATTCTAATTCATTCGTACGATCCATTCTAATTCACTCATACGATTCATTCTAATGCATTCATACGATCCATTCTAATTCATTTGCACGAATATATCCATTCTAATTCATTCGTACGATCCATTCTAATTCATTCGTACGATCTATTCTAATTCATTTGTAAGATCCATTCTAATTCATTCGTATGATCCATTCTAATTCATTCGTACGATCCATTCTAATTCCTTCGTACGAATGAATTAGAATGGATACATTTGTGCGAATGAATTAGAATGGATCGTACGAATGAATTAGAATGGATCGTATGAATGAATTAGAATGGATCGTACGAATGAATTAGAATGGATCGTACGAAGGAATTAGAATGGATCGTACGAATGAATTTGAATGGATCGTAAGAATAAATTAGAATGGATACATTCGTCCGAATGAATTAGAATGGAACATACGAATGAGTTAGAATAGATCGTACGAATGAAATAGAATAGATTGTACGAATGAATTAGAATGGATCCTACGAATGAATTAGAATGGATCGTTTGAAAGAATTAGAATGGATTGTATGAATGAATTAGAATGAATTCGTACGATCCATTCTAATTCATTCGCACGATCCATTCTAATTCATTCATACGATCCATTCTAATTCATTCATACAATCCATTCTAATTCTTTCACACGATCCATTCTAATTCATTCGTCTAATCCATTCTAATTCATTCGTACAATCTATTCTAATACATTCGTACGATCCATTCTTACTCATTTGTATGATCCATTCTAATTTATTCGTACGATCCATTCTAATTCATTCGTACGATCCATTCTAATTCATTCGTCCGATCCATTCTAATTCCTTCGCACGAATGTATCCATTCTAATTTATTCGTACGATCCATTATAATTCATTCGTACGATCCATTATAATTCATTCGTAAGATCCATTCTAATTCATTCATACGATCCATTCTAATTCATTCGTACGATCCATTCTAATTCATTCGCACGAATGTATCCATTCTAGTCATTCGTACGATCCATTCTAGTTCATTCGTACGATCCATTCTAATTCATTCGTACGATCTATTCTAATTCATTCGTACGATCCATTCTAATTCCTTCGTACGATCCATTCTAATTCATTCGTACGATCCATTCTAATTCCTTCGTATCCATTCTAATTCACTCATACGATCTATTCTAATTCATTCGTACGATCCATTCTAATTCATTCATACAATCCATTCTAATTCATTCGCATGAATGTATCCATTCTAAATCATTCGTACGATCCATTCTAATTCATTCGTACGATCCATTCTAAATCATTCGTACAATCCATTCTATTTCATTCGTACGATCCATTCTTACTCATTCGTATGATCCATTCTAATTCATTCGGACAAATGTATCCATTCTAATTTATTCGTACGATCCAGTCTAATTCATTCGTACGATCCATTCTAATTCATTCGTAGGATCCATTCTAATTAGTTCGTGTGATCCATTCTAATTCATTCGTATGATCCATTCTAATTCATTCATACAATCCATTCTAATTCATTCGCACGAATGTATCTATTCTAATTAATTCGTACGATCCATTCTAATTCATTCATACAATCCATTCTAATTTATTCCGTACGATCCATTCTAATTCATTCGCTCGAATGTATCCATTCTAATCCATTCGTACGATCCATTCTAATCCATTCGTACGATCCATTCTAATTCATACGATTCATTCTTACGATCCATTCTATTTCATTCGTACGATCCATTCTTACTCATTGGTACGATCCATTCTAATTCATTCGCACGAATGTATCCATTCTAATTCATTCGTACGAATCCATTCTAATTCATTCGTACGATCCATTCTAATTCATTCACACGATCCATTCTAATTCATTCGTACGATCCATTCTAATTCATTCGCACGAATGTATCCATTCTAGTTCATTCGTACGATCCATTCTAATTCATTCGTACGATCCATTCTAATTCATTCGCACGAATGTATCCATTCTAGTTCATTCGTACGATCCATTCTAATTCATTCGTACGATCCATTCTAATTCATTTGCACGATCCATTCTAATTCATTAGCACGTTCCATGCTAATTCATTCATACAATCCATTCTAATTCATTCATACAATCCATTCTAATTCTTTCACACGATCCATTCTAATTCATTCGTACGATCCATTCTAATTCATTCACACAATCCATTCTAATTCATTCACACGATCCATTCTAATTCATTCGTACGAATGAATTAGAATGGATCCTACAAATGAATTAGAATGGATCGTGTGAAAGAATTAGATTGGATCGTACGAATGAACTAGAATGGATACATTCGTGCGAATGAATTAGAATGGATATATTCGTGCGAAAGAATTAGAATAGATCGTATGAATGAATTATAATGGATCCTATGAATGAATTAGAATGGATCGTGCGAATGAATTAGATTGGATCGTACGAATGAATTAGAATGGATCGTGCTAATGAATTAGAATTGATCGAACGAATGAATTAGCATGGATCGTGCTAATGAATTAGAATGGAACGTACGAATGAATTAGAATGGATCGTGTGAAAGAATTAGAATGGATTGTATGAATGAATTAGAATGAATTCGTACGATCCATTCGAATTCATTCGCACGATCCATTCTAATTCATACGAATATATTCGTGCAAATGAATTAGAATGGATCGTATGAATGTATTAGAATGGATCGTATGAGTGAATTAGAATGGATGCTATGAATGAATTAGAATGGATCGTGCGAATGAATTAGAATGGATCGTACGAATGAATTAGAATGGATCGTGCTAATGAATTAGAATCGAATAGAATAGATTGTACGAATGAATTAGAATGGATTCGTACGAATGAATTAGAATGGATACATTCGTGCGAATGAATTAGAATGGATCGTGCGAATGAATTAGAATGGATCGTATGAATGAATTAGAATGGATACATTCGTGCGAATGAATTAGAATGGATCGTATGAATGAATTAGAATAGATTGTGCGAATGAATTAGAATGGATCGTACGAATGAATTAGAATGGATACATTCGTGCGAATAAATTAGAATGGATTGTATGAATGAATTAGAATGGATCGTACGAATGAATTAGAATAGATTGCGCGAATGAGTTAGAATGGATCGTGCGAATGAAATAGAATGGATACAAATGAATTAGAATGGATCATACGAATGAATTAGAATGACGATCCATTCTTACTCATTCATATGATCCATTCTAATTTATTCGCACGAATGTATCCATTCTAATTCATTCGTACGTCGAATTCATTCGTACGGTCCATTCTAATTCATTCGCACAATCCATTCTATTTCATTCGTACGATCCATTCTTACTCATTCGTATGATCCATTATGGATACATTCGTGCGAATGATTTAGAATGGATCATACGAATGAGTAAGAATGGATCGTACGAATGAAATAGAATGGATTGTGCGAATGAATTAGAATGGATCGTACGAATGAATTAGAATGGATCGTGTGAAAGAATTAGAATGGATTGTATGAATGAATTATAATAGATCCTACGAATGAATTAGAATGGATCGTACGAATGAATTAGAATGGATCGTACGAATGAATTAGAATGGATACATTCGTGCGAATGAATTAGAATGGATACATTCGTGCGAAAGAATTAGAATAGATCGTATGAATGAATTAGAATGGATCCTATGAATGAATTAGAATGGATCGGATGAATGAATTAGAATGGATCGTACGAATGAATTAGAATGGATACATTCGTGTGAATGAATTAGAATGGATACATTCGTGCGAAAGAATTAGAATAGATCATATGAATGAATTAGAATGGATCCTATGAATGAATTAGAATGGATCGTGCGAATGAATTAGAATGGATCGTGCTAATGAATTAGAATTGATCGAACGAATGAATTAGCATGGATCATGCTAATGAATTAGAATGGAATGTACGAATGAATTAGAATGGATCGTGTGAAAGAAATAGAATGGATTGTATGAATGAATTAGAATGGATCGTACGAAGGAATTAGAATGGATCGTACGAATGAATTAGAATGGATCGTACGAATGAATTAGAATAGAAGGATTGTACGAATGAATTAGAATGGATGTATTCGTGCTAATGAATTAGAATGGATCGTACGAATGAATTAGAATGGATTCGTACGAATGAATTAGAATGGATACATTCGTGCGAATGAATTAGAATGGATCATACGAATGAGTAAGAATGGATCGTACGAATGAAATAGAATAGATTGTACGAATGAATTAGAATGGATCCTACGAATGAATTAGAATGGATAGTGTGAAAGAATTAGAATGGATTGTATGAATGAATTTGAATGGATCGTACGAATGAATTAGAATGGATCGTACGAATGAATTAGAATGGATACATTCGTCCAAATTAATTAGAATTGATCATACGAATGAATTAGAATGGATCGGGCGAATGAATTAGAATGGATCGTACGAATGAATTAGAATGAATCGTACAAATGAACTAGAATGGATACATTCGTGCGAATGAATTAGAATGGATCGTACGAATGAATTAGAATGGATCGTACGAATGAATTAGAATGGATACATTCGTGCGAATGAATTAGAATGGATCGGACGAATGAATTAGAATGGATCGTACGAATGGATTAGAATGGATCGTACGAATGAATTAGAATGGATCGTACGAATAAATTAGAATGGATACATTCGTCCGAATGAATTAGAATGGATCATACGAATGAATAAGAATGGATCGTACGAATAAAATAGAATGGATCGTACGAATGAACTAGAATGGATACATTCGTGCGAATGAATTAGATTGGATCGGACGAATGAATTAGAATGGATCGTACGAATGAATTAGAATGGTTCGTACGAATGAATTAGAATGGATCGTATGAATGAATTAGAATGGATACATTCGTGCGAATGAATTAGAATTGATCCTACGAATGAATTAGAATGCATCATGCGAATGAATTAGAATGGATCGTACGAATGAATTAGAATGGACCGCACGAATGAACTAGAATGGATACATTCGTGCGAATGAATTAGAATGGATCGTACGAATGAATTAGAATGGATCGTACGAATGAATTAGAATGGATCTTACGAATGAATTAGAATGGATCGTACGAATGAGTAAGAATGGATCGTACGAATGAATTAGAATGGATACATTCGTGCGAATGAATTAGAATGGATCGGACGAATGAATTAGAATGGATCGTACGAATGAATTAGAAAGGATCAAATGAATGAATTAGAATGGTTACATTCATGCGAATGAATTAGAATGGATCGTACGAATGGATTAGAATGGATACATTCGAGCGAATGAATTAGAATGGATCGTCTGAATGAATTAGAATGGATCGTACGAATGGATTAGAATGGATCCTACGAATGGATTAGAATGGATACCTTTGTGCATATGAATTAGAATGGATCGTACGAATGAATTAGAATGGATCATATTAATTAATTAGAATGGATCGTACGAATGAATTAGAATGGATACATTCGTGCACGATCCATTCTAATTCATTCGCACGAATGTATCCATTCTAATTCAATCGTACGATCCATTCTAATTCATTCGCACAATCCATTCTAATTCATTCGCACGAATGTATCCATTCTAATTAATTCGTACGATCCATTCTAATTCATTCGTACGATCCATTCTAATTCATTCGTATGATCCATTCTAATTAATTCGTATGATCCATTCTAATTCATTCGTACGATCCATTCTAATTCATTCATACAATCTATTCTAATTCATTCGTACGTTCCATTCTAATTCATTCGTACGAATCCATTCTAATTCATTCGTACGATCCATTCTAATTCATTCACACGATCCATTCTAATTCATTCGTACGATCCATTCTAATTCATTCGCACGAATGTATCCATTCTAATTCATTCGTACAATCCATTCTAATTCCTTCGTACGATCCATTCTAATTCATTCGTACGATCCATTCTAATTCATTCGCACGATCCATTCTAATTCATTAGCACGATCCATGCTAATTCATTCGTTCGATCAATTCTAATTCATTAGCACGATCCATTTTAATTCATTCGTACGATCCATTCTAATTCATTCGCACGATCCATTCTAATTCATTCATAGGATCCATTCTAATACATTCGTACGATCCATTCTAATTTCTTCATACGATCCATTCTAATTCATTCGTATGATCCATTCTAATTCATTCATACAATCCATTCTAATTCTTTCACACGATCCATTCTAATTCATTCGTACAATCCATTCTAAATCATTCGTGCAATCCATTCTATTTCATTCGTACGATCAATTCTAATTCATTCATAGGATCCATTCTAATTCATTCATACGATCTATTCTAATTCTTTCGCACGAATGTATCCATTCTAATTCATTCACACGAATGTATCCATTCTAATTCTTTCGTACGATCCATTCTAATTCTTTCACACGATCCATTCTAATTCATTCGTAGGATCCATTCTAATTCATTCGTACAATGAGTAAGAATGGATCGTACGAATGAAATAGAATGGATTGTACGAATGATTTAGAATGGATACATTCGTGCGAATGAATTAGAATGGATTGTGCGAATGAATTATAATGGATCGTACGAATGAATTAGAATGGATCGTGTGAAAGAATTAGAATGGATTGTATGAATGAATTAGAATAGATCGTATGAATGAATTAGAATGGATCGTATGAGTGAATTAGA
Organism: Chamaelirium japonicum; assembly: GCA_947650365.1. NCBI lineage: Eukaryota > Viridiplantae > Streptophyta > Magnoliopsida > Liliales > Melanthiaceae > Chamaelirium > Chamaelirium japonicum. The sequence continues at coordinate 1,127,696 of CANTAL010000064.1, read as the reverse complement.
ATGGATACGAAGGAATTAGAATGGATCGTACGAAGGAATTAGAATGGATCATACGAATGAATTAGAATGGATCGTGCTAATGAATTAGAATGGATACATTCGTGCGAATGAATTAGAATGGATCGTATGAATGAATTAGAATGGATCGAACGAATAAATTAGAATGGATCGTGCGAATGAATTAGAATGGATATATTCGTGCTAATGAATTAGAATGGATCGTGCGAATAAATTAGAATGGATCGTATGAATGAATTAGAATGGATACATTCGTGCGAATCAATTAGAATGGATCGTATGAATGAATTAGAATAGATCGTGCTAATGAATTAGAATTAGAATGGATATATTCGTGCAAATGAATTAGAATGGATCGTAAGAATGAATTAGAATGGATCATACGAATTAATTAGAATGGATTATACGAATGAATTAGAATGGATCGTACGAATGAATTAGAATGGATCGTACGAATGAATTAGAATGGATCGTGCGAATGAATTAGAATGGATTATACAAATGAATTAGAATGGATACCTTCATGCGAATGAATTAGAATGGATCGTATGTACGAATGAATTAGAATGGATACATTCGTGCGAATGAATTAGAATGGATCGTACAAATGAATTAGAATGGATCGTGCGAATGAATTAGAATGGATCGTACGAATGAATTAGAATGGATCGTACGAATGAACTAGAATGGATACATTCGTGCGAATGAATTAGAATGGATCGTACGAATGAATTAGAATGGATCGTACGAATGAATTAGAATGGATCGTACGAATGAATTAGAATGGATCTTACGAATGAATTAGAATGGATCATACGAATGAATTAGAATGGATCGTGTGAAAGAATTAGAATGGATCGTACGAATGAATTAGAATGGATCGTACAAATGAATTAGAATGGATCATACGAATAAATTAGAATGGATACATTCGTGCGAATAAATTAGAATGGATCATACGAATGAGTAAGAATGGATCGTACGAATGAAATAGAATAGATTGTACGAATGAATTAGAATGGATCCTACGAATGAATTAGAATGGATCGTGTGAAAGAATTAGAATGGATTGTATGAATGAATTAGAATGGATCGTATGAATGAATTAGAATGGATCGTGCGAATGAATTCGAATGGATCGTACGAATTCATTCTAATTCATTCATACAATCCATTCTAATTCTTTCACACGATCCATTCTAATTCATTCGTACGTTCCATTCTAATTCATTAGCACGATCCATGCTAATTCATTCGTTCGATCAATTCTAGTTCATTAGCACGATCCATTCTAATTCATTCGTACAATCCATTCTAATTCATTCATGGGATCCATTCTAATTCATTCATACGATCTATTCTAATTCTTTCGCACGAATGTATCCCGAATGAATTAGAATGAATCGTATGAATGAATTAGAATGGTTACATTCGTGCGAATGAATTAGAATAGATCGTATGAATGAATTAGAATGGATCGTACGAATAAATTAGAATGGATCGTGGGAATGAATTAGAATGGATCGTACGAATGAATTAGAATGGATCCACCGAATGAGTTAGAATGGATCATACGAATGAATTAGAATGGATTGTACGAATGAATTAGAATGGATTGTGCGAATGAATTAGAATGGATCCTACGAATGAATTAGAATGGATCGTGTGAAAGAATTAGAATGGATTGTATGAATGAATTAGAATGGATCGTATGAATGAATTTGAATGGATCGTACGAATGAATTAGAATGGATCATACGAATGAAATAGAATGGATCGTATGAAGGAATTAGAAAGGATCGTACGAAGGAATTAGAATGGATCGTAAGAAGGAATTAGAATGGATCGTATGAATGAATTAGAATGGATATATTCGTGCAAATGAATTAGAATGGATCGTATGAATGAATTAGAATGGATCGTATGAGTGAAATAGAACGGATCGTACAAATGAAATAGAATGAATTAGAATGAATTAGAATTGATCGTACGAATGAAATAGAATGGATTGAACGAATGATTTAGAATGGATCATACGAATGAATTAGAATGGATCGTACGAATAAATTAGAATGGATACATTCGTGCGAATGAATTAGAATGGATCATACGAATGAGTAAGAATGGATCGTACGAATGAAATAGAATGGATTGTACGAATGAATTAGAATGGATTCGTACGAATGAATTAGAATGGATACATTCGTGCGAATGAATTAGAATGGATCGTACCAATGAGTAAGAATGGATCGTACGAATGAAATAGAATGGATTGTGCGAATGAATTAGAATGGATCGTACGAATGAATTAGAATGGATCGTACGAATGAATTAGAATGGATCATACGAATTAATTAGAATGGATCATACGAATGAATTAGAATGGATCGTACGAATGAATTAGAATAGATCTTACGAATAAATTAGAATGGATCGTACGAATGAATTAGAATGGATCATACAAATGAATTAGAATGGATCGTACGAATGAATTAGAATGGATCGTACGAATGAATTAGAATGGATCATACGAATGAATTAGAATGGATCATACAAATTAATTAGAATGGATCGTACGAATGAATTAGAATGGATCATACGAATGAATTAGAATGGATACATTTGTGCGAATGAATTAGAATGGATCGTATGAATGGATTAGAATGGATCGTACGAATGGATTAGAATGGATACATTCGTACGAATGAATTAGAATGGATTGTATGAATGAATTAGAATGGATCGTACGATCCATTCGAATTCCTTCGCACGATCCATTCTAATTCATTCGTACGATCCATTCTAATTCATTCATATGATCCATTCTAATTCATTCGTACGATCCATTCTAATTCATTCGTATATTCCATTCCAATTCATTCGTACGATCTATTCTATTTCATTCGTACGATCCATTCTTACTCATTCGTATGATCCATTCTAATTCATTCGGACGAATGTATCCATTCTAATTTAATCGTACGATCCATTCTAATTCATTCGTACGATCCATTCTAATTCATTCGTACGATCCATTCTTACTCATTCGTATGATCCATTCTAATTCATTCGTACGATCCATTCCAATTCATTCGCTCGAATGTATCCATTATAATCCATTCGTACGATCTATTCTAATTCATTAGCACGATCCATTCTAATTCTTTCACACGATCCATTCTAATTCATTCGTACGATCCATTCTAATTCATTTGCACAATCCATTCTATTTCATTCATACGATCCATTCTTACTCATTCGTATGATCCATTCTAATTCATTCGCACGAATGTATCCATAATGGATCATACGAATGAGTAAGAATGGATCGTACGAATAAAATAGAATGGATTGTGCGAATGAATTAGAATGGACTGTACGAATGAATTAGAATGGATCGTACGAATAAATTAGAATGGATATATTTGAACGAATAAATTAGAATGAATCATACGAATGAATTAGAATGGATCGTACGAATGAATTAGAATGGATAGTGCGAATGAATTAGAATCGATCGTACGAATGAATTAGAATGGATCGTACGAATGAATTAGAATGGATCATACGAATGAGTAAAAATGGATCGTATGAATGAATTAGAATGGATCGTACGAATGAATTAGACTGGATCGTACGAATAAATTAGACTGGATACATTCGTCCGAATGAATTAGAATGGATCATACGAATGAGTAAGAATGGATCGTACAAATGAAATAGAATAGATTGTACGAATGAATTAGAATGGATCCTACGAATGAATTGTAATGGATCGTACGAATGAATTAGAATGGATCATATTAATGAATTAGAATGGATCGTACGAATGAATTAGAATGGAAACATTCGTGCGAATAAATTAGAATGGATTGTATGAATGAATTACAATGGATCATACGAATGAATTAGAATAGATTGCGCGAATGAATTAGAATGGATCGTACGAATGAATTAGAATGGATCGTACGAAGGAATTAGAATGGATCGTACGAAAGAATTAGAATGGATCGTACGAATGAATTAGAATGGATCGTACGAAGGAATTAGAATGGATCGTACGAATAAATTAGAATAGATCGTACGATTGAATTAGAATGGATCATACGAATGAGTAAGAAAGGATCGTATGAATGAATTAGATTGGATCGTACGATCCATTCTAATTCATTAGCATGGATCGTGCTAATGAATTAGAATGGAATATACGAATAAATTAGAATGGATCATAGAATGGATCGTACGAATGAATTAGAATGAATTAGAATGGATCGTACGAATGAATTAGAATAGATCATAGGAATGAATTAGAATGGATCGTGCAAATGAATTAGAATGGATACATTCGTGCGAATAAATTAGAATGGATTGTATGAATGAATTAGAATGGATCGTACGAATGAATTAGAATGGATCGTACGAATGAATTAGAATAGATTGCGCGAATGAATTAGAATGGATCGTGCGAATCAAATAGAATGGATACAAATGAATTAGAATGGATCATACGAATGAATTAGAATGATGATCCATTCTTACTCATTCGTATGATCCATTCTGTTTCATTCGCACGAATGTATCAATTCTAATTCATTCGTACGATCCATTCTAATTCATTCATAGGATCCATTCTAATTCATTCATACAATCCATTCTAATTCATTCGCACGAATGTATCCATTCTAATTCATTCGTACGATCAGTTCTAATTCATTCACACAATCTATTCTAATTCATTCATACGATCCATTCTAATTCATTCACACGAATGTATCCATTCTAATTCATTCATACGATCCATTCTAATTCATTCGTACGATCCATTCTAATTCACTCATACGATCCATTCTAATACATTCATACGATCCATTCTAATTCATTTGCACGAATATATCCATTCTAATTCATTCGTACGATCCATTCTAATTCCTTCGTACGATCCTTTCTAATTCATTCGTACGATCTATTCTAATTCATTCGTACAATCCATTTTAATTCATTCATACGATCTATTCTAATTCCTTCGTACGATCCATGCTAATTCATTCGTACGATCCATTCTAATTCATTCGTACAATCTATTCTAATTCATTCGTACGAATGGATACATTCATGTGAATGAATTCGAATGGATCGTACGAATGAGTAAGAATGGATCGTACGAATGAAATAGAATGGATTGCACGAATGAATTAGAATGGATCGTACGAATGAATTAGAATGGATCGTGTGAAAGAATTAGAATGGATTGTATGAATGAATTAGAATGGATCGTACGAATGAATTAGAATGGATCGTACGAAGGAATTAGAATGGATCGTACGAATGAATTAGAATGGATCATACGAATGAATTAGAATAGATCGTACGAATGAATTAGAATGGATCGTACGAAGGAATTAGAATTGATCGTACAAATGAATTAGAATGGATCGTATGAATGAATTAGAATGGATACATTCGTGTGAATGAATTAGAATGAATCGTATGAATGAATTAAATAGATTTTGTGAATGAATTAGAACTGATCGTACGAATGAATTAGAATGGATACATTCGTGCGAATGAATTAGAATGGATTGTATGAATGAATTAGAATGGATCCTATGAATGAATTAGAATGGATCGTACGAATGAATTAGAATGGATCGTACGAATGAATTAGAATGGATATATTCGTGCAAATGAATTAGAATGGATCGTATGAATGTATTAGAATGGATCATATGAGTGAATTAGAATGGATCGTGCGAATGAATTAGAATGGATTGTATGAATGAATTAGAATGGATCGTACGAATGAATTAGAATGGATCATACGAATTAATTAGAATGGATCATACGAATGAATTAGAATGGATCGTACGAATAAATTAGAATTAGAATGGATATATTCGTGCGAATGAATTAGAATGGATACATTCGTGCGAAAGAATTAGAATAGATCGTATGAATGAATTAGAATGGATCCTATGAATGAATTAGAATGGATCGTGCGAATGAATTAGAATGGAACGTACGAATGAATTAGAATGGATACATTCGTGCGAATGAATTAGAATGGATCGGACGAATGAATTAGAATGGATCGTACGAATGAATTAGAATGGATCAAATAAATGAATTAGAATGGTTACATTCATGCGAATGAATTAAAATGGATCGTATGAATGAATTAGAATGGATTGTACGAATGAATTAGAATGGATCGTACGAATGAACTAGAATGGATACATTCGTGCGAATGAATTAGAATGGATCGGACGAATGAATTAGAATGGATCGTACGAATGAATTAGAAAAGCTCATATGAATGAATTAGAATGAATCGTATGAATGAATTAGAATGGTTACATTCGTGCGAATGAATTAGAATAGATCGTACGAATTAATTAGAATGGATCGTACGAATAAATTAGAATGGATCGTGGGAATGAATTAGAATGGATCGTACGAATGAATTAGAATGGATCCACCGAATGAGTTAGAATGGATAATACGAATGAATTAGAATGGATTGTACGAATGAATTAGAATGGATTGTGCGAATGAATTAGAATGGATCCTACGAATGAATTAGATCCTACGAATGAATTAGAATGGATCGTGTGAAAGAATTAGAATGGATTGTATGAATGAATTAGAATGGATATATTCGTGCAAATGAATTAGAATGGATCGTATGAATGTATTAGAATGGATCGTATGAGTGAATTAGAATGGATCATACGAATGAATTAGAATGGATTGTATGAATGAATTAGAATGGATCGTACGAATGAATTAGAATGGATCGTATGAATGAATTAGAATGGATCGTATGAATGAATTAGAATAGATCTAATGAATGAATTAGAATGGTTACATTAATGCGAATGAATTAGAATGGATCGTACGAATGGATTAGAATGGATACATTCGAGCGTACGATCCATTCTAATTCATTCATCCGATCCATTCTAATTCATTCGCACGAATGTATCCATTCTAATTCATTCGTACGTACGATCCATTCTAATTCATTCATTTGATCCATTCTAATTTATTCGTACGATCCATTCTAATTCATTCGTCCGATCCATTCTAATTCATTCGCACGAATGTATCCATTCTAATTTATTCGTACGATCCATTCTAATTCATTCGTACGATCCATTCTAATTCATTCATACGATCTATTCTAATTCATTCATACAATCCATTCTAATTCTTTCACACGATCCATTCAAATTCATTCGTACGATCCATTCTAATTCATTCATACGATCCATTCTAATTCATTCTAATTCATTCATTTGATCCATTCTAATTCATTCGTACGATCCATTCTAATTCATTCGCACAATTAAAATGGATCGTACGAATGAATTAGAATGGATCGTATGAATGAATTAGAATGGATACATTCGTGTGAATGAATTAGAATGGATCGTATGAATGAATTAGAATAGATTTTGTGAATGAATTAGAACTGATCGTACGAATGTATTAGAATGGATACATTCGTGCGAATGAATTAGAATGGATTATATGAATGAATTAGAATGGATCGTACGAATGAACTAGAATGGATACATTCGTGCGAATGAATTAGAATGGATCGTACGAATGAATTAGAATGGATCGTACGAATGAATTAGAATGGATCATACGAATGAATTAGAATGGATCGTACGAATGAATTAGAATGGATATATTCGTGCGAATGAATTAGAATGGATCGGACGAATGAATTAGAATGGATCGTACGCTCGAATGTATCCATTCTAATCCATTCGTACGATCCATTCTCATCCATTCGTACGATCCATTCTAATTCATTCGCATGAATGTAACCATTCTAATTCATTCATTTGATCCATTCTAATTCATTCGTACGTACGATCTATTCTAATTCATTCGTACGATCAATTCTAATTCATTCGCACGAATGTATCCATTCTAATTCATTCGTACGATCCATTCTAATTCATTCATAGGATCCATTCTAATTCATTCACACAATCCATTCTAATTCATTCGCACGAATGTATCCATTCTAATTCATTCGTACGATCAGTTCTAATTCATTAACAAAATCTATTCTAATTCATTCATACGATCCATTCTAATTCATTCGCACGAATGTATCCATTCTAATTCTTTCGTACAATCCATTCTTTTTCATTCGTACGATCCATTCTTACTCATTCGTATGATCCATTCTAATTCATTCGTATGATCCATTCTAATTCATTTGTACGATCCATTCTAATTCATTCGCACGATCCATTCTAATTCATTCATATGATCCATTCTAATTCATTCATACAATCCATTCTAATTCTTTCACACGATCCATTCCAATTCATTCGTACGATCCATTCTAATTCATTCGTACAATCCATTCTATTTCATTCGTACGATCCATTCTTACTCATTCGTATAATCCATTCTAATTCATTCGTATGATCCATTCTAATTCATTCGTACGATCCATTCTAATTCATTCGTACGATCCATTGTAATTCATTCGTACGATATATTCTAATTCATTCGCACGATCCATTCTAATTCATTCATAGGATCCATTCTAATTCATTCATAAGATCAATTATAATTCTTTCGCACGAATGTATCCATTCTAATTCATTCGCACGAATGTATCCATTCTAAATCATTCGTACGATCCATTCTAATTCATTCGTACGATCCATTCAAATTCATTCGCACGATCCATTCTAATTCATTCATACAATCCATTCTATTTCATTCGTACGATCCATTCTTACTCATTCGTATGATCCATTCTAATTCATTCGCACGAATGTATCCAATCTAATCCATTCGTACGATCCATTCTAATTTATTCGCATGAATGTAACCATTCTAATTCATTCATTTGATCCATTCTAATTCATTCGTACGATCCATTCTAATTCATTCGTCCGATCGATTCTAATTCATTCGCATGAATGTATCCATTCTAAACCATTCATACGATCTATTCTAATTTATTCGTACGATCCATTCTAATTCATTCGTAAGATCCATTCTAATTCACTCGTACGATCCATTCTAATTCATTCGTACGATCCATTCTAATTCATTCGTAAGATCCATTCTAATTCATTCGCACGATCCATTCTTACTCATTCGTATGATCCATTCTAATTCATTCGGACGAATGTATCCATTCTAATTTATTCGTACGATCCATTCTAATTCATTCGTACGATCCATTCTAATTCATTCGTACGATCCATTCTAATTCATTTGTACGATCTATTCTAATTCATTCATACGATCCATTCTAATTCATTCGTACAATCCATTCTAATTCATTCATATGATCTATTCTAATTCATTCATTCATACGATCCATTCTAATACATTTGTACGATTCATGCTAATTCATTCTCACGATCCATTCTAATTCATTCGTAAGATCCATTCTAATTCATTCGTACGATCCATTCTAATTCATTCGTACGATCCATTCTAATTCATTCGCACGATCCATTCTAATACATTCATATGATCCATTCTAATTCATTTGCACGTGTGAATGAATTAGAATGGATCGTACGAATGAATTAGATTGGATACATTCGTGCGAATGAATTAGAATGGATCGTATGAATGAATTAGAATGGATCGTACGAATGAAAGAATTAGAATGGATTGTATGAATGAATTAGAATAGATCGAATGAATGAATTAGAATGGATCGTACGAATGAATTAGAATGGATCGTACGAATGAACTAGAATGGATACATTCGTGCGAATGAATTAGAATGGATCGTACGAAGGAATTAGAATGGATCGTACGAATGAATCAGAATGGATCGTACGAATGAATTAGAATAGATCGTACGAATGAATTAGAATGGATCGTACGAAGGTATTAGAATAGATCGTACGAATGAATTAGAATGGATATATTCGTGCAAATGAATTAGAATGGATCGTATGAATGTATTAGAATGGATCGTACGAATGAATTAGAATGGATTCGTACGAATGAATTAGAATGGATCGTACCAATGAGTAAGAATGGATCATACGAATGAATTAGAATGGATCGTGTGAAAGAATTAGAATGGATTGTATGAATGAATTAGAATGAATTCGTTCGATCAATTCTAATTCATTAGCACGATCCATTCTAATTCATTCGTATGATCCATTCTAATTCCTTCGTACGATCCATTCTAATTCCTTCGTATCCATTCTAATTCACACATACGATCCATTCAAATTCATTCATACGATCTATTCTAATTCATTCATACAATCCATTCTAATTCTTTCACACGATCCATTCTAATTCATTCGTACGATCCATTCTAATTCATTCGTACAATCCATTCTAATTCATTCGCACGAATCTATCCATTCTAAATCATTCGTACAATCCATTCTATTTCATTCGTACGATCCATTCTTACATATGGTACGAATAAATTAGAATGGATCCTACGAATGAATTAGAATGGATCGTGTGAAAGAATTAGAATGGATCGTACGAATGAATTAGAATGGATACATTCTTGCGAATGAATTAGAATGGATACATTCGTGCAAAAGAATTAGAATAGATCGTATGAATGAATTAGAATGGATCCGATGAATGAATTAGAATGGATCGTGCGAATGAATTAGAATGGAACATACGAATGAAATAGAATAGATCGTGCTAATGAATTAGAATGGATTGTATGAATGGATCGTACGAATGGAATGGATACATTCGTGCGAATGAATTAGAATGGATCGTACGAATGAATTAGTATGGATCATACGAATTAGTAAGAATGGATCGTACGAATTAATTAGAATGGATCGTACGAATGAATTAGAATGGATCGTACGAATAAATTAGAATGGATACATTCGTCCGAATGAATTAGAATGGATCATACGAATGCATTCTAATTCCTTCGTACGATCCATTCTAATTCCTTCGTACGATCCATTCTATTTCATTCGTATGATCCATTCTAATTCCTTCGTACAATCCATTCTAATTCCTTCGTATCCATTCTAATTCACTCATACGATCCATTCTAATCCATTCGTACGATCCATTCTAATTCATTCGCATGAATGTAACCATTCTAATTTATTCATTTGATCCATTCTAACTCATTCGTACGATCCATTCTAATTCATTCGTACGATCTATTCTAATTCATTCGTACGATCCATTCTAATTCATTCGCACGATCCATTCTAATTCATTCATAGGATCCATTCTAATTCATTAATACGATCTATTCTAATTCTTTCGCACGAATGTATCCATTCTAATTCATTCACACGAATGTATCCATTCTAATTCATTCGTACGATCCATTCTAATTCATTCGTACGATCCATTCTAATTCATTCGTACGATCCATTCTAATTCTTTCACACGATCCATTCTAATTCATTCGTACGATCCATTCTAATTCATTCGCACAATCCATTCTATTTCATTCGTACGATCCATTCTTACTCATTGGCACGATCCATTCTAATTCACTCGCACGAATGTATCCATTCTAATTCATTCGTACGAATCCATTCTAATTCATTCGTACAATCTATTCTATTTCATTCGTACGATCCATTCTTACTCATTCGTATGATCCATTCTAATTCATTCGGACGAATGTATTCATTCTAATTTATTCGTTCGATCCATTCTAATTCATTCGTACGATCCATTCTAATTCATTCGTCCGATCCATTCTAATTCATTCGCACGAATGTATCCATTCTAATTCATTCGTACGATACATTCTAATTCATTCGTACGATCCATTCTAATTCATTCGTAAGATCCATTCTAATTCATTCGTACGATCCATTCTAATTCATTCGTACGATCCATTCTAATTCATTCGCGCGAATGTATCCATTCTAGTTCATTCGTACGATTCATTCTAATTCATTCGTACGATCCATTCTAATTCATTCGCACGATCCATTCTAATTCATTCGTACGATCCATTCTAATTCATTCATACGATCCATTCTAAGTCATTCGTACGATCCATTCTAATTCATTCGCACAAATGTATCCATTCTAATTCATTCGTACGATCCATTGTAATTCATTCGCACGATCCATTCTAATTCATTCGTACGATCCATTCTAATTCTTTCACACGATCCATTCGAATTCATTCGTACGATCCATTCTAATTCATTCGCACGATCCATTCTAATTCATTCGTACGATCCATTCTAATTCTTTCATACGATCCATTCTAATTCATTCCTACGATCCATTCTAATTCATTCACACAAATGTATCCATTCTAATTCATTCGTACGATCCATTCTAATTCATTCGCACGATCCATTCTAATTCATTCGTACGATCCATTCTAATTCATTCGTACGATCCATTCTAATTCATTCGTATGATCCATTCTAATTAATTCGTATGATCCATTCTAATTCATTCGTACGATCCATTCTAATTCATTCATACAATCCATTCTAATTCATTCACACGAATGTATCCATTCTAATTAATTCGTACGATCCATTCTAATTCATTCGTATGATCTATTCTTATTCATTCGCACGATCCAGTCTAATTGATTCGCACGATCCATTCTAATTCATTCGCATGAATGTATCCATTCTAATTCATTCGTACGATCCATTCTAATTCATTAATATGATCCATTCTAATTCATTCGTACGATCCATTCTAATTCATATGCACAAAGGTATCCATTCTAATTCATTCGCACGAAATAATTAGAATAGATTGTATGAAAGAATTAGAATGGATCGTACGAAGGAATTAGAATGGATCGTACGAAGGAATTAGAATGGATCGTACGAATGATTAAGAATGGATCGTACGAATGAATTAGAATGGATCGTACGAATAAATTAGAATGGATACATTCGTCCGAATGAATTAGAATGGATCATACGAATGAGTAAGAATGGATCGTACGAATGAAATAGAATAGATTGTACGAATGAATTAGAATGGATCCTACGAATGAATTAGAATGGATCGTACGAATGAATTAGAGTGGATCGTGCGAATGAATTAGAATGGATACATTCGTGCGAATGAATTAGAATGGATCGGACGAATGAATTAGAATGGATCGTACAAATGAATTAGAATGGATCAAATGAATGAATTAGAATGGTTACATTCATGCGAATGAATTAGAATGGATCGTACGAATAGATTAGAATGGGTCGTACGAATGGATTAGAATGGATACATTCGAGCGAATGAATTAGAATGGATCGTACGAATGAATTAGAATGGATCGTACGAATGGATTAGAATGGATCGTGCGAATGAATTAGAATGGATCGTACGAATGAATTAGAATGGATACATTCGTGCGAATGAATTAGAATGGATCGGACGAATGAATTAGAATGGATCGTACGAATGAATTAGAATGGATCAAATGAATGAATTAGAATGGTTTCATTCATGCGAATGAATTAGAATGGATCGTATAAATGGATTAGAATGGATCGTACGAATGGATTAGAATGGATACATTCGATCGAATGAATTAGAATGGATCATACGAATGAATTAGAATGGATCGTACGAATGGATTAGAATGGATCCTATGAATGGATTAGAATGGATACCTTTGTGCATTTGAATTAGAATGGATTGTACGAATGAATTAGAATGGATCATATTAATGAATTAGAATGGATCGTACGAATGAATTAGAATGGATACATTCGTGCACGATTCATTCTAATTCATTCGCACGAATGTATCCATTCTAATTCATTCGTACGATCCATTCTAATTCATTAATATGATCCATTCTAATTCATTCGTACGATCCATTCTAATTCAAATGCACAAAGGTATCCATTCTAATTCATTCGTACGATCCATTCTAATTCAGGATCCTACGAATGAATTAGAATGCATACTTTCGTGCGAATGAATTAGAATTGATCGTACGAATGAATTAGAATGGATCGTGCGAATGAATTAGAATGGATCGTACGAATAAATTAGAACGGATCGTACGAATGAACTAGAATGGATACATTCGTGCGAATGAATTAGAATGGATCGTACGAATGAATTAGAATGGATCGTACGAATGAATTTGAATGGATCTTACGAATGAATTAGAATGGATCGTACGAATGAATTAGAATGGATCAAATGAATGAATTAGAATGGTTACATTCATGCGAATGAATTAGAATGGATCGTACGAATGTATTAGAATAGATTGTACGAATGAATTAGAATGGATCCTATGAATGAATTAGAATGGATCGTGTGAAAGAATTAGAATGGATTGTATGAATGAATTAGAATGGATCATATGAATGAATTAGAATGGATCATGCGAATGAATTCGAATGGATCGTACGAATTCATTCTAATTCATTCAGACAATCCATTCTAATTCTTACGATCCATTCTAATTCATTCGTACAATCGTACGAATGAATTAGAATGGATCATACGGAATGAATTAGAATGGATTGTATGAATGAATTAGAATGGATACATTCGTGCGATCCATTCTAATTCATTCGTACGATCCATTCTAATTCATTCGTATGATCCATTCTAATTCATTCGTACGATCCATTCTAATTCATTCACACGAATGTATCCATTCTAGTTCATTCGTACGATCCATTCTAATTCATTCGTACGATCCATTCTAATTCATTCGCACGATCCATTCTAATTCATTCATACGATCCATTCTAATTCATTCATATGATCCATTCTAATTCATTCGTACGATCCATTCTAATTCGCACAAATGTATCAATTCTAATTCATTCGTACGATCCATTCTAATTCATTCGCACGAATGTATCCATTCTAATTCATTCGTACGATCCATTCTAATTCATTCGTACGATCCATTCTAATTAATTCGTATGATCCATTCTAATTCATTCGTACGATCCATTCTAATTCATTCGTACGATCCATTCTTACTCATTCGTACGATCCATTCTATTTCCTTCGTACGATCCATTCTAATTCTTTCGTACGATCCACTCTAATTCATTCGCACGATCCATTCTAATTCTTTCTTACAATCCATTCTAATTCTTTCGTGCGAATGAATTAGAGTGGATACCTTTGTGCATATGAATTAGAATGGATCATACGAATGAATTAGAATAGATCGTACGAATGAATTAGAATGGATCGTACGAATGACTTAGAATGGATACATTCGTGCGAATGAATTAGAATGGATCGTGCGAATCAATTAGACTGGATCGTGCGAATGAATAAGAATAGATCATTCAAATGAATTAGAATGGATCGTACGAATTAATTAGAATGGATACATTCGTGCGAATGAATTAGAATGGATTTTATGAATGAATTAGAATGGATCGTACGAATGAATTAGAATGGATCATACGAATTAATTAGAATGGATCGTACGAATGAATAAGAATGGATCGTGCGAATGAATTAGAATGGATCGTACGAATGAATTAGAATGGATACATTTGTGCGAATGAATTAGAATGGATCATACGAATGAATTAGAATGGATCGTACGAATGAATTAGAATGGATCGTACGAATGAATAAGAATGGATCGTGCGAATGAATTAGAATGGATCGTACGAATGAATTAGAATGGATCGTGTGAAAGAATTAGAATAGATCGTTTGAATGAATTAGAATGGATCGTGCGAATGAATTAGAATGGATCGTATGAATGAATTAGAATGGATACATTTGTGCGAATGAATTAGAATGGATCGTACGAATGAATTAGAATGGATCGTATGAATGAATTAGAATGGATCGTACGAATGAATTAGAATGGATCGTGCGAATGAATTAGAATGGATCGTACGAATGAATTAGAATGGATCATACGAATAAACTAGAATGGATACATTCGTGCGAATGAATTAGAATGGATCGTACGAATGAATTAGAATGGATCGTACGAATGAATTAGAATGGATCGTACGAATGAATTAGTATGGATACATTCGTGCGAATGAATTAGAATGGATCATACAAATGAATTAGAATAAATCGTATGAATGAATTAGAATGGACCGTACGAATGTATTAGAATGGATCGTACGAATAAATTAGAATGCATACATTCGTCCGAATGAATTAGAATGCATCATACGAATGAGTAAGAATGGATCGTACGAATGAAATAGAATAGATTGTACGAATGAATTAGAATGGATTCGTACGAATGAATTAGAATGGATACATTCGTGCGAATGAATTAGAATGGATCGTACCAATGAGTAAGAATGGATCGTACGAATGAAATAGAATGGATTGTGCGAATGAATTAGAATGGATCGTACGAATGAATTAGAATGGATCGTGTGAAAGAATTAGAATGGATTGTATGAATGAATTAGAATAGATCGTATGAATGAATTAGAATGGATCGTACGAATGAATTAGAATGGATCGTACGAATGAGTAAGAATGGATCGTACGAATGAAATAGAATGGATTGCACGAATGAATTAGAATGGATCGTACGAATGAATTAGAATGGATCGTGTGAAAGAATTAGAATGGATTGTATGAATGAATTAGAATGGATCGTACGAATGAATTAGAATGGATCATACGAAGGAATTAGAATGGATCGTACGAATGAATTAGAATGGATCGTACGAATGAATTAGAATAGATCGTACGAATGAATTAGAATGGATCGTACGAAGGAATTAGAATGGATCGTACGAATGAATTAGAATGGATATATTCGTGCAAATGAATTAGAATGGATTGTATGAATGTATTAGAATGGATCGTATGAGTGAATTAGAATGGATCGTACGAATGAATTAGAATGGATCGTATGAATGAATTAGAATGAATCGTGCGAAAGAATTAGAATGCATTGTATGAATGAATTAGAATGGATCTTGCGAATGAATTCGAATGGATCGCATGATCCATTCGAATAGAATGGATCGTATGAATGAATTAGAATGGATCGGGTGAATGAATTAGAATGGATTGTAGGAATGAATTAGAATGGATCGTATGAATGAATTAGAATGGATCGTATGAATGAATTAGAATGGATCGTGCGAATGAATTAGAATGGATCGTACGAATGAATTAGAATGGATCGTACGAATGAATTAGAATGGATCATACAAATGAATTAGAATGGATCATACGAATTAGTAAGAATGGATCGTACGAATGAAATAGAATGGATTGTACGAATGAATTAGAATGGATACATTCATGCGAATGAATTAGAATGGATCGGACGATTGAATTAGAATGGATCGTACGATTCATTCTAATTCATTCGTACGATCCATTCTAATACATTCGTACGATTCATGCTAATTCATTCGCACGATCCATTCTAATTCATTCGTACGATCCATTCTTATTCATTCATACGATCCATTCTAATTCATTCGCACAATCCATTCTAATTCATTCGTACAATCCATTCTAATTCATTCGTCTGATCCATTCTAACTCATTCGGTTGATCCATTCTAATTCATTCGTATGATCCATTCTAATTCATTCCCACGATCCATTCTAATTTATTCATACGATCCATTCTAATTCATTCGTACGATCTATTCTAATTCATTCGTACGAATATAACCATTCTAATTCATTCATACGATTCATTCTAATTCATTTGTATGAGCTATTCTAATTCATTCGTACGATCCATTCTAATTCATTCGTACGATCCATTGTAATTCATTCGTACAATTCATTTAGATTCATTCGTACAATTCATTTAGATTCATTCGCACAAATCTATCCATTCAAATTCATTCGTACGATCCAGTCTAATTCATTCGTACGATCCATTCTAATTCATTCGTACGATCCATTCTAATTCATTCATACGATCTATTCTAATTCATTCGTACGATCCATTCTAATTCATTCGTACGATCCATTCTAATTCCTTCGTACGATCCATTCTAATTCATTCGTACGATCCATTCTAATTCATTCGTACAATCTATTCTAATTCATTCGTACGAATGGATACATTCGTGTGAATGAATTAGAATGGATCGTACGAATGAGTAAGAATGGATCGTACGAATGAAATAGAATGGATTGCACGAATGAATTAGAATGGATCGTACGAATGAATTAGAATGGATCGTGTAAAAGAATTAGAATGGATTGTATGAATGAATTAGAATGGATCGTACGAATGAATTAGAATGGATCGTACTATGGAATTAGAATGGATCGTACGAATGAATTAGAATGGATCGTACGAATGAATTAGAATAGATCGTACGAATGAATTAGAATGGATCGTACGAAGGAATTAGAATGGATCGTACGAATGAATTAGAATGGATATATTCGTGCAAATGAATTAGAATGGATCGTATGAATGTATTAGAATGGATCGTATGAGTGAATTAGAATGGATCGTACGAATGAATTAGAATGGATCATATGAATGAATTAGAATGGATACATTCGTGTGAATGAATTAGAATGGAACGTATGAATGAATTAGAATAGATTTTGTGAATGAATTAGAACTGATCGTACGAATGAATTAGAATGGATACATTCGTGCGAATGAATTAGAATGGATTGTATGAATGAATTAGAATGGATCGTACGAATGAACTAGAATGGATACATTCGTGCGAATCAATTAGAATGGATCGTACGAATGAATTAGAATGGATCGTACGAATGAATTAGAATGGATCTTACGAATGAATTAGAATGGATCGTACGAATGAATTAGAATGGATCGTACGAATGAATTAGAATGGATCGTACGAATAAATTAGAATGGATACATTCGTCCGAATGAATTAGAATGGATCAAACGAATGAGTAAGAATGGATCGTACGAATGAAATAGAATAGATTGTATGAATAAATTAGAATGGATCCTACGAATGAATTAGAATGGATCGTGTGAAAGAATTAGAATGGATTGTATGAATGAATTAGAATGGATCGTATGAATGAATTAGAATGGATCGTGCGAATTAATTCGAATGGATCGTACGAATTCATTCGAATTCATTCATACAATCAATTCTAATTCTTTCACACGATCCATTCTAATTCATTCGTACGTTCCATTCTAATTCATTAGCACGATCCATGCTAATTCATTCGTTCGATCAATTCTAATTCATTAGCACGATCCATTCTAATTCATTTGCACGATCCATTCTAATTCATTCATAGGATTCATTCTAATTCATTCATACGATCTATTCTAATTCGTTCGCACGAATGTATCCATTCTAATTCATTCGCACGAATGTATCTATTCTAATTCATTCGTACGATCCATTCTAATTCATTCGTACGATCCATTCTAATTCATTCGTACGATCCGTTCTAATTCATTCATACGATCTATTCTAATTCATTCATACAATCTATTCTAATTCTTTCACACGATCCATTCTAATTCATTCGTACGATCCATTCTAATTCATTCACACAATCCATTCTATTTCATTGGTACGATCCATTCTTACTCATTGGTACGATCCATTCTAATTCATTCGTACGAATGTATCCATTCTAATTCATTCGTACGAATCCATTCTAATTCATTCGTACAATCCATTCTATTTCATTCGTACGATCCATTCTTACTCATTCGTATGATCCATTCTAATTCAATCGCACGAATGTATCCATTCTAAATCATTCGTACGATCCATTCTAATTCATTCGTACGATCCATTCTAAATCATTCGTACAATCCATTCTATTTCATTCGTACGATCAATTCTAATTCATTAGCATGATCCATTCTAATTCATTCGTACGATCCATTCAAATTCATTCGCACGATCCATTCTAATTCATTCGTACAATCCATTCTATTTCATTCGTACGATCCATTCTTACTCATTCGTATGATCCATTCTAATTCATTCGCACGAATGTATCCATTCTAATCCATTCGTACGATCCATTCTAATCCATTCGTACGATCCGTTCTAATTCATTCGCATGAATGTAACCATTCTAATTCATTCATTTGATCCATTCTAATTCATTCGTAGGATCCATTCTAATTCATTCGTCCGATCCATTCTAATTCATTCGCACGAATGTATCCATTCTAAACCATTCATACGATCCATTCTAATTTATTCGTACGATCTATTCTAATTCATTCGTAAGATCCATTCTAATTCATTCGTACGATCCATTCTAATTCATTCGTACGATCCATTCTAATTCATTCGCACGAATGTATCCATTCTAGTTCATTCGTACGATCCATTCTAATTCATTCGTACGATCCATTCTAATTCATTCACACCATCTATTCTAATTCATTCGTACGATCCATTCTAATTCATTCGCACGAATGTATCCATTCTAATTCATTCGTACATACGATCCATTCTAATTCATTCGCACGAATGTATCCATTCTAATTCATTTGTATAATCCATTCTATTTCATTCGTACGATCCATTCTTACTCATTCGTATGATCCATTCTAATTCATTCACACGAATGTATCCATTCTAATTCATTCGTACGATCCATTCTAATTCATTCGCACTATCCATTCTAATTCATTCGTAAGATCCATTCTAATTCATTCGTATGATCCATTCTAATTTATTCGTTCAAATATATCCATTCTAATTCATTCGTACGATCCATTCTAATTCATTCGCACGATCCATTCTAATTCATTCGCACGAATGTATCCATTCTAATTCATTTGCACGATCCATTCTAATTCATTCCTATGATCTATTCTAATTCATTCGTACGATCCATTCTAATTCGTTCGCTCGAATGTATCCATTCTAATTCGTTCATACGATCCATTCTAATTCGTTCGTACGATCCATTCTAATTCGTTCGTACGATCCATTCTAATTCATTCGTACGATCCAATCTAATTCATTCCTACGATCTATTCTAATTCATTCCCTCGAATATATCCATTCTAATTCATTCGTTCGATCCATTCTAATTCATTCGCACGATCCATTCTAATTCATTCGTATGATCCATTCTAATCCATTCGTACGATCCATTCTAATTCATTCGTACGATCCATTCTAATTCATTCGTACGATCCATTCTAATTCATTCGCACGAATGTATCCATTCTAGTTCATTCGTACGATCCATTCTAATTCATTCGTACGATCTATTCTAATTCATTCACACGATCCATTCGAATTCCTTCGTACGATCCATTCTAATTCATTCGTACGATCTATTCTAATTCATTCGTACGATCCATTCTAATTCATTCGTACGATCCATTCTAATTCCTTCGTACGATCCATTCTAATTCATTCGTATAATCTATTCTAATTCATTCGTACGAATGGATACATTCGTGTGAATGAATTAGAATGGATCGTACGAATGAATTTGAATGGATGCCTTTGTCCAAATGAATTAGAATGGATCGTATGAATGAATTAGAATGGATCGTATGAGTGAATTAGAACGGATAGTACGAATGGATCGTACGAATCAATTAGAATGGATCGTGTGAAAGAATTAGAATGGATTGTATGAATGAATTAGAATGGATCGTACGAAGGAATTAGAATGGATCGTACGAATGAATTAGAATGGATCGTACGAATGAATTAGAGTAGATCGTACGAATGAATTAGAATGGATCGTACGAAGGAATTAGAATGGATCGTACGAATGAATTAGAATGGATATATTCATGCAAATGAATTAGAATGGATCGTATGAATGTATTAGAATGGATCGTATGAGTGAATTAGAATGGATCGTACGAATGAATTAGAATGGATCGTATGAATGAATTAGAATGGATCGTGCGAAAGAATTAGAATGCATTGTATGAATGAATTAGAATGGATCGTATAAATGAATTAGAATGGATCGTGCGAATGAATTTGAATGGATCGCATGATCCATTCGAATAGAATGGATCGTATGAATGAATTAGAATGGATCGGGCGAATGAATTAGAATGGATTGTAGGAATGAATTAGAATGGATCGTATGAATGAATTAGAATGGATCGTATGAATGAATTAGAATGGATCGTGCGAATGAATTAGAATGGATCGTACGAATGAATTAGAATGGATCGTACGAATGAATTAGAATGGATCATACGAATGAATTAGAATGGATCATACGAATGAGTAAGAATGGAACGTACGAATGAAATAGAATGGATTGTACGAATGAATTAGAATGGATACATTCATGCGAATGAATTAGAATGGATCGGACGATTGAATTAGAATGGATCGTACGATTCATTCTAATTCATTCGTACGATCCATTCTAATACATTCGTACGATTCATGCTAATTCATTCGCACGATCCATTCTAATTCATTCGTACGATCCATTTTTATTCATTCATACGATCCATTCTAATTCATTCGCACAATCCATTCTAATTCATTCGTACAATCCATTCTAATTCATTCGTATGATCCATTCTAACTCATTCGGTGGATCCATTCTAATTCATTCGTACGATCCATTCTAATTCATTCCCACGATCCATTCTAATTTATTCGTACGATCCATTCTAATTCATTCGTACGATCTATTCTAATTCATTCGCACGAATGTAACCATTCTAATTCATTCATACAATTCATTCTAATTCATTCGTATGAGCTATTCTAATTCATTCGTACGATCCATTCTAATTCATTCGTACGATCCATTGTAATTCATTCATACAATCCATTTAGATTCATTCGCACAAATGTATCCATTCATATTCATTCGTACGATCCAGTCTAATTCATTCGTACGATCCATTCTAATTCCTTTGTACGATCCATTCTAATTCATTCGTACGATCTATTTTAATTCATTCGTACGATCCATTCTAATTCCTTCGTACGATCCATTCTAATTCCTTCGTACGATCGATTCTAATTCATTCGTACGATCCATTCTAATTCATTCGTACAATCTATTCTAATTCATTCGTACGAATGGATACATTCGTGTGAATGAATTAGAATGGATCGTACGAATGAGTAAGAATGGATCGTACGAATGAAATAGAATGGATTGCACGAATGAATTAGAATGGATCGTACGAATGAATTAGAATGGATCGTGTGAAAGAATTAGAATGGATTGTATGAATGAATTAGAATGGATCGTACGAATGAATTAGAATGGATCGTACGAAGGAATTAGAATTGATCGTACGAATGAATTAGAATGGATCGTACGAATGAATTAGAATAGATCGTACGAATGAATTAGAATGGATCGTACGAATGAATTAGAATGAACTAGAATGGATACATTCGTGCGAATGAATTAGAATGGATCGTACGAATGAATTAGAATGGATCGTACAAATGAATTAGAATGGATCTTACGAATGAATTAGAATGGATTGTACGAATGCACGATCCATGCTAATTCATTCGTTCGATCAATTCTAATTCATTAGCACGATCTATTCTAATTCATTCGTACGATCCATTCTAATTCATTCGTACGATCCATTCTAAATCCTTCGTACGATCCATTCTAATTCATTCATACAATCTATTCTAATTCATTCATACAATCCATTCTAATTCTTTTACACGATCCATTCTAATTCATTTGTACGATCCATTCTAATTCATTCGCACAATCCATTCTAATTCATTCGCACGAATGTATCCATTCTAAATCATTCGTACAATCCATTCTGTTTCATTTGTACGATCCATTCTTACTCATTGTACGAATGAATTAGAATGGATCCTACGAATGAATTAGAATGGATCGTGTGAAAGAATTAGAATGGATTATATAAATGAATTAGAATGGATCGTATGAATGAATTAGAATGGATCGTACGAATGAATTAGAATGGATACATTCGTGCGAATGAATTAGAATTGATCGTACGAATGAATTAGAATGGATCGTGCAAATGAATTAGAATGGATCGTACGAATGAATTAGAATGGATCGTACGAATGAACTAGAAAGGATACATTCATGCGAATGAATTAGAATGGATCATACGAATGAATTAGAATGGATCGTACGAATGAATTAGAATGGATCTTACGAATGAATTAGAATGGATCGTACGAATGAATTAGAATGGATCGTACGAATGAATTAGAGTGGATACATTCGTACGAATGAATTAGAATGGATCGTACGAAGGAATTAGAATGGATCGTACGAATGAATTTGAATGGATACATTTGTGCGAATGAATCTAAATGGATTGTATGAATGAATTACAATGGATCGTACGAATGAATTAGAATGGATCGTACGAATGAATTAGAATAGCTCATACGAATGAATTAGAATGAATCGTATGAATGAATTAGAATGGATACATTCGTGCGAATGAATTAGAATGGATCGTACGAATGAATTAGAATGGATATATTCGTGCAAATGAATTAGAATGGATCGTATGAATGTATTAGAATGGATCGTATGAGTGAATTAGAATGGATCGTGCGAATGAATTAGAATGGATTGTATGAATGAATTAGAATGGATCGTGCGAATGAATTAGAATGGATCGTACGAATTAATTAGAATGGATCCTATGAATGAATTAGAATGGATCGTGCGAATAAATTAGAATAGATCGTACGAATGAATTAGAATGGATCGTGCTAATGAATTAGAATTGATCGAACGAATGAATTAGAATGGATACATTCGTGCGAATGAATTAGAATGGATCGGACGAATGAATTAGAATGGATCGTACGAATGAGTAAGAATGGATCGTACGAATGAAATAGAATAGATCGTACGAATGAATTAGAATGGATCGTACGCAGGAATTAGAATAGATCTTACGAATGAATTAGAATGGATCGTACGAATGAATTAGAATGGATCGTACGAATGGATTAGAATGGATCCTACGAATGGATTAGAATGGATACCTTTGTGCATATGAATTAGAATGGATCGTATGAATGAATTAGAATGGATCGTAGAATGGATCGTACGAATGAATTAGACTGAATTAGAATGGATCGTACGAATGAATTAGAATAGATCATAGGAATGAATTAGAATGGATCGTGCAAATGAATTAGAATGGATACTTTCGTGCGAATGAATTAGAATGGATCGGACGAATGAATTAGAATGGATCGTACAAATGAGTAAGAATTGATCATACGAATGAATGGATCGTACGAATGAAATAGAATGGATTGTACGAATGAATTAGAATGGATCGTACAAATGAATTAGAATGGATCATACTAATGAATTAGAATGGATCATACGAATGAATTAGAATGGATCGTGTGAAAGAATTAGAATGGATTGTATGAATGAATTAGAATAGATCGTATGAATGAATTTGAATGGATCGTACGAATGAATTAGAATGGATCGTACGAATGAACTAGAATGGATACATTCGTGCGAATGAATTAGAATGGATCGTACGAATGAATTAGAATGGATTGTACGAATGAATTAGAATGGATCTTACAAATGAATTAGAATGGATCGTACGAATGCACGATCCATGCTAATTCATTCATTCGATCAATTCTAATTCATTAGCACCATCCATTCTAATTCATTCGTACGATCCATTCTAATTCATTCGCACGATCCATTCTAATTCATTCGTACGATCCATTCTAATTCTTTCACACGATCCATTCTAATTCATTCGTACGATCCATTCTAATTCATTCGTACGATCCATTCTAATTCATTCGTACGATCCATTCTAATTCCTTCGTACGATCCATTCTAATTCATTCATACAATCTATTCTAATTCATTCATACAATCCATTCTAATTCTTTCACACGATCCATTCTAATTCATTCGTACGATCCATTCTAATTTATTCATACAATCCATTCTAATTCTTTCACACGATCCATTCTAATTCAATCGTACGTTCCATTCTAATTCATTAGCACGATCCATGCTAATTCATTCGTTCGATCAATTCTAATTCATTAGCACGATCCATTCTAATTCATTCGTACGATCCATTCTAATTCATTCGCACGATCCATTCTAATTTATTCGTACGATCCATTCTATTTCATTCGCACGAATGTATCCATTCTAATTCATTCGTACATACGATCCATTCTAATTCATTCGCATGAATGTATCCATTCTAATTCATTTGTATAATCCATTCTATTTCATTCGTACGATCCATTCTTACTCATTCGTATGATCCATTCTAATTCATTTGCAGGAATGTATCCATTCTAATTCATTCGTACGATCCATTCTAATTCATTCGCACTATCCATTCTAATTCATTCGTACAATCCATTCTAATTCATTCGTATGATCCATTCTAATTTATTCGTTCAAATATATCCATTCTAATTCATTCGCACGATCCATTCTAATTCATTCGCCCGAATGTATCCATTCTAATTCATTTGCACGATCCTTTCTAATTCATTCCTATGATCTGTTCTAATTCATGCGTACGATCCATTCTAATTCATTAGCTCGAATGTATCCATTCTAATTCATTCGTATGATCCATTCTAATTCGTTCATATGATCCATTCTAATTCGTTCGTACGATCCATTCTAATTCATTCGTATGATCCATTCTAATTCATTCCTACGATCTATTCTAATTCATTCGCTCGAATATATCCATTCTAATTCATTCGCTCGATCCATTCTAATTCATTCGCACGATCTATTCTAATTCATTCGTATGATCCATTCTAATTCATTCCTACGATCTATTCTAATTCATTCGCTCGAATATATCCATTCTAATTCATTCGCTCGATCCATTCTAATTCATTCGCACGATCCATTCTAATTCATTCGTATGATCCATTCTAATTCATCCGTACGATCCATTCTAATTCATTCGTACGATCCATTCTAATTCATTCGCACGAATGTATCCATTCTAGTTCATTCGTACGATCCATTCTAATTCATTCGTACGATCAATTCAAATTCATTCTCACGATCCATTCAAATTCCTTCGTACGATCCATTCTAATTCATTCGTACGATCTATTCTAATTCATTCATACGATCCATTCTAATTCATTCGTACGATCCATTCTAATTCCTTCGTACGATCCATTCTAATTCATTCGTACGATCCAATCTAATTCATTCGTACAATCTATTCTAATTCATTCGTACGAATGGATACATTCGTGTGAATGAATTAGAATGGATCGTACGAATGAATTAGAATGGATACCTTTGTGCAAATGAATTAGAATGGATCGTATGAATGAATTAGAATGGATCGTATGAGTGAATTAGAACGGATAGTACGAATGGATCGTACGAATGAATTAGAATGGATCGTGTGAAAGAATTGGAATGGATTGTATGAATGAATTAGAATGGATCGTACGAATGAATTAGAATGGATCGTACGAAGGAATTAGAATGGATCATACGAATGAATTAGAATGGATCGTACGAATGAATTAGAGTAGATCGTACGAATGAATTAGAATGGATCGTACGAAGGAATTAGAATGGATCGTACGAATGAATTAGAATGGATATATTCGTGCAAATGAATTAGAATGGATCGTATGAATGTATTAGAATGGATCGTATGAGTGAATTAGAATGGATCGTATGAGTGAATTAGAATGGATCGTATGAATGAATTAGAATGGATCGTGCGAATGAATTAGAATGGATCGTATGAATGAATTCGAATGGATCGCATGATCCATTCGAATAGAATGGATCATATGAATGAATTAGAATGGATCGGGCGAATGAATTAGAATGGATTGTAGGAATGAATTAGAATGGATCGTATGAATGAATTAGAATGGATCGTATGAATGAATTAGAATGGATCGTACGAATGAATTAGAATGGATCGTATGAATGAATTAGAATGGATCGTGCAAATGAATTAGAATGGATCGTATGAATGAATTCGAATGGATCGCATGATCCATTCGAATAGAATGGATCATATGAATGAATTAGAATGGATCGGGCGAATGAATTAGAATGGATTGTAGGAATGAATTAGAATGGATCGTATGAATGAATTAGAATGGATCGTATGAATGAATTAGAATGGATCGTGCGAATGAATTAGAATGGATCGTACGAATGAATTAGATTGGATCGTACGAATGAATTAGAATGGATCATACGAATGAATTAGAATGGATCATACGAATGAGTAAGAATGGATCGTACGAATGAGATAGAATGGATTGTACGAATGAATTAGAATGGATACATTCATGCGAATGAATTAGAATGGATCGGACGATTGAATTAGAATGGATCGTACGATTCATTCTAATTCATTCGTACGATCCATTCTAATACATTCGTACGATTCATGCTAATTCATTCGCACGATCCATTCTAATTCATTCGTACGATCCATTCTTATTCATTCATACGATCCAATCTAATTCATTCGCACAATCCATTCTAATTCATTCGTACAATCCATTCTAATTCATTCGTATGATCCATTCTAACTCATTCGGTGGATCTATTCTAATTCATTCGTACGATCCATTCTAATTCATTCCCATGATCCATTCTAATTTATTCATACGATCCATTCTAATTCATTCGTACGATCTATTCTAATTCATTCGCACGAATGTAACCATTCTAATTCATTCATACGATTCATTCTAATTCATTCGTATGAGCTATTCTAATTCATTCGTACGATCCATTCTAATTCATTCATACGATCCATTGTAATTCATTCATACAATCCATTTAGATTCATTTGCACAAATTAATTAGAATGGATCGTATGAATGTATTAGAATGGATCGTATGAGTGAATTAGAATGGATCGTACGAATGAATTAGAATGGATCGTATGAATGAATTAGAATGGATCGTACGAATGAATTAGAATGGATCGTATGAATGAATTAGAATTGATCGTACGAATGAATTAGAATGGATCGTGCGAATGAATTTGAATGGATCGTACGAATGAATTAGCATGGATCGTACGAATGAACTAGAATGGATACATTTGTGCGAATGAATTAGAATGGATCGTACGAATGAATTAGAATGGATCGTACGAATGAATTAGAATGGATCATATGAATGGATTAGAATGGATCATACGAATGAATTAGAATGGATCGTGCGAATAAATTAGAATGAATCGAACGAATGAATTAGAATGGATATATTCGAGCGAATGAATTAGAATAGATCGTAGGAATGAATTAGAATGGATCATACGAATGAATTAGAATGGATCGTACGAACAAATTAGAATGGATCGTACGAACGAATTAGAATGGATCGTATGAATGAATTAGAATGGATACATTCGTGTGAATGAATTAGAATGGATCGTATGAATGAATAAGAATAGATTTTGTGAATGAATTAGAACTGATCGTACGAATGAATTAGAATTGATACATTCGTGCGAATGAATTAGAATGGATTGTATGAATGAATTAGAATGGATCGTACGAATGAACTAGAATGGATACATTCGTGCGAATGAATTAGAATGGATCATACGAATGAATTAGAATGGATCATACGAATGAATTAGAATGGATCTTACGAATGAATTTGAATGGATCGTACGAATGAATTAGAATGGATCGTACGAATGAATTAGAATGGATCGTACGAATGAATTAAAATGGATCGTACGAATGAATTAGAATGGATCGTACAAAAAAATTAGAATGGATACATTCGTCCGAATGAATTAGAATGGATCATACGAATAAGTAAGAATGGATCGTACGAATGAAAAAGAATAGATTGTACGAATGAATTAGAATGGATCTTACGAATGAATTAGAATGGATCGTGTGAAAGAATTAGAATGGATTGTATGAATGAATTAGAATGGATCGTATGAATGAATTAGAATGGATCGTGCGAATGAATTCGAATGGATCGTACGAATTCATTCTAATTCATTCATACAATCCATTCTAATTCTTTCACACGATCCATTCTAATTCATTCGTACGTACCATTCTAATTCATTAGCACGATCCATGCTAATTCATTCGTTCGATCAATTCTAATTCATTAGCACGATCCATTCTAATTCATTCGTACGATCCATTCTAATTCATTCGCACGATCCATTCTAATTCACTCATAGGATCCATTCTAATTCATTCATACAATCCATTCTAATTCATTCATACAATCCATTCTAATTCTTTCAGACGATCCATTCTAATTCATTCGTAGGATCCATTCTAATTAATTCGTACAATCTATTCTATTTCATTCGTACGATCCATTCTTACTCATTCGTATGATCCATTCTAATTCATTCGGACGAATGTATCCATACTAATTTATTCGTACGATCCATTCTAATTCATTCGTACGATCCATTCTATTTCATTCGTACGATCCATTCTTACTCATTCGTGCGATCCATTCGAATTCATTCGCACGATCCATTCTAATTCATTCATACGATCCATTCTAATTCATTCATACAATCCATTCTAATTCTTTCACACGATCCATTCTAATTCATTCGTAGGATCCATTCTAATTCATTCGTATAACCTATTCTATTTCATTCGTACGATCCATTCTTACTCATTCGTATGATCCATTCTAATTCATTCGGACGAATGTATCCATTCTAATTTATTCGTACGATCCATTCTAATTAATTCGCACGATTCATTCTAATTCATTCGTACGATCCATTCTTACTCATTCGTATAATCCATTCTAAATCATTCGTACGATCCATTCTAATTCATTCGCACAATCTATTCTAATTTATTCGTACGATCCATTCTAATTCATTCGTACGATCGTACGAATGAATTAGAATGGATCGTACGGAATGAATTAGAATGGATTGTCTGAATGAATTAGAATGGATACATTCGTGCGAATGAATTAGAATGGATCATACGAATGAGTAAGAATGGATCGTACGAATGAAATAGAATGGATTGTACGAATGAATTAGAATGGATTGTACAAATGAATTAGAATGGATCGTACGAATGAATTAGAATGGATCATACGAATGAGTAAGAATGGATCGTACAAATGAAATAGAATGGATTGTACGAATGAATTAGAATGGATCATACGAATTAATTAGAATGGATCATACGAATGAATTAGAATGGATCGTACGAATGAATTAGAATGGATCATACGAATGAGTAAGAATGGATCGTACAAATGAAATAGAATGGATTGTACGAATGAATTAGAATGGATCGTACGAATGAATTAGAATTGATCGTGTGAAAGAATTAGAATGCATTGTATGAATGAATTAGAATGGATCGTATGAATGAATTAGAATGGATCGTGCGAATGAATTCGAATGGATCGCATGATCCATTCGAATAGAATGGATCGTATGAATGAATTAGAATGGATCGGGCGAATGAATTAGAATAGATTGTAGGAATGAATTAGAATGGATCGTATGAATGAATTAGAATGGATCGTATGAATGAATTAGAATGGATTGTGCGAATGAATTAGAATGGATGGTACGAATAAATTAGAATGGATCGTACGAATGAATTAGAATGGATCATACGAATGAATTAGAATGGATCATACGAATGAGTAAGAATGGATCGTACGAACGAAATAGAATGGATTGTACGAATGAATTAGAATGGATACATTCGTGCGAATGAATTAGAATGGATCGTACGAATGAATTAGAATGGATCGTACGAATGAATTAGAATGCATCGTACGAAAGAATTAGACTGGATATATTCGTGCGAATGAATTAGAATGGATCGTACGAATGAATTAGACTGGATCGTACGAATGAATTTGAATGGATACATTTGTGCGAATGAATCTAAATGGATTGTATGAATGAATTACAATGGATCGTACGAATGAATTAGAATGGATCGTACGAATGAATTAGAATAGCTCATACGAATGAATTAGAATGAATCGTATGAATGAATTAGAATGGTTACTTTCGTGCGATCCATTCAAATTCATTCGTACGATCCATTCTAATTCATTCGTACGATCCATTCTAATTCATTCGTTAGATCCATTCTAATTCATTCGTAAGATCCATTCTAATTCATTCGTACGATCCATTCTAATTCATTCGTACGATCCATTCTAATTCATTCGCACGAATGTATCCATTCTAGTTTATTCGTACGATCCATTCTAGTTCATTCGTACGATCCATTCTAATTCATTCGTACGATCCATTCTAATTCATTCGTATGATCCATTCTAATTAATTCGCATGATCCATTCTAATTCATTCGTACGATCCATTCTAATTCATTCATACAATCCATTCTAATTCATTCGCACGAATATATCCATTCTAATTAATTCGTACGATCCATTCTAATTCATTCAAATGATCCATTCTTATTCATTCGCACGATCCAGTCTAATGGATTCGCACGATCCATTCTAATTCATTCGCACGAATGTATCCATTCTAATTCATTCGTACGATCCATTCTAATTCATTAATATGATCCATTCTAATTCATTCGCACGATCCATTCTAATTCATTCGTACGATCCATTCTAATTCATTCGTACGATCCATTCTAATTCATTCGCACGATCCATTCTAATTCATTCGTACAATCTATTCTATTTCATTTGTACGATCCATTCTTACTCATTCGAATGATCCATTCTAATTCATTCGGACGAATGTATCCATTCTAATTTATTCGTACGATCCATTCTAATTCATTTGTACGATCCATTCTAATTCATTCGTACGATCCATTCTAATTCATTCGTCCAATCCATTCTAATTCATTCGCACGAATGTATCCATTCTAATTTATTCGTATGGTCCATTCGAATTCATTCGCACAATCCATTCTATTTCATTCGTACGATCCATTCTTACTCATTCGTATGATCCATTATGGATACATTCGTGCAAATGAATTAGAATGGATCATACGAATGAGTAAGAATGGATCGTACAAATAAAATAGAATGGATTGTGCAAATGAATTAGAATGGATCGTACGAATGAATTAGAATGGATCGTGTGAAAGAATTAGAATGGATTGTATGAATGAATTAGAATAGATCGTATAAATGAATTAGAATGGATCGAACGAATGAATTAGAATGGATCGTACGAATGAACTAGAATAGATACACTCGTGCGAATGAATTAGAATGGATCGTACGAATGAATTAGAATGGATCGTACGAATGAATTTGAATGGATCTTACGAATGAATTAGAATGGATCGTACGAATGCACGATCCATGCTAATTCATACGTTCGATCAATTCTAATTCATTAGCACGATCCATTCTAATTCATTCGTACGATCCATTCTAATTCATTCGCACGATCCATTCTAATTCATTCGTACGATCCATTCTAATTCTTTCACACGATCCATTCTAATTCCTTCGTACGATCCATTCTAATTCATTTGTACGATCTATTCTAATTCATTCGTACGATCCATTCTAATTTTATTCGTACGATCCATTCTAATTCATTCGCTCGAATATATCCATTCTAATCCATTCGTACGATCCATTCTAATCCATTCGTACGATGCGTTCTAATTCATTCGCATGAATGTAACAATTCTAATTCATTCATTTGATCCATTCTAATTCATTCGTACGATCCATTCTAATTCATTCGTCCAATTCATTCGTCCGATCCATTCTAATTCATTCGCACGAATGTATCCATTCTAATCCATTCGTAAGATCCATTCTAATTCATTCGTACGATCCATTCTAATTCATTCGTCTGATCCATTCTAATTCATTCGCACGAATGTATCCATTCTAATTCATTCGTACGATCCATTCTAATTCATTCGTACGATCCATTCTAATTCATTCATAAGATCCATTCTAATTCATTCGTACGATCCATTCTAATTCATTCGTACGATCCATTCTAATTCATTCGCACGAATATATCCATTCTAGTTCATTCGTACGATCCATTCTAATTTATTCGTACGATCCATTCTAATTCATTCGTCCGATCCATTCTAATTCATTCGCACGAATGTATCCATTCTAATTTATTCGTACGATCCATTCTAATTCATTCGTACGATCCATTCTAATTCATTCGTACGATCCATTCTAATTCATTCGTACGATCCATTCTAATTCATTCGCACGAATGTATCCATTCTAGTTCATTCATACGATCCATTCTAATTCATTCGCACGATCCATTCTAATTCATTCATATCTATTCTAATTCATTCGCACGAATGTATCCATTCTTGTTCATTCGTACGATCCATTCTAATTCATTCGTACGATCCATTCTATTTCATTCGTACGATCCATTCTAATTCATTCATACAAACCATTCTAATTCATTCGCACGATCCATTCTAATTCACTCATACGATCCATTCTAATATATTCATATGATCCATTCTAATTCATTTGCACGAATATATCCATTCTAATTCATTCGTACGATCCATTCTAATTCCTTCGTACGATCCATTCTAATTCATTCGTACGATCCATTCTAATTCATTCATACGATCCATTCTAATTCATTCGTACGATCCATTCTAATTCATTCGCACAAATGTATCCATTCTAATTCATTCGTACGATCCATTCTAATTCATTCGTACGATCCATTCTAATTCATTCGTAAGATCCATTCTAATTCATTCGTACGATCCATTCTAATTCATTTGTACGATCCATTCTAATTCATTCGCGAATGTATCCATTCTAATTCATTCGTACGATCCATTCTAATTCATTCGTACGATCCATTCTAATTCATTCATACGATCTATTCTAATTCATTCATACAATCCATTCTAATTCTTTCACACGATCCATTCTAATTCATTCGTACGATCCATTCTAATTCATTCGCACAATCCATTTTATTTCATTCGTACGATCCATTCTTACTCATTCGTATGATCCATTCTAATTCATTCGCACGAATGTATCCATAATGGATCATACGAATGACTAAGAATGGATCGTACGAATAAAATAGAATGGATTGTGCGAATGAATTAGAATGGACCGTAAGAATGAATTAGACGTACGAATGAATTAGAATGGATACATTCGTGCGAATAAATTAGAATGGATCATACGAATGAGTAAGAATGGATCGTGCGAATGAATTAGAATGGATCGTATGAATGAATTAGAATGGATCGTACGAATGAGTAAGAATGGATCGTACGAATGAAATAGAATGGATTGTACGAATGAATTAGAATGGATTCGTATGAATGAATTAGAATGGATACATTCGTGCGAATGAATTAGAATGGGTCGTACGAATGAAATAGAATAGATTGTACGAATGAATTAGAATGGATCCTACGAATGAATTAAAATCGATCGTGTGAAAGAATTAGAATGGATTGTATGAATGAATTAGAATGGATCGTACGAATGAATTAGAATGGATCGTACGAATGAAGTAGAATAGATACATTCGTGCGAATGAATTAGAATTGATCGTACGAATGAATTAGAATGGATATATTCGTGCAAATGAATTAGAATGGATCGTATGAATGAATTAGAATGGATCGTATGAGTGAATTAGAACGGATCGTACGAATGAAATAGAATGAATTAGAATGATGTAGAATTGATCGTACGAATGAAATAGAATGGATTGTACGAATGATTTAGAATGGATCGTACGAATGAATTAGAATGGATCGTATGAATGATTTAGAATGGATACATTCGTGCAAATGAATTAAAATGGATCATACGAATGAGTAAGAATGGATCGTACGAATGAAATAGAATGGATTGTACGAATGAATTAGAATGGATTCGTACGAATGAATTAGAATGGATACATTCGTGCGAATGAATTAGAATGGATCGTACCAATGAGTAAGAATGGATCGTACGAATGAAATAGAATGGATTGTGCGAATGAATTAGAATGGATCGTACGAATGAATTAGAATAGATCGTACGAATGAATTAGAATGGATCGTACGAATGAATTAGAATGGATACATTTGTGCGAATAAATTAGAATGGATCGTACGAATGGATTAGAATGGATCGTACGAATGGATTAGAACGGATACATTCGTGCGAATGAATTAGAATGGATTGTATGAATGAATTAGAATGGATCGTTCGATCCATTCGAATTCATTCACATGATCCATTCTAATTCATTCGTACGATCCATTCTAATTCATTCATACGATCCATTCTAATTCATTCGTACGATCCATTCTAATTCATTCGTATATTCCATTCTAATACTTCGTACGATCTATTCTATTTCATTCGTACGATCCATTCTTACTCATTCGTATGATCCATTCTAATTCATTCGGACGAATGTATCCATTCAAATTTATTCGTACGATCCATTCTAATTCATTCGTACGATCCATTCTAAGTCATTCGTACGATCCATTCTTACTCATTCATATGATCAATTCTAATTCATTCGTACGATTCATTCTAATTCATTCGCTCGAATGTATCCAATCTAATCCATTCGTACGATCCATTCTAATTCATTCGTACGATCTATTCTAATTCATTCGTACGATCCATTCTAATTCATTCGCATGATCCATTCTAATTCATTCGTACGATCCATTCTAATTCATTCGTAAGATCCATTCTAATTAATTCGTATGATCCATTCTAATTCATTCGTACGATCCATTCTAATTCATTTGCACGAATATATCCATTCTAATTCTTTCGTACGATCCATTCTAATTCATTTGCACGAATGTATCCATTCTAGTTCATTCATACGATCCATTCTAATTCATTCGTACGATCCATTCTAATTCATTCATACAATCCATTTAGATTCATTCGCACAAATGTATCCATTCAAATTCATTCGTACGATCCATTCTACGATCCATTCTAATTCATTCGTATATTCCATTCTAATTCATTAGCACGATCCATGCTAATGAATTAGAATGGATCGTACGATCCAATCTAATTCATTCATACGATCCATTCTTACTCATTCGTATGATCCATTCCAATTCAATCGTACGATCCATTCTAATTCATTCGTACGATCCATTCTAATTCCTTCGTACGATCCATTCTAATTCATTCGTACGATCCATTCTTACTCAATGGTACGATCCATTCTAATTCATTCGCACGAATGTATCCATTCTAATTCATTCGTACGAATCCATTCTAATTCATTCGTACAATCTATTCTATTTCATTCGTACGATCCATTCTAATCCATTCTAATTCATTCGTACGATCCATTCTTACTCATTCGTTCGATCCATTCTAATTCATTCGTTCGATCCATTCTAATTCATTCGCACGATCCATTCTAATTCATTCGTATGATCCATTCTAATCCATTCGTACGATCCATTCTAATTCATTCGTACGATCCATTCTAATTCATTCGTCCGATCCATTCTAATTCATTCGCACGAATGTATCCATTCTAATTCATTCATACGATCCATTCTAATTCATTCGTACGATCCATTCTAATTCATTCGTAAGATCCATTCTAATTCATTCGTAAGAATAGATTGTACGAATGAATTAGAATGGATCGTACGAAGGAATTAGAATGGATCGTACGAATGAATTAGAATGGATCGTACGAATGAATTAGAATGGATCGTACGAAGGAATTAGAATGGATCGTACGAATGAATTAAATGGATCGTACGATTGAATTAGAATGGATCATACGAGTGAGTAAGAATGGATCGTATGAATGAATTAGATTGGATCGTACGATCCATTCTAATTCATTAGCATGGATCGTGCTAATGAATTAGAATGGAATATACGAATGAATTAGAATGGATCGTAGAATGGATCGTACGAATGAATTAGAATGGATCGTACGAATGAATTAGAATAGATCATAGGAATGAATTAGAATGGATCGTGCAAATGAATTAGAATGGATACATTCGTGCGAATGAATTAGAATGGATCGTGCGAA
This sequence comes from Chamaelirium japonicum, assembly GCA_947650365.1. Taxonomy (NCBI): domain Eukaryota; kingdom Viridiplantae; phylum Streptophyta; class Magnoliopsida; order Liliales; family Melanthiaceae; genus Chamaelirium; species Chamaelirium japonicum. Next base: position 1,089,749 of record CANTAL010000064.1, on the reverse strand, counting down.
TGAATTAGAATGGATCGTACGAATGAATTAGAATGGATATATTTGAACGAATAAATTACAATGGATCATACGAATGAATTAGAATGGATCGTACGAATGAATTAGAATGGATAGTGCGAATGAATTAGAATCGATCGTACGAATGAATTAGAATGGATCGTACGAATGAATTAGAATGGATCATACGAATGAGTAAGAATGGATCGTACGAATGAATTAGAATGGATCATACGAGTGAATTAGAATGGATCGTACGAATAAATTAGAATGGATACATTCGTCCGAATGAATTAGAATGGATCATACGAATGAGTAAGAATGGATCGCACGAATGAAATAGAATAGATTGTACGAATGAATTAGAATGGATCCTACGAATGAATTAGAATTGATCGTGTGAAAGAATTAGAATGGATTGTATGAATGAATTAGAATGGATCGTGCGAATGAATTCGAATGGATCGTACGAATTCATTCTAATTCATTCATACAATCCATTCTAATTCTTTCACACGATCCATTCTAATTCATTCGTACGTTCCATTCTAATTTATTAGCACGATCCATGCTAATTCATTCGTTCGATCAATTCTAATTCATTAGCACGATCCATTCTAATTCATTCGTACGATCCACTCTAATTCATTCGCACGATCCATTCTAATTCATTCATAGGATCCATTCTAATTCATTCATACGATCTATTCTAATTCTTTCGCACGAATGTATCCATTCTAATTCATTCGCACGAATGTATCCATTCTAATTCATTCGTACGATCCATTTTAATTCATTCGTACGATCCATTCTAATTCATTCGTACGATCCATTCTAATTCATTCGTATGATCCATTCTAATTCATTCATACGATCTATTCTAATTCATTCATACAATCCATTCTAATTCTTTCACACGATCCATTCTAATTCATTCGTATGATCCATTCTAATTCATTCGCACAATCCATTCTATTTCATTCGTACGATCCATTCTTACTCATTCGTATGATCCATTCTAATTCATTCGCACGAATGTATCCATAATGGATCATACAAATGAGTAAGAATGGATCGTACGAATGAAATAGAATGGATTGTGCGAATGAATTAGAATGGACCGTACGAATGAATTAGACGTACGAATGAATTAGAATAGATACATTCGTGCGAATAAATTAGAATGGATCATACGAATGACTAAGAATGGATCGTCATTCTAATTCATTCGTATGATCCATTCTAATTCATTTGTATCCATTCTATTTCATTCGCACGATCCATTCTAATTCATTCGCGCAATCTATTCTAATTCATTCGTACGATCCATTTTAATTCATTCGTACGATCAATTCTAATTCATTCATACAATCCATTCTAATTTATTCGCATGAATGTATCCATTCTAATTCATTCGTACGATCCATTCTAATTCATTCGCACAATCTATTCTAATTCATTCATACGATCCATTCTAATTCATTCGCACGAATGTATCCATTCTAATTCATTCATACGATCCATTCTACTTCATTCGTACTATCCGTTCTAATTCACTCATACGATCCATTCTAATTCATTCATACGATCCATTCTAATTCATTCGCACGAATATATCCATTCTAATTCTTTCGTACGATGCATTCTAATTCATTCGTACGATCCATTCTAATTCATTCATTTGATCCATTCTAATTCATTCGTACGATCCATTCTAATTCATTCGTCCGATCCATTCTAATTCATTCGCACGAATGTATCCATTCTAATTCATTCGTACGATCCATTCTAATTCATTCGCACGATCCATTCTAATTCATTCGTACGATCCATTCTAATTCATTCATATGATCTATTCTAATTCATTCATACAATCCATTCTAATTCTTTCACACGATCCATTCTAATTCATTCGTACGATCCATTCTAATTCATTCGCACAATCCATTCTATTTCATTCGTACGATCCATTCTAACTCATTGGTACGATCTATTCTAATTCATTAGCACGATCCATTCTAATTCATTCGTACGATCCATTCTAATTCATTCGCACGATCCATTCTAATTCATTCGTAAGATCCATTCTAATTCTTTCACACGATCCATTCTAATTCATTCGTAAGATCCATTCTAATTCATTCGTACGATCCATTCTAATTCATTCGTACGATCCATTCTAATTCATTCGTACGATCCATTCTAATTCATTCATACGATCTATTCTAATTCATTCATACAATCCATTCTAATTCTTTCACACGATCCATTCTAATTCATTCGTACGATCCATTCTAATTCATTCGTACGATCCATTCTAATTCATTCGCACAATCCATTCTAATTCATTCGCATGAATGTATCCATTCTAAATCATTCGTACAATCCATTCTATTTCATTCGTACGATCCATTCTTACTCATTGTACGAATGAATTAGAATGGATCCTACGAATGAATTAGAATGGATCGTGTGAAAGAATTAGAATGGATTGTACGAATGAATTAGAATGGATCGTACGAATGAATTAGAATGGATCGTGTGAAAGAATTAGAATGGATTGTATGAATGAATTAGAATAGATCGTATGAATGAATTAGAATGGATCATACGAATCAATTAGAATGGATCGTACGAATGAATTAGAATGGATCTTACGAATGAATTAGAATGGATCGTACGAATGAATTAGAATGGATCGTACGAATAAATTAGAATGGATACATTCGTCCGAATGAATTAGAATGGATCATACGAATGAGTAAGAATGGATCGTACGAATGAAATAGAATAGATTGTACGAATGAATTAGAATGGATCCAACGAATGAATTCGAATGGATCGTACGAATGAATTAGAATGGATCATATTAATGAATTAGAATGGATCGTACGAATGAATTAGAATGGATACATTCGTGCGAATGAATTAGAATGGATCGTGCGAATCAATTAGACTGGATCATGCGAATGAATAAGAATAGATCATACGAATGAATTAGAATGGATCATATGAATGAATTAGAATGGATCGTACGAATGAATTAGAATGGATCGTACGAATAAATTAGAATGGATACATTCGTCCGAATGAAGTAGAATGGATCATACGAATGAGTAAGAATGGATCGTACGAATGAAATAGAATAGATTGTACGAATGAATTAGAATGGATCCTACGAATGAATTAGAATAGATCATGTGAAAGAATTAGAATGGATTGTATGAATGAATTATAATGGATCGTGCGAATGAATTAGAATGGATCGTACGAATGAATTAGAATGGATACATTTGTGCGAATGAATTAGAATGGATCGTACGAATGAATTAGAATGGATCGTATGAATGAATTAGAATAGATCGTACGAATGAATTAGAATGGATCGTGCGAATGAATTAGAATGGATCGTACGAATGAATTAGAATGGATCGTGTGAAAGAATTAGAATGGATCGTACGAATGAATTAGAATGAATCGTGCGAATGAATTAGAATGGATCGTACGAATGAATTAGAATGGATACATTTGTGCGAATGAATTAGAATAGATCGTACGAATGAATTAGAATGGATCGTATGAATGAATTAGAATGGATCGTACGAATGAATTAGAATGGATCGTGCGAATGAATTAGAATGGATCGTACGAATGAATTACAATGGATCTTACGAATGAATTAGAATGGATATATTTGTGCAAATGAATTAGAATGGATCGTATGAATGTATTAGAATAGATCGTATGAGTGAATTAGAATGGATCGTATGAGTGAATTAGAATGGATCGTATGAATGAATTAGAATGGATCGTGCGAAAGAATTAGAATGCATTATATGAATGAATTAGAATGGATCGTATGAATGAATTAGAATGGATCGTTCGAATGAATTCGAATGGATCGCATGATCCATTCGAATAGAATGGATCATATGAATGAATTAGAATGGATCGGGCGAATGAATTAGAATGGATTGTAGGAATGAATTAGAATGGATCGTATGAATGAATTAGAATGGATCGTATGAATGAATTAGAATGGATCGTGCGAATGAATTAGAATGGATCGTACGAATGAATTAGATTGGATCGTACGAATGAATTAGAATGGATCATATGAATGAATTAGAATGGATCATACGAATGAGTAAGAATGGATCGTACGAATGAGATAGAATGGATTGTACGAATGAATTAGAATGGATACATTCATGCGAATGAATTAGAATGGATCGGACGATTGAATTAGAATGGATCGTACGATTCATTCTAATTCATTCGTACGATCCAATCTAATACATTCGTACGATTCATGCTAATTCATTCGCACGATCCATTCTAATTCATTCGTACGATCCATTCTTATTCATTCATACGATCCATTCTAATTCATTCGCACAATCCATTCTAATTCATTCGTACAATCCATTCTAATTCATTCGTATGATCCATTCTAACTCATTCGGTGGATCTATTCTAATTCATTCGTACGATCCATTCTAATTCATTCCCATGATCCATTCTAATTTATTCGTACGATCCATTCTAATTCATTCGTACGATCTATTCTAATTCATTCGCACGAATGTAACCATTCTAATTCATTCATGCGATTCATTCTAATTCATTCGTATGAGCTATTCTAATTCATTCATACGATCCATTCTAATTCATTCGTACGATCCATTGTAATTCATTCATACAATCCATTTAGATTCATTCGCACAAATGTATCCATTCAAATTCATTCGTACGATCCAGTCTAATTCATTCGTACGATCCATTCTAATTCCTTCGTACGATCCATTCTAATTCATTCGTACGATCTATTCTAATTCATTCGTACGATCCATTCTAATTCATTCGTACGATCCATTCTAATTCCTTCGTACGATCCATTCTAATTCATTCGTACGATCCATTCTAATTCATTCGTACAATCTATTCTAATTCATTCGTACGAATGGATACATTCGTGTGAATGAATTAGAATGGATCGTACGAATGAGTAAGAATGGATCGTACGAATGAAATAGAATGGATTGCACGAATGAATTAGAATGGATCGTACGAATGAATTAGAATGGATCGTGTGAAAGAATTAGAATGGATTGTATGAATGAATTAGAATGGATCGTACGAATGAATTAGAATGGATCGTACGAATGAATTAGAATGGATCGTACGAATGAATTAGAATAGATCGTACGAATGAATTAGAATGGATCGTACGAAGGAATTAGAATAGATCGTACGAATGAATTAGAATGGATCGTACGAATGAATTAGAATGGATTGTGCTGTTGGAAGTTAATCCGGGTCAGAGGCTCGCAGCGGAAACGATTTGGCGGTCGAAAGACCGTTCATGGTGCACGTTACACGATTTAATTTTTCACAGAAACTAATCTACATATGTGTGCATGTGTATGCACGAGAATCGAAAACCCCTAACGGCAATCTAGCGTAATGATTAACTAGCATGGATGCAAATCATAATGCTCGCTAGATCTACATGTTAGATTACACATACCTTTCGTACGGATCTTTTAACCGCGGAGGATTGTCTTCTTTGTCGATGGAGACGGAAGATCGTTCGCGAAGATGCCGACGGTACGAATGGAGATGTTGCCTTCTTGTTCACCCGATCTCACACGATGCACGGAACGTCGCTCTCGGATCTCTGAGTGCCTCCGAAGAACGACCCTTCTCCTTCTTCAGAACTCCACGCGAGGAAGACGAAGTAGCAAGCGGGAAACGGGAGATGAAACGGGAGAGAACTCGAGAGATGAGAGAGAGGGGGGTTCGGTTTCTCTTGTGTATGGGGCCGGCGCCCATAGGTGCCTTTATAGGGCCGGCCAACACCCCTTGGATAAGGATCCAAGGGGATATTAACCCCCTCTCATTATCTCTCCATTATCTCCCTTTTATCTCTCCGCGTATTTATCCGTTTTCCCACTTTTTAGGGCTCGATTTTAACCGATTTATCGCCCCATCCCTATCCATATGGCCGGCCCTATAGATGAGGGATTCTTATCCCTACATCATAGGGCCGGCCCTAGTGAGGTGTCCCACCACTAGGGTCGGCCAACAGTGAGGTCCGGCAGAGTGAGGTTTTTACCAAAACGCCCCGACGCCTCATTTTGACCATTTCTAGCGTGCGATACCTAACGGCCATTACTTAAGTGATATCTACTAGTTACTTACTATTAACTGAGGCCACCGGAGGGTGCCTCTAGCATAGTCAACTAGTCAACTCGCAACATACCCCGGTGCATCGCACCTATGCAGCGAAGTTCACTTATGGCTAGGGATTACTACATACGACTCTGTACTAATCCCGGGCACAACCCTTAGTACTCGTATGTAGTTACGCATCTACCGTGCTCTAGTGCCAAGCACACACGGAGCGTATACTTCTTTCTTCCTCCTGCTTATGGTGTTCCGAGGAGACGGTTCAAGAACCGTACATAATGTTGATAAGGTGGAACCATCAGGGACCGGGGTTCATGGCTTCCAACTCAAGCTCGATCGACACACTACCCGAGTGTACCATCGATCCTCTGAGCTCGAGTTAACCTGCGTAGCCACCCAGAGTGCGACGCAGGCTGCACTCCAATTCACCCAGACTTACTATGTTCTCCATCATACCCCTGCTCTCCGCTCAGTAGTGGTAAACCCGCTGTCCCTCCACTTGATGCCATGATTCACTTCGAGCGGTGAAGACTACCGTCAGACTCGAATGATCATATGACTTGGTTCCTTCCAGGTTGACCTATACATCGTACCTCTGATTACCCCGTCGAGTAATCGAACCCGGTCAACAGTCAAACTGATGACCACCAGGCCTGGGTTTGGTACAGTGTAAGTCACACCAAGGAACGCACCTCCCATCAGGGGTGTGGATGGCCTGCAGGAGTGACACGCTAATGCAACGCCAGCCGGGTAACCCAGTACACCGTGGTTTTGGATCACTGCATATGGACCCTCACACATTGGTGCGCCAAAGCACCACGCAACTGGTTAGTCCATCAGTCGTGGTTCCTCAGGGTTTAGGACCGTTTTACCCTAAGCAGAAACACGGCTTAGTGTACCAGTGTCTGCTCACTGATCTGTACACCGTGTTAGTTCCGTTCAGCCACAGACACTGTGCCTGGTGATGACCATGGTGAAGACATCCCATGAACTGTCATCGCCAACAGCTTAACATGATGAGGCGACCAACCTGATCATAGCTGCGAACTTATTTAGGTTATACGGGACCAATCCACTCAGTCTTCAACTCAGTGGACTACCATATAACCATGGCTCTCTGTTCTCAAAAGAACACGTAACTATGTTACGCACCTATATGCATCTCATATATTAATAACTATCAATCTTTATTAGACCAAAACATAAAGTTTTACAAGCTTAGAACACATCAATCCTAACAATCTCCCACTTGGTCTAGCGAAGCAAAACGGTTTTGACTCCCATCGCGTCCACATGTCGCTCGAATGCCTTGGTAGGTATTGCCTTTGTGAAAGGATCAGCAACATTATCTGTAGATGCAATCTGTGTCACCGCTACTCGCCCTTGCTTTTGAAACTGCCGAATCAAGTGGAACTTGCGCTCGATGTGCTTCCCCTTTTGGTGATGTCTTGGCTCCTTTGCTTGTGCTACCGCCCCACTATTGTCGCAGTAAAGCACAATAGGTAACTGGGCCTCTGGTACGCACCCCAAATCCGTAAGGAATTTCTTGAGCCATACCGCCTCTTTGGCTGCCTCGCACGCTGCAACGTACTCAGCCTCTGTGGTAGAGTCTGCGATGCATTTCTGCTTCACACTCTGCCAACTAACCGCTCCTCCTCCTAGCATAAACACAAAACCTGATGTCGACTTCCTGGATTCCAAATCTGACATAAAGTCAGAATCTGTATATCCAATCGGCGTCAGTTCTTGTCCAGTGTAAACCAACTCATAGTCCCTTGTTCTACGAAGGTACTTGAGTATACACTTCACAGCTGTCCAGTGATCTGGACCCGGATTCGACTGAAACCGACCCATCATGCCTACTGCGAAACAGATATCTGGCCTTGTACAATGCATAGCATACATTAGACTACCCAATGCCGAGGCATAAGGTATCTTCTGCATTTCTGCTCTCTCCTCAGGTGTCTTAGGACATTGATCCTTAGACAGTTTTATGCCATGTCTAAATGGCACAAAACCCTTCTTGGAGTTTTGCATGTCAAATCTAGCCATAACCTTATCTATATACGCAGCCTGTGACAGCGATAGAATCCTGTTCTGGCGATCACGTGTTACCTTGATCCCCAAAACATAACTCGCTTCACCTAGGTCTTTCATATCGAACTGTGTTGACAACCAGACCTTTACCGTTGACAATGTTCCTACATCATTTCCAATGAGCAGAATATCGTCTACGTAAAGTATCAAATATACTACTGTGGTCTTATCAGTCCTCTTGTATACACATGGTTCATCCTCGTTTTGAGTAAATCCATATGACTGGATTGCCTGATCAAAACGGATGTTCCAACTTCTAGATGCTTGCTTTAGTCCATAAATGGACTTCTGCAACTTGCAAACTAGATGTTCCTGACCCTCTGACTCAAAGCCTGGTGGCTGAATCATATAAATGTCTTCTTCCAAATTTCCATTAAGGAATGCTGTCTTGACATCCATTTGCCAGATCTCCCAGTCATAATGGGCTGCAATGGATAGGAGAATCCGAATAGACTTTATCATAGCTACCGGCGAGAAGGTTTCGTCAAAGTCGATCCCTTCTCTCTGGGTGTAACCCTTGGCAACTAATCTAGCTTTATAAGTCTCTATTGTACCATCGGATCCTCTCTTCTTCTTATACACCCACTTACACCCAATAGGTTTAATATTGGATGATGGTGTAACAAGAGTCCAGACTGCGTTATGGGACATTGATTCAATTTCTACCTCCATAGCCTTTTGCCAGTCAGAGCTGTCAGAAGCTCCCACTGCCTCATCGTAGCTCAGTGGGTCATCCTCCTGACACTCTGGATCAACCAATAAGGTTTCTCCATAGTATCTGTCAGGAGCTCTGATGTTTCTCCCACTGCGACGAGGTAGTGGTGGTGTTACAGGATTAACAGGTTCTACAGTATCTGGTATATTATTATCTGTAATGTCAGTTCCCACTATGCTTTTGGATGCGCTATCTGAGCTAATACCCAGCAGTTCATCCAGAACTACCTTACTAGTAGGTTTGTGGTCCACAATATAATCCTGTTCTAGGAAATAGGCGTTCGTAGAAACGATCACTTTCTTTTCCTCAGGATCATAAAATAGACCACCTTTGGTCTCCTTGGAATACCCTACAAATAAGCATACTCTGGTTTTAGTTTCCATCTTTTCCCTCTTATCCCTTCGCACATGTGCAGGGCATCCCCATATTCTGAAATGCTGTATCAATGGCTTTCGCTTTGACCACAGTTCTCTAGGGGTCAGAGGCACTGACTTAGACGGAACGTGATTCAGAATATAAACTGCTGTTTGTAGGGCATATCCCCAAAAGGTCATTGGTAAACTGGCGTAACTCATCATGCTACGAACCATGTCCAACAAGGTTCGATTCCTTCTCTCGGAAACTCCATTCTGTTGTGGGGTACCTGGAGCAGTTAACTGGGTTTTTATCCCATGCTCCACCATATACCCTAGGAACTCGTCAGATAGGTATTCACCTCCTCGATCAGATCGAAGGGTTTTTATATATTTACCTGTCTGCTTTTCTACTTCAGCCCTGAACTCTTTGAACATGTCAAAGGATTCCGACTTCCGATGCATCAGGTAAATGTAACCATATCTTGAGTAATCATCAATGAATGTGATGAAATACTCATGGCCTCCTATCGCCTTGACGTTCATGGGTCCACATACATCCGAATGGATTAACTCTAATACCTCAGTGGCTCTTACTCCTTTGCCTTTAAAGGACCTCTTGGTCATCTTGCCTTCCAGGCAGGATTCACAGGTGGGAAGGATCTCCGTAGGATCTGTTTCCAGAAGCCCGGCCTTCACCATTCTATGGATCCTATCTAAGGCAATATGCCCAAGTCGTAAGTGCCACAGGTGGGTTAAATTTTCCGATGGATTCTTACGCTTAGATGAATTAACATTAAATGCTGAAGTTATTATGTTATCTTTTTCAAATTTAGGACTTACAACATAGAGATGATTCTGAACCATTCCTCTTATTATAAAAGTTCCATTCAGTTTAAACGACACACCAGAAGCATCAAAATAAACTGAATAACCTTCATTAACTAAAGAAGAAACAGAAATTAAGTTACGTCGCAAGGACGGTACATAAAAGACATCTCTAAGTGTCAAAGTCTTATTATTCGAAAAACTAAGATTAACATCTCCAATAGCTTCAGCAGCAGCCACGGCCTCAGTTCCCATGCTCAGGGTCACTTCTCCATCAAGCAATCTTCTGCTTTCCTGAAACCCCTGAAGAGAGTTACAGGCATGGTTAGTGGATCCAGAATCCACAATCCAACTAGCAAAAGTACTATTACTTGAAAGAAATGATTCAACAACTAAGAGTTGTAGATTACCTTCACCAGCATTCTGAGGCTTCTTGCAGTCCTTCTTCCAATGACCCTTCTGGCCACACCGGAAGCACTTCGTGCCCGGTTTCTTTGATTCTCCAGACCCAGAGGCTCCAGCAGAGTCCTGCACAGGCAGTGACTTAGGTTTCCTTTTATGTCTCTTGCCCTGAGGTTTACCAGGCTTCTTGAAGGATCTGCGTTGCACGTGAAGTGCTTCGCCCTTCTGCTTGAAGCCATCCTCAGCTGCCTGGAGAGCTCCCAGAAGCTCTGCATTTGTCATAGCCAACTTGTTCAAATTAAAGTTGGTGACAAAGCCTTCAAAGGCTCCAGACAGTGACGAGAGGAAGATGTCTGTCATCACCTCGCCTTCTAGCACAATGTCCATGGTAGCTAGTTCGTTCTGGAACCCAAACATTTTCATCATGTGTTCCCGAACCAGCGTCCCATTGGACATCTTAGTGCCGACGAGTTTCTTGATGGTAAGGTATCGCGTAACGCGATTGTGACCTTCAAACATCTCCTTCAAATACAACATCATATCAGAAGCGTCGGGCATCTCCTCGACTTGCTTCTGCAGAGTTGTTTGCAAGGATGCTATAATATAGCATTTACATATCTCATTGGATTCCTTCCAGTCAGTGAATGCCTTTAACTGTGCCTCTGTGGCATTGGGTCCTGGCAAATCTGGCTCAGGGTCATTAAGGGCTGTCATATGTTTACCAATCCTTAGGACCAGGTACAGGTTGCGCTTCCAGTCCTCATAGTTGGGACCGGTAAGTTTGTGGTCATTTAGGATAGCGGACAGGGGGTCTAACTTAGTCATCTGAAAATAAAGATTGAATAATGAGTATGCATTAAAAACTTATTTTATGGATTTTTAAAACAAGCTAATTATATCCATATGTCGACGCTACCCTCAAGCGAAGTCATTACCATGGATCAATTAACCATGTATGTAAGATCTCGGAATCGACTGTACCTGCCCTAGGGGGCATCATACAGCGTCAATCCGCTCACATGGGCCTTTTCCTTGACCCTATCCAAATCTGCCAACTAAGGGCTGTGATGGACCATGGTTATCTTTCGGCCAGTACCACGTGATCACCGTTGTCTTCGCAACGAATACCTCACGTGTACTTAGGATGCTTACCCACGAGCCTAAGCAATTACGGCACGGGAGTTCATGCGGCCCCCACTAGGGTGGGATGAAAAGCCCTTCTCTCCTGGCCCCGTAATCGCCATATCCACAGGGAGGTCATTAAGTAATTTGGCATGGAAACACACAGCTCCCACCCTAGGGGGTGTGAAGTTATGCATCCCCACCCAAACACAAAATGACTGGCCGTGGAGGCCAGAGGATCTTTTAAAAGTCCTCTCTTGCATCCCTTATAATTCTGAGGGTTATTTTGCGAGTATGAATTTATGCAAATGCAAAGGTAGCGACCTCCTAAATACTAGACCCTGGTCACACCATGCTCCCACTAGCGTTCAAACCTTTTGCCTAGCATTAATCACTCTCGGAATATCATAGTCCCTGCCTCAAGTGGATTTCTCCATTCAAGGGTCACATTACATATTCCAAGAGTATCGATGCTTTGCAAAATTGGTTATCACGCTAATGCTCTGGAGATAATCCTAGAGTCAGACTCACTGGAAAGGACTCCCACTAGTCATGGCGCCTCGCTTATAGATTTGACAATTGATGTTCAATGGATCTCCATCTCATCTTTGATTTCGATGCTGGCCAAATAGGCACACCCGACTAGTCGGGTGCTCTCCTAATGGTGGCATAACCATATGTGATGGGATCCCACTAACATCAAAAGTCAACTAAATAATAGGCGTCATCTAGCGGGATCCTAACCTCAAACAGTCGCTTGGACCGGAGGGGAAAGGCATCCCTCTGAAAACTGATAATCATATTATCTCATCGGGGTTCGATATGAAGCATAAAGAACTAATTAAAGAAAGCAACCATAAAAACTGAATTAAGTTCAGGGTCCGACCCCTGAACCTAATTAGCACAGCGCAGGCCTCTAGCTTTCTTCGCAAGGTTCCTCGGTCCGGCTCCTCCGTCGCGCTTGCGAACACTTTGCCGGATCGTCTTCATCCTCTAGGGTTCCGCTTCCGCTCCCGATGGTGGATTTCTTTGGCACGTCTTTCTTCTCGATCTGTAACTGAAAAAGTCTAGTACGCTACGAGCAAGTGCTCGGTCGTACACAATTTCCTAGAAAGAAAAGAAAACACACCTAGAAAAAGGCCATGGGAAACCGAGGATGGACAAACCCCATCGCTCGCCCAATCTATGGCTCAATTACATATCCACACACAGAAAGCAAATCCAGACAATTGCTAACTCGGGGTCCGACCCCCGGTAGCAAGCACAAAGCATAGATCTAGATTTTTTATAGCGGCGCCCTGCAAGAATGATTAATAGAACAAGCACAATCTATATATATGCATGATCTAAGCGTATGAACCCCGATGATCTCACGCATTCATCATGCGCACACATGTTAGTTTCATGAAAAAACGTGAAACGCACACCACTAATGCGGCTCTGATACCAATTGTTGGAAGTTAATCCGGGTCAGAGGCTCGCAGCGGAAACGATTTGGCGGTCGAAAGACCGTTCATGGTGCACGTTACACGATTTAATTTTTCACAGAAACTAATCTACATATGTGTGCATGTGTATGCACGAGAATCGAAAACCCCTAACGGCAATCTAGCGTAATGATTAACTAGCATGGATGCAAATCATAATGCTCGCTAGATCTACATGTTAGATTACACATACCTTTCGTACGGATCTTTTAACCGCGGAGGATTGTCTTCTTTGTCGATGGAGACGGAAGATCGTTCGCGAAGATGCCGACGGTACGAATGGAGATGTTGCCTTCTTGTTCACCCGATCTCACACGATGCACGGAACGTCGCTCTCGGATCTCTGAGTGCCTCCGAAGAACGACCCTTCTCCTTCTTCAGAACTCCACGCGAGGAAGACGAAGTAGCAAGCGGGAAACGGGAGATGAAACGGGAGAGAACTCGAGAGATGAGAGAGAGGGGGGTTCGGTTTCTCTTGTGTATGGGGCCGGCGCCCATAGGTGCCTTTATAGGGCCGGCCAACACCCCTTGGATAAGGATCCAAGGGGATATTAACCCCCTCTCATTATCTCTCCATTATCTCCCTTTTATCTCTCCGCGTATTTATCCGTTTTCCCACTTTTTAGGGCTCGATTTTAACCGATTTATCGCCCCATCCCTATCCATATGGCCGGCCCTATAGATGAGGGATTCTTATCCCTACATCATAGGGCCGGCCCTAGTGAGGTGTCCCACCACTAGGGTCGGCCAACAGTGAGGTCCGGCAGAGTGAGGTTTTTACCAAAACGCCCCGACGCCTCATTTTGACCATTTCTAGCGTGCGATACCTAACGGCCATTACTTAAGTGATATCTACTAGTTACTTACTATTAACTGAGGCCACCGGAGGGTGCCTCTAGCATAGTCAACTAGTCAACTCGCAACATACCCCGGTGCATCGCACCTATGCAGCGAAGTTCACTTATGGCTAGGGATTACTACATACGACTCTGTACTAATCCCGGGCACAACCCTTAGTACTCGTATGTAGTTACGCATCTACCGTGCTCTAGTGCCAAGCACACACGGAGCGTATACTTCTTTCTTCCTCCTGCTTATGGTGTTCCGAGGAGACGGTTCAAGAACCGTACATAATGTTGATAAGGTGGAACCATCAGGGACCGGGGTTCATGGCTTCCAACTCAAGCTCGATCGACACACTACCCGAGTGTACCATCGATCCTCTGAGCTCGAGTTAACCTGCGTAGCCACCCAGAGTGCGACGCAGGCTGCACTCCAATTCACCCAGACTTACTATGTTCTCCATCATACCCCTGCTCTCCGCTCAGTAGTGGTAAACCCGCTGTCCCTCCACTTGATGCCATGATTCACTTCGAGCGGTGAAGACTACCGTCAGACTCGAATGATCATATGACTTGGTTCCTTCCAGGTTGACCTATACATCGTACCTCTGATTACCCCGTCGAGTAATCGAACCCGGTCAACAGTCAAACTGATGACCACCAGGCCTGGGTTTGGTACAGTGTAAGTCACACCAAGGAACGCACCTCCCATCAGGGGTGTGGATGGCCTGCAGGAGTGACACGCTAATGCAACGCCAGTCGGGTAACCCAGTACACCGTGGTTTTGGATCACTGCATATGGACCCTCACACATTGGTGCGCCAAAGCACCACGCAACTGGTTAGTCCATCAGTCGTGGTTCCTCAGGGTTTAGGACCGTTTTACCCTAAGCAGAAACACGGCTTAGTGTACCAGTGTCTGCTCACTGATCTGTACACCGTGTTAGTTCCGTTCAGCCACAGACACTGTGCCTGGTGATGACCATGGTGAAGACATCCCATGAACTGTCATCGCCAACAGCTTAACATGATGAGGCGACCAACCTGATCATAGCTGCGAACTTATTTAGGTTATACGGGACCAATCCACTCAGTCTTCAACTCAGTGGACTACCATATAACCATGGCTCTCTGTTCTCAAAAGAACACGTAACTATGTTACGCACCTATATGCATCTCATATATTAATAACTATCAATCTTTATTAGACCAAAACATAAAGTTTTACAAGCTTAGAACACATCAATCCTAACATGTGCGAATGAATTAGAATGAATCGTACGAATGAATTAGAATGGATCGTGTGAAAGAATTAGAATGGATTGTATGAATGAATTAGAATAGATCGTATGAATGAATTAGAATGTATCGTACGAATGAATTAGAATGGATCGTACGAATGAACTAGAATGGATACATTCGTGCGAATGAATTAGAATTGATCGTACGAATGAATTAGAATGGATCGTACAAATGAATTAGAATGGATCTTACGAATGAATTAGAATGGATCGTACGAATGCACGATCCATCCTAATTCATTCGTTCGATCAATTCTAATTCATTAGCACGATCCATTCTAATTCATTCGTACGATCCATTCTAATTCATTCGCACGATCCATTCTAATTCATTCGTACGATCCATTCTAATTCTTTCACACGAATGGATCTTACGAATGAATTAGAATGGATCGTACGAATGAATTAAAATGGATCTTACGAATGAATTAGAATGGATACATTCGTACGAATGAATTAGAATGGATCATACGAAGGAATTAGAATGGATCGTACGAATGAATTTGAATGGATCCAATGAATTACGAATGGATCTTACGAATGAAATAGAATGGATCTTACGAATGAATTAGAATGGATTGTACGAATGAATTAGAATGGATTGTACGAATGAATTACGAATGAATTAGAATGGATCTAATTCATTCGTACGAATGAATTACGAATGGATCTTACGAATGAATTAGAATGGATCATACGAATGAATTAGAATGGATCGTACGAATGAATTAGAATGGATCGTACGAATGAATTAGAATGGATACATTCGTACGAATGAATTAGAATGGATCGTACGAAGGAATTAGAATGGATCGTACGAATGAATTTGAATGGATACATTTGTGCGAATGAATCTAAATGGATTGTATGAATGAATTACAATGGATCGTACGAATGAATTAGAATGGATCATACGAATGAATTAGAATAGCTCATACGAATGAATTAGAATGAATCGTATGAATGAATTAGAATGGATACATTCGTGTGAATGAATTAGAATGGATCGTACGAATGAATTAGAATGGATATATTCGTGCAAATGAATTAGAATGGATCGTATGAATGTATTAGAATGGATCGTATGAGTGAATTAGAATGGATCGTGCGAATGAATTAGAATGGATTGTATGAATAAATTAGAATGGATCGTGCGAATGAATTAGAATGGATCGTACGAATGAATTAGAATGGATCCTATGAATGAATTAGAATGGATCGTGCGAATGAATTAGAATGGATCGTACGAATGAATTAGAATAGATCGTGCTAATGAATTAGAATTGATCGAACGAATGAATTAGAATGGATCGGATGAATGAATTAGAATAGATCGTACGAATGAGTAAGAATGGATCGAACGAATGAAATAGAATAGATCGTACGAATGAATTAGAATGGATCGTACGAAGGAATTAGAATGGATCGTACGAATGAATTAGAATGGATCGTATGAATGAATTAGAATGGATCGTACGAATGGATTAGAATGGATCCTACGAATGGATTAGAATGGATACCTTTGTGCATATGAATTAGAATGGATCGTATGAATGAATTAGAATGGATCGTAGAATGGATCGTACGAATGAATTAGAATGAATTAGAATGGATCGTACGAATGAGTAAAAATGGATCGTACGAATGAATGGATCGTACGAATGAAATAGAATGGATTGTATGAATGTATTAGAATGGATCGTACAAATGAATTAGAATGGATCGTACTAATGAATTAGAATGTTACATACGAATGAATTAGAATGGATCGTGTGAAAGAATTAGAATGGATTGTATGAATGAATTAGAATAGATCGTATGAATGAATTAGAATGGATCGTACGAATGAATTAGAATGGATCGTACAAATGAACTAGAATGGATACATTCGTGCGAATGAATTAGAATGGATCGTACGAATGAATTAGAATGGATCGTACGAATGAATTAGAATGGATCTTACAAATGAATTAGAATGGATCGTACGAATGCACGATCCATGCTAATTCATTCGTTCGATCAATTCTAATTCATTAGCACGATCCATTCTAATTCATTCGTACGATCCATTCAAATTCATTCGCACGATCCATTCTTATTCATTCGTACGATCCATTCTAATTCTTTCACACGATCCATTCTAATTCATTCGTACGATCCATTCTAATTCATTCGTACGATCCATTCTAATTCATTCGTACGATCCATTCTAATTCCTTCGTACGATCAATTCTAATTCATTCATACAATCTATTCTAATTCATTCATACAATCCATTCTAATTCTTTCACATGATCCATTCTAATTCATTTGTACGATCCATTCTAATTCATTCATACAATCCATTCTAATTCTTTCACACGATCCATTCTAATTCATTCGTACGTTCCATTCTAATTCATTAGCACGATCCATGCTAATTCATTCGTTCGATCAATTCTAATTCATTAGCACGATCCATTCTAATTCATTCGTACGATCCATTATAATTCATTCGCACGATCCATTCTAATTCATTCATTGGATCCATTCTAATTCATTCATACGATCTATTCTAATTCTTTCGCACGAATGTATCCATTCTAATTCATTCGCACGAATGTATCCATTCTAATTCATTCGTACGATCCATTCTAATTCATTCGTACAATCCATTCTAATTCATTCGTACGATCCATTCTAATTCATTCATGCGATCTATTCTAATTCATTCATACAATCCAGTCTAATTCTTTCACACGATCCATTCTAATTCATTCGTACGATCCATTCTAATTCATTCGCACAATCCATTCTATTTCATTGATACGATCCATTCTTACTCATTGGTACGATCCATTCTATTTCATTCGCACGAATGTATCCATTCTAATTCATTCGTACGAATCCATTCTAATTCATTCGTACAATCCATTCTATTTTATTCGTACGATCCATTCTTACTCATTCGTATGATCCATTCTAATTCATTCGCACGAATGTATCCATTCTAAATCATTCGTACGATCCATTCTAATTCATTTGTACGATCCATTCTAAATCATTCGTACAATCCATTCTATTTCATTCGTACGATCATTTCTAATTCATTAGCACGATCCATTCTAATTCATTCATACGATCCGTTCAAATTCATTCGCATGATCCATTCTAATTCATTCGTACAATCCATTGTTACTCATTCGTATGATCCATTCTAATTCATTCGCACGAATGTATCCATTCTAATCCATTCGTACGATCCATTCTAATCCATTCGTACGATCCATTCTAATTCATTCGCATGAATGTAACCATTCAAATTCATTCATTCGATCCATTCTAATTCATTCGTACGATCCATTCTAATTCATTCGTCCGATCCATTCTAATTCATTCGCATGAATGTATCCATTCTAAACCATTCATACGATCCATTCTAATTTATTCGTACGATCCATTCTAATTCATTCGTAAGATCCATTCTAATTCATTCGTACGATCCATTCTAATTCATTCGTACGATCCAGTCTAATTCATTCGCATGAATGTATCCAATCTAGTTCATTCGTACGATCCATTCTAATTCATTCGTACGATCCATTCCAATTCATTCGCTCGATCTGTTCTTATTCATTCGCACAATCCCTTCTAATTCATTCGCACGAATGTATCCATTCTAATTCATTCGTACGATCCATTCTAATTCAAATGCACAAAGGTATCCATTCTAATTCATTCGTACGATCCATTCTAATTCAGGATCGTACGAATGAATTAGAATGGATACATTCGTGCGAATGATCTAGAATTGATCATACGAATGAGTAAGAATGGATCGGACGAATGAATTAGAATGGATCGTACGAATGAATTAGAATGGATCAAATGAGTGAATGAATTAGAATAGATCGTGCGAAGGAATTAGAATGGATCGGTCGAATGGATCGTACGAATGAATTAGAATGGATCGTACGAATGAATTAGAATGGATCTTATGAATGAATTAGAATGGATCGTACGAATGAATTAGAATGGATCGTACGAATGAATTAGAATGGATACATTCGTGCGAATGAATTAGAATGGTTCGGACGAATGAATTAGAATGGATCGTACGAATGAATTAGAATGGATCGTACGAATAAATTAGAATGGATACATTCGTCCGAATGAATTAGAATGGATCATACGAATGAGTAAGAATAAATCGTACGAATGAAATAGAATAGATTGTACGAATGAATTAGAATGGATCCTACGAATGAATTAGAATGGATCGTGTGAAAGAATTAGAATGGATTGTATGAATGAATTAGAATGGATCGTATGAATGAATTAGAATGGATCGTACGAATGAATTAGAATGGATACATTCGTGGGAATGAATTAGAATTGATCGTACGAATGAATTAGAATGGATCGTGCGAATGAATTAGAATAGATCGTACGAATGAATTAGAATGGATCGTACGAATGAACTAGAATGGATACATTTGTGCGAATGAATTAGAATGGATCGTACGAATGAATTAGAATGGATCGTACGAATGAATTAGAATGGATCTTACGAATGAATTAGAATGGATCGTACGAATGAATTAGAATGGATCGTACGAATGAATTAGAATGGATACATTCGTACGAATGAATTAGAATGGATCGTACGAATGAATTAGAATGGATCGTACGGAATGAATTAGAATGGATATATTTGAACGAATAAATTAGAATGGATCATACGAATGAATTAGACTGGATCGTACGAATAAATTAGAATGGATAGTGCGAATGAATTAGAATCGATCGTTCGAATGAATTAGAATGGATCGTACGAACGAATTAGAATGGATCATACGAATGAGTAAGAATGGATCGTACGAATGAATTAGAATGGATCGTACGAATGAATTAGAATGGATCATACGAATAAATTAGAATGGATACATTCGTCCGAATGAATTAGAATGGATAATACGAATGAGTAATAATGGATTAGAATGGATCGTGTGAAAGAATTAGAATGGATCGTGCGAATGAATTAGAATGGATTGTACGAATGAATTAGAATGGATCATACGAATCGAATTCATTCGCACGATCCATTCTAATTCATTCATACGATCCATTCTAATTCATTCATACAATCCATTCTAATTCTTTCACACGATCCATTCTAATTCATTCGTAGGATCCATTCTAATTCATTCGTATAATCTATTCTATTTCATTCGTACGATCCATTCTTACTCATTCGTATGATCCATTCTAATTCATTCGGACGAATGTATCCATTCTAATTTATTCGTACGATCCATTCTAATTCATTCGTACGATCCATTCTAATTCATTCGTACGATCCATTCTAATTCATTTGTCCGATCTATTCTAATTTATTCGCACGAATGTATCCATTCTAATTCATTCGTACGATCCTTTCTAATTCATTCGCACAATATATTCTAATTCATTCATACGATCCAATCTACTTCATTCGTACTATTCGTTCTAATTCACTCATACGATCCATTCTAATTCATTCATACGATCCATTCTAATTCATTTGCACGAATATATCCATTCTAATTCATTCGTACGATCCATTCTAATTCTTTCGTACGATCCATTCTAATTCCTTCGTACGATCCATTCTATATCCTTCGTACGATCCATTCTATTTCATTCGTATGATCCATTCTAATTCCTTCGTACGATCCATTCTAATTCCTTCGTATCCATTCTAATTCACTCATACGATCCATTCTAATTCATTCGTACGATCCATTCTAATTCATTCATACAATCCATTCTAATTCATTCGCACGAATGTATCCTTTCTAGTTCATTCGTACGATCCATTCTAATTCATTCGTACGATCCATTCTAATTCATTCGTACGATCCATTCTAATTCATTCATACGATCCATTCTAATTCATTCGTACGATCAATTGTAATTCATTCGCACAAATGTATCCATTCTAATTCCTTCGTACGATCCATTCTAATTCATTCATACAATCCATTCTAATTCTTTTACACGATCCATTCTAATTCATTCGTACGATCCATTCTAATTCATTCGTGCAATCCATTCTATTTCATTTGTACGATCCATTCGTACGAATGAATTAGAATAGATTGTACGATCCATTCGTACGAATGAATTAGAATAGATCGTACGATCCATTCTAACTCATTTGTACGATCCATTCGTACGAATGAATTAGAATAGATTGTACGAATGAATTAGAATGGATCGTACGAAGGAATTAGAATGGATCGTACGAATGAATTAGAATGGATCGTACGAATGAATTAGAATGGATCGTACGAAGGAATTAGAATGGATCGTACGAATGAATTAGAATGGATATATTCGTGCAAATGAATTAGAATGGATCGTATGAATGTATTAGAATGGATCGTATGAGTGAATTAGAATGGATCGTACGAATGAATTAGAATGGATCGTATGAATGAATTAGAATGGATCGTACGAATGAATTAGAATGGATCGTATGAATGAATTAGAATTGATCGTACGAATGAATTAGAATGGATCGTGCGAATGAATTAGAATGGATCGTACGAATGAATTAGCATGGATCGTACGAATGAACTAGAATGGATACATTTGTGCGAATGAATTAGAATGGATCGTACGAATGAATTAGAATGGATCGTACGAATGAATTAGAATGGATCGTATGAATGGATTAGAATGGATCATACGAATGAATTAGAATGGATCGTGCGAATAAATTAGAATGAATCGAACGAATGAATTAGAATGGATATATTCGAGCGAATGAATTAGAATTGATCGTATGAATGAATTAGAATGGATCATACGAATGAATTAGAATGGATCGTACGAACAAATTAGAATGGATCGTACGAACGAATTAGAATGGATCGTATGAATGAATTAGAATGGATACATTCGTGTGAATGAATTAGAATGGATCGTATGAATGAATTAGAATAGATTTTGTGAATGAATTAGAACTGATCGTACGAATGAATTAGAATTGATACATTCGTGTGAATGAATTAGAATGGATTGTATGAATGAATTAGAATGGATCGTACGAATGAACTAGAATGGATACATTCGTGCGAATGAATTAGAATGGATCGTACGAATGAATTAGAATGGATCATACGAATGAATTAGAATGGATCTTACGAATGAATTTGAATGGATCGTACGAATGAATTAGAATGGATCGTACGAATGAATTAGAATGGATACATTCGTACGAATGAATTAGAATGGATCGGACGAATGAATTAGAATAGATCGTACGAATGAATTAGAATGGATCGTACGAATGAATTAGAATGGATCGTACAAATAAATTAGAATGGATACATTCGTCCGAATGAATTAGAATGGATCATACGAATGAGTAAGAATGGATCGTATGAATGAAAAAGAATAGATTGTACGAATGAATTAGAATGGATTCTACGAATGAATTAGAATGGATCGTGTGAAAGAATTAGAATGGATTGTATGAATGAATTAGAATGGATCGTATGAATGAATTAGAATGGATCGTGCGAATGAATTCGAATTGATCGTACGAATTCATTCTAATTCATTCATACAATCCATTCTAATTCTTTCACACGATCCATTCTAATTCATTCGTACGTTCCATTCTAATTCATTAGCACGATCCATGCTAATTCATTCGTTCGATCAATTCTAATTCATTAGCACAATCCATTCTAATTCATTCGTACGATCCATTCTAATTCATTCGCACAATCCATTCTAATTCACTCATAGGATCCATTCTAATTCATTCATACAATCCACTCTAATTCATTCATACAATCCATTCTAATTCTTTCAGACGATCCATTCTAATTCATTCGTAGGATCCATTCTAATTCATTCGTACAATCTATTCTATTTCATTCGTACGATCCATTCTTACTCATTCGTATGATCCATTCTAATTCATTCGGACGAATGTATCCATACTAATTTATTCGTACGATCCATTCTAATTCATTCGTACGATCCATTCTATTTCATTCGTACGATCCATTCTTACTCATTCGTGCGATCCATTCGAATTCATTCGCACGATCCATTCTAATTCATTCGTACAATCTATTCTATTTCATTCGTACGATCCATTCTTACTCATTCGTATGATCCATTCTAATTCATTCGGACGAATGTATCCATTCTAATTTATTCGTACGATCCATTCTAATTCATTCGCACGATCCATTCTAATTCATTCGTACGATCCATTCTTACTCATTCGTATAATCCATTCTAAATCATTCGTACGATCCATTCTAATTCATTCGTACGATCCATTCTAATTCATTCGCACAATCTATTCTAATTTATTCGTACGATCCATTCAAATTCATTCGTACGATCGTACGAATGAATTAGAATGGATCGTACGGAATGAATTAGAATGGATTGTCTGAATGAATTAGAATGGATACATTCGTGCGAATGAATTAGAATGGATCATACGAATGAGTAAGAATGGATCGTACGAATGAAATAGAATGGATTGTACAAATGAATTAGAATGGATCGTACGAATGAATTAGAATGGATCATACGAATGAGTAAGAATGGATCGTACAAATGAAATAGAATGGATTGTACGAATGAATTAGAATGGATCATACGAATTAATTAGAATGGATCATACGAATGAATTAGAATGGATCGTACGAATGAATTAGAATGGATCATACGAATGAGTAAGAATGGATCGTACAAATGAAATAGAATGGATTGTACGAATGAATTAGAATGGATCGTACGAATGAATTAGAATTGATCGTGTGAAAGAATTAGAATGCATTGTATGAATGAATTACAATGGATCGTATGAATGAATTAGAATGGATCGTGCGAATGAATTCGAATGGATCGCATGATCCATTCGAATAGAATGGATCGTATAAATGAATTAGAATGGATCGGGCGAATGAATTAGAATGGATTGTAGGAATGAATTAGAATGGATCGTATGAATGAATTAGAATGGATCGTGCAAATGAATTAGAATGGATCGTACGAATGAATTAGAATGGATCGTACGAATGAATTAGAATGGATCATACGAATGAATTAGAATGGATCATACGAATGAGTAAGAATGGATCGTACGAATGAAATAGAATGGATTGTACGAATGAATTAGAATGGATACATCCGTGCGAATGAATTAGAATGGATCGTACGAATGAATTAGAATGGATCGTACGAATGAATTAGAATGGATCGTACGAATGAATTAGAATGCATCGTACGAAAGAATTAGACTGAATATATTCGTGCGAATGAATTAGAATGGATCGTACGAATGAATTAGACTGGATCATACGAATGAATTTGAATGGATACATTTGTGCGAATGAATCTAAATGGATTGTATGAATGAATTACAATGGATCGTACGAATGAATTAGAATGGATCGTACGAATAAATTAGAATAGCTCATACGAATGAATTTGAATGAATCGTATGAATGAATTAGAATGGTTACTTTCGTGCGATCCATTCAAATTCATTCGTACGATCCATTCTAATTCATTCGTACGATCCATTCTAATTCATTCGTTAGATCCATTGTAATTCATTCGTAAGATCTATTCTAATTCATTCGTACGATCCATTCTAATTCATTCGCACGAATGTATCCATTCTAGTTCATTCGTACGATCTATTCTAGTTCATTCGTACGATCCATTCTAATTCATTTGTACGATCCATTCTAATTCATTCGTATGATCCATTCTAATTAATTCGCATGATCCATTCTAATTCATTCGTACGATCCATTCTAATTCATTCATACAATCTATTCTAATTCATTCGCACGAATGTATCCATTCTAATTAATTCATACGATCCATTCTAATTCATTCGTATGATCCATTCTTATTCATTCGCACGATCCAGTCTAATGGATTCGCACGATCCATTCTAATTCATTCGCACGAATGTATCCATTCTAATTCATTCGTACGATCCATTCTAATTCATTAATATGATCCATTCTAATTCATTCGCACGATCCATTCTAATTCATTCGTACGATCCATTCTAATTCATTCGTACGATCCATTCTAATTCATTCGCACGATCCATTCTAATTCATTCGTACAATCTATTCTATTTCATTCGTACGATCCATTCTTACTCATTCGAATGATCCATTCTAATTCATTCGGACGAATGTATCCATTCTAATTTATTCGTACGATCCATTCTAATTCATTTGTACGATCCATTCTAATTCATTCGTACGATCCATTCTAATTCATTCGTCCAATCCATTCTAATTCATTCGCACGAATGTATCCATTCTAATTCATTCGTATGGTCCATTCTAATTCATTCGCACAATCAATTCTATTTCATTCGTACGATCCATTCTTACTCATTCGTATGATCCATTATGGATACATTCGTGCAAATGAATTAGAATGGATCATACGAATGAGTAAGAATGGATCGTACGAATGAAATAGAATGGATTGTGCAAATGAATTAGAATGGATCGTACGAATGAATTAGAATGGATCGTGTGAAAGAATTAGAATGGATTGTATGAATGAATTAGAATAGATCGTATGAATGAATTAGAATGGATCGAACGAATGAATTAGAATGGATCGTACGAATGAACTAGAATAGATACACTCGTGCGAATGAATTAGAATGGATCGTACGAATGAATTAGAATGGATCGTACGAATGAATTTGAATGGATCTTACGAATGAATTAGAATGGATCGTACGAATGCACGATCCATGCTAATTCATTCGTTCGATCAATTCTAATTCATTAGCACGATCCATTCTAATTCATTCGTACGATCCATTCTAATTCATTCGCACGATCCATTCTAATTCATTCGTACGATCCATTGTAATTCTTTCACACGATCCATTCTAATTCATTCGTACGATCCATTCTAATTCATTTGTACGATCTATTCTAATTCATTCGTACGATCCATTCTAATTTTATTCGTACGATCCATTCTAATTTATTCGCTCGAATGTATCCATTCTAATCCATTCGTACGATCCATTCTAATCCATTCGTACGATGCGTTCTAATTCATTCGCATGAATGTAACCATTCTAATTCATTCATTTGATCCATTCTAATTCATTCGTACGATCCATTCTAATTCATTCGTCCAATTCATTCGTCCGATCCATTCTAATTCATTCGCACGAATGTATCCATTCTAATCCATTCGTAAGATCCATTCTAATTCATTCGTACGATCCATTCTAATTCATTCGTCTGATCCATTCTAATTCATTCGCATGAATGTATCCATTCTAATTCATTCGTACGATCTATTCTAATTCATTCGTACGATCCAATCTAATTCATTCGTACGATCCATTCTAATTCATTCGTACGATCCATTCTAATTCATTCGCACGAATATATCCATTCTAGTTCATTCGTACGATCCATTCTAATTCATTCGTACGATCCATTCTAATTCATTCGTCCGATCCATTCTAATTCATTCGCACGAATGTATCCATTCTAATTTATTCGTATGATCCATTCTAATTCATTCGTACGATCCATTCTAATTCATTCGTACGATCCATTCTAATTCATTCGTACGATCCATTCTAATTCATTCGCACGAATGTATCCATTCTAGTTCATTCATACGATCCATTCTAATTCATTCGCACGATCTATTCTAATTCATTCGTATCCATTCTAATTCATTCGCACGAATGTATCCATTCTAGTTCATTCGTACGATCCATTCTAATTCATTCGTACGATCCATTCTAATTCATTCATACGATCCATTCTAATTCATTCATACAAACCATTCTAATTCATTCGCACGATCCATTCTAATTCACTCATACGATCCATTCTAATACATTCATATGATCCATTCTAATTCATTTGCACGAATATATCCATTCTAATTCATTCGTACGATCCATTCTAATTCCTTCGTACGATCCATTCTAATTCATTCGTTCGATCCATTCTAATTCATTCATACGATCCATTCTAATTCATTCGTACGATCCATTCTAATTCATTCGCACAAATGTATCCATTCTAATTCATTCGTACGATCCATTCTAATTCATTCGTTTGATCCATTCTAATTCATTCGTAAGATCCATTCTAATTCATTCGTACGATCCATTCTAATTCATTTGTACGATCCATTCTAATTCATTCGCGAATGTATCCATTCTAATTCATTCGTACGATCCATTCTAATTCATTCGTACGATCCATTCTAATTCATTCATACGATATATTCTAATTCATTCATATAATCCATTCTAATTCTTTCACACGATCCATTCTAATTCATTCGTACGATCCATTCTAGTTCATTCGCACAATCCATTTTATTTCATTCGTACGATCCATTCTTACTCATTCGTATGATCCATTCTAATTCATTCGCACGAATGTATCCATAATGGATCATACGAATGACTAAGAATGGATCGTACGAATAAAATAGAATGGATTGTGCGAATGAATTAGAATGGACCGTAAGAATGAATTAGACGTACGAATGAATTAGAATGGATACATTCGTGCGAATAAATTAGAATGGATCATACGAATGAGTAAGAATGGATCGTGCGAATGAATTAGAATGGATCGTACGAATGAATTAGAATGGATCGTACGAATGAGTAAGAATGGATCGTACGAATGAAATAGAATGGATTGTACGAATGAATTAGAATGGATTCGTATGAATGAATTAGAATGGATACATTCGTGCGAATGAATTAGAATGGGTCGTACGAATGAAATAGAATAGATTGTACGAATGAATTAGAATGGATCCTACGAATGAATTAGAATCGATCGTGTGAAAGAATTAGAATGGATTGTATGAATGAATTAGAATGGATCGTACGAATGAATTAGAATGGATCGTACGAATGAAGTAGAATAGATACATTCGTGCGAATGAATTAGAATTGATCGTACGAATGAATTAGAATGGATATATTCGTTCAAATGAATTAGAATGGATCGTATGAATGAATTAGAATGGATCGTATGAGTGAATTAGAACGGATCGTACGAATGAAATAGAATGAATTAGAATGATGTAGAATTGATCGTACGAATGAAATAGAATCGATTGTACGAATGATTTAGAATGGATCGTACGAATGAATTAGAATGGATCGTATGAATGATTTAGAATGGATACATTCGTGCGAATGAATTAAAATGGATCATACGAATGAGTAAGAATGGATCGTACGAATGAAATAGAATGGATTGTACGAATGAATTAGAATGGATTCGTACGAATGAATCAGAATGGATACATTCGTGCGAATGAATTAGAATGGATCGTACCAATGAGTAAGAATGGATCGTACGAATGAAATAGAATGGATTGTGCGAATGAATTAGAATGGATCGTACGAATGAATTAGAATGGATCGTACGAATGAATTAGAATGGATCGTACGAATGAATTGGAATGGATACATTTGTGCGAATAAATTAGAATGGATCGTACGAATGGATTAGAATGGATCGTACGAATGGATTAGAATGGATACATTCGTGCGAATGAATTAGAATGGATTGTATGAATGAATTAGAATGGATCGTTCGATCCATTCGAATTCATTCACACGATCCATTCTAATTCATTCGTACGATCCATTCTAATTCATTCATACGATCCATTCTAATTCATTCGTACGATCCATTCTAATTCATTCGTATATTCGATTCTAATTCATTCGTACGATCTATTCTATTTCATTCGTACGATCTATTCTTACTCATTCGTATGATCCATTCTAATTCATTCGGACGAATATATCCATTCAAATTTATTCGTACGATCCATTCTAATTCATTCGTACGATCCATTCTAATTCATTCGTACGATCCATTCTTACTCATTCATATGATCCATTCTAATTCATTCGTACGATCCATTCTAATTCATTCGCTCGAATGTATCCATTCTAATCCATTCGTACGATCCATTCTAATTCATTCGTACGATCTATTCTAATTCATTCGTACGATCCATTCTAATTCATTCGCACGATCCATTCTAATTCATTCGTACGATCCATTCTAATTCATTCGTAAGATCCATTCTAATTAATTCGTATGATCCATTCTAATTCATTCGTACGATCCATTCTAATTCATTTGCACGAATATATCCATTCAAATTCTTTCGTACGATCCATTCTAATTCATTCGCACGAATGTAACCATTCTAATTCATTCGTACCATCCATTCTAATTAATTCGTATGATCCATTCTAATTCATTCGTACGATCCATTCTAATTCATTCATACAATCCATTTAGATTCATTCGCACAAATGTATCCATTCAAATTCATTCGTACGATCCATTCTACGATCCATTCTAATTCATTCGTATATTCCATTCTAATTCATTAGCACGATCCATGCTAATGAATTAGAATGGATCGTACGATCCAATCTAATTCATTCATACGATCCATTCTTACTTATTCGTATGATCCATTCCAATTCAATCGTACGATCCATTCTAATTCATTCGTACGATCCATTCTAATTCCTTCGTACGATCCATTCTAATTCATTCGTACGATCCATTCTTACTCAATGGTACGATCCATTCTAATTCATTCGCACGAATTTATCCATTCTAATTCATTCGTACGAATCCATTCTAATTCATTCGTACAATCTATTCTATTTCATTCGTACGATCCATTCTAATCCATTCTAATTCATTCGTACGATCTATTCTTACTCATTCGTTCGATCCATTCTAATTCATTCGTTCGATCCATTCTAATTCATTCGCACGATCCATTCTAATTCATTCGTAAGATCCATTATAATCCATTCGTACGATCCATTCTAATTCATTCGTACGATCCATTCTAATTCATTCGTCCGATCCATTCTAATTCATTCGCACGAATGTATCCATTCTAATTCATTCATACGATCCATTCTAATTCATTCGTACGATCCATTCTAATTCATTCGTAAGATCCATTCTAATTCATTCGTACGATCCATTCTAATTCATTCGTACGATCCATTCTAATTCATTCGCACGAATGTATCCATTCTAGTTCATTCGTACAATCCATTCTAATTCATTCGTATGATCCATTCTAATTCATTCGCACGATCCATTCTAATTCATTCGTACGATCAATTCTAATTCATTCGTGCAATCCATTCTATTTCATTCGTACGATCCATTCTTACTCATTCGTACAATCCATTCTAATTCATTCACACGAATGTATCCATTCGTACGAATGAATTAGAATAGATTGTACGAATGAATTAGAATGGATCGTACGAAGGAATTAGAATGGATCGTACGAATGAATTAGAATGGATCGTACGAATGAATTAGAATGGATCGTACGAAGGAATTAGAATGGATCGTACGAATGAATTAGAATGGATCGTACGATTGAATTAGAATGGATCATACGAATGAGTAAGAATGGATCGTATGAATGAATTAGATTGGATCGTACGATCCATTCTAATTCATTAGCATGGATCGTGCTAATGAATTAGAATGGAATATACGAATGAATTAGAATGCATCGTAGAATGGATCGTACGAATGAATTAGAATGGATCGTACGAATGAATTAGAATAGATCATAGGAATGAATTAGAATGGATCGTGCAAATGAATTAGAATGGATACATTCGTGCGAATGAATTAGAATGGATCGTGCGAATGAATTAGAATGGATCGTACGAATGAATTAGAATGGATATATTTGAACGAATAAATTACAATGGATCATACGAATGAATTAGAATGGATCGTACGAATGAATTAGAATGGATAGTGCGAATGAATTAGAATCGATCGTACGAATGAATTAGAATGGATCGTACGAATGAATTAGAATGGATCATACGAATGAGTAAGAATGGATCGTACGAATGAATTAGAATGGATCATACGAATGAATTAGAATGGATCGTACGAATAAATTAGAATGGATACATTCGTCCGAATGAATTAGAATGGATCATACGAATGAGTAAGAATGGATCGCACGAATGAAATAGAATAGATTGTAAGAATGAATTAGAATGGATCCTACGAATGAATTAGAATTGATCGTGTGAAAGGATTAGAATGGATTGTATGAATGAATTAGAATGGATCGT
The DNA here is from genome assembly GCA_947650365.1 of Chamaelirium japonicum. Taxonomy (NCBI): domain Eukaryota; kingdom Viridiplantae; phylum Streptophyta; class Magnoliopsida; order Liliales; family Melanthiaceae; genus Chamaelirium; species Chamaelirium japonicum. The sequence goes on along the minus strand of CANTAL010000064.1, from coordinate 1,058,207 downwards.
GCGAATGAATTCGAATGGATCGTACGAATTCATTCTAATTCATTCATACAATCCATTCTAATTCTTTCACACGATCCATTCTAATTCATTCGTACGTTCCATTCTAATTTATTAGCACGATCCATGCTAATTCATTCGTTCGATCAATTCTAATTCATTAGCATGATCCATTCTAATTCATTCGTACGATCCATCCTAATTCATTCGCACGATCCATTCTAATTCATTCATAGGATCCATTCTAATTCATTCATACGATCTATTCTAATTCTTTCACACGAATGTATCCATTCTAATTCATTCGCACGAATGTATCCATTCTAATTCATTCGTACGATCCATTTTAATTCATTCGTACGATCCACTCTAATTCATTCGTACGATCCATTCTAATTCATTCGTATGATCCATTCTAATTCATTCATACGATCTATTCTAATTCATTCATACAATCCATTCTAATTCTTTCACACGATCCATTCTAATTCATTCGTATGATCCATTCTAATTCATTCGCACAATCCATTCTATTTCATTCGTACGATCCATTCTTACTCATTCGTATGATCCATTCTAATTCATTCGCACGAATGTATCCATAATGGATCATACAAATGAGTAAGAATGGATCGTACGAATGAAATAGAATGGATTGTGCGAATGAATTAGAATGGACCGTACGAATGAATTAGACGTACGAATGAATTAGAATGGATACATTCGTGCGAATAAATTAGAATGGATCATACGAATGAGTATCGTCATTCTAATTCATTCGTATGATCCATTCTAATTCATTTGTATCCATTCTATTTCATTCTCACGATCCATTCTAATTCATTCGCGCAATCTATTCTAATTCATTCGTACGATCCATTTTAATTCATTCGTACGATCCATTCTAATTCATTCATACAATCCATTCTAATTTATTCGCATGAATGTATCCATTCTAATTCATTCGTACGATCCATTCTAATTCATTCGCACAATCTATTCTAATTCATTGATACGATCCATTCTAATTCATTCGCACAATCTATTCTAATTCATTCATACGATCCATTCTAATTCATTCGCACGAATGTATCCATTCTAATTCATTCATACGATCCATTCTACTTCATTCGTACTATCCGTTCTAATTCACTCATACGATCCATTCTAATTCATTCATACGATCCATTCTAATTCATTCGCACGAATATATCCATTATAATTCTTTCGTACGATGCATTCTAATTCATTCGTACGATCCATTCTAATTCATTCATTTGATCCATTCTAATTCATTCGTACGATCCATTCTAATTCATTCGTCCGATCCATTCTAATTCATTCGCACGAATGTATCCATTCTAATTCATTCGTACGATCCATTCTAATTCATTCGCACGATCCATTCTAATTCATTCGTACGATCCATTCTAATTCATTCATACGATCTATTCTAATTCATTCATACAATCCATTCTAATTCTTTCACACGATCCATTCTAATTCATTCGTACGATCCATTCTAATTCATTCGCACAATCCATTCTATTTCATACGTACGATCCATTCTTACTCATTGGTACGATCTATTCTAATTCATTAGCACGATCCATTCTAATTCATTCGTACGATCCATTCTAATTCATTCGCACGATCCATTCTAATTCATTCGTACGATCCATTCTAATTCTTTCACACGATCCATTCTAATTCATTCGTAAGATCCATTCTAATTCATTCGTACGATCCATTCTAATTCATTCGTACGATCCATTCTAATTCATTCATACGATCTATTCTAATTCATTCATACAATCCATTCTAATTCTTTCACACGATCCATTCTAATTCATTCGTACGATCCATTCTAATTCATTCGTACGATCCATTCTAATTCATTCGCACAATCCATTCTAATTCATTCGCACGAATGTATCCATTCTAAATCATTCGTACAATCCATTCTATTTCATTCGTACGATCCATTCTTACTCATTGTACGAATGAATTAGAATGGATCCTACGAATGAATTAGAATGGATCGTGTGAAAGAATTAGAATGGATTGTATGAATGAATTAGAATGGATCGTACGAATGAATTAGAATGGATCGTGTGAAAGAATTAGAATGGATTGTATGAATGAATTAGAATAGATCGTATGAATGAATTAGAATGGATCGTACGAATCAATTAGAATGGATCGTACGAATGAATTAGAATGGATCTTACGAATGAATTAGAATGGATCGTACGAATGAATTAGAATGGATCGTACGAATAAATTAGAATGGATACATTCGTCCGAATGAATTAGAATGGACCATACGAATGAGTAAGATTGGATCGTACGAATGAAATAGAATAGATTGTACGAATGAATTAGAATGGATCCTACGAATGAATTCGAATGGATCGTACGAATGAATTAGAATGGATCATATTAATGAATTAGAATGGATCGTACGAATGAATTAGAATGGATACATTCGTGCGAATGAATTAGAATGGATCGTGCGAATCAATTAGACTGGATCATGCGAATGAATAAGAATAGATCATACGAATGAATTAGAATGGATCATATGAATGAATTAGAATGGATCGTACGAATGAATTAGAATGGATCGTACGAATAAATTAGAATGGATACATTCGTCCGAATGAAGTAGAATGGATCATACGAATGAGTAATAATGGATCGTACGAATGAAATAGAATAGATTGTACGAATGAATTAGAATGGATCCTACGAATGAATTAGAATAGATCATGTGAAAGAATTAGAATGGATTGTATGAATGAATTATAATGGATCGTGCGAATGAATTAGAATGGATTGTACGAATGAATTAGAATGGATACATTTGTGCGAATGAATTAGAATGGATCGTACGAATGAATTAGAATGGATCGTATGAATGAATTAGAATGGATCGTACGAATGAATTAGAATGGATCGTGCGAATGAATTAGAATGGATCGTACGAATGAATTAGAATGGATCGTGTGAAAGAATTAGAATGGATCGTACGAATGAATTAGAATGAATCGTGCGAATGAATTAGAATGGATCGTACGAATGAATTAGAATGGATACATTTGTGCGAATGAATTAGAATAGATCGTACGAATGAATTAGAATGGATCGTATGAATGAATTAGAATGGATCGTACGAATGAATTAGAATGGATCGTGCGAATGAATTAGAATGGATCGTACGAATGAATTAGAATGGATCGTACGAATGAACTAGAATGGATACATTCGTGCGAATGAATTAGAATGGATGGTATGAATGAATTAGAATGGATCGTACGAATGAATTAGAATGGATCTTACGAATGAATTAGAATGGATCGTACGAATGAATTAGAATGGATCGTACGAATGAATTAGAATGGATCTTACGAATGAATTAGAATGGATCGTACGAATGAACTAGAATGGATACATTCGTGCGAATGAATTAGAATTGATCGTACGAATGAATTAGAATGGATCGTACGAATGAATTAGAATGGATCTTACGAATGAATTAGAATGGATCGTACGAATGAATTAGAATGGATCGTACGAATGAATTAGAATGGATACATTCGTGCGAATGAATTAGAATGGATCGGACGAATGAATTAGAATGGATCGTACGAATGAATTAGAATGGAACAAATGAATGAATTAGAATGGGTACATTTATGCGATTGAATTAGAATGGATCGTACGAATGGATTAGAATGGATCGTACGAATGGATTAGAATGGATACATTCGAGCGAATGAATTAGAATGGATCGTACGAATGAATTAGAATGGATCGTACGAATGGATTAGATTGGATCCTACGAAAGGATTCGAATGGATACCTTTGTGCATATGAATTAGAATGGATCGTACGAATGAATTAGAATGGATCATATTAATGAATTAGAATGGATCGTACGAATGAATTAGAATGGATACATTCGTGCGAATGAATTAGAATGGATCGTGCGAATCCATTAGACTGGATCGTGTGAATGAATAAGAATGGATCATACGAATGAATTAGAATGGATCGTACAAATTAATTAGAATGGATACATTCGTGCGAATGAATTAGAATGGATTGTATGAATGAATTAGAATGGATCGTACGAATGAATTAGAATGGATCATACGAATTAATTAGAATGGATCATATGAATGAATTAGAATGGATCGAACGAATGAATTAGAATAGATCGTACGAATGAACTAGAATGGATCGTACGAATGAAGTAGAATGGATACATTCGTGCGAATGAATTAGAATGGATCGTACGAATGAATTAGAATGGATCGTACGAATGAATTAGAATGGATCTTACGAATGAATTAGAATGGATCTAACGAATGAATTAGAATGGATCGTACGAATGAATTAGAATAGATCGTACGAATGAATTAGAATGGATACATTCGTGCGAATGAATTAGAATGGATCGGACGAATGAATTAGAATGGATCGTACGAATGAATTAGAATGGATCAAATGAATGAATTAGAATGGTTACATTCATGCGAATGAATTAGAATGGATCGTACGAATGGATTAGAATGGATCATACGAATGGATTAGAATGGATACATTCGTGCGAATGAATTAGAATGGATTGTATGAATAAATTAGAATGGATCGTACGAATGAATTAGAATGGATCGTATGAGTGAATTAGAATGGATACGAAGGAATTAGAATGGATCGTACGAAGGAATTAGAATGGACCATACGAATGAAATAGAATGGATCGTACGAAGGAATTAGAATGGATCATACGAATGAAGTAGAATGGATCGTATGAATCAATTAGAATGGATACATTCGTGCGAATGAATTAGAATGGATCGTATGAATGAATTAGAATAGATTGTGCGAATGAATTAGAATGGATCGTACGAATGAATTAGAATGGATACATTCATGCGAATAAATTAGAATGGATTGTATGAATGAATTAGAATGGATCGTACGAATGAATTAAAATGGATCGTACGAATGAATTAGAATAGATTGCGCGAATGAATTAGAATGGATCGTGCGAATGAAATAGAATGGATACAAATGAATTAGAATGGATCATACGAATGAATTAGAATGACGATCCATTCTTACTCATTCGTATGATCCATTCCAATTTATTCGCACGAATGTATCCATTCTAATTCATTCGTACGTCTAATTCATTCGTACGGTCCATTCTAATTCATTCGCACAATCCATTCTATTTCATTCGTACGATCCATTCTTACTCATTTGTATGATCCATTATGGATATATTCGTGCGAATGAATTAGAATGGATCATACGAATGAGTAAGAATTGATCGTACGAATGAAATAGAATGGATTGTGCGAATGAATTAGAATGGATCATACGAATGAATTAGAATGGATCGTGTGAAAGAATTAGAATGGATTGTTTGAATGAATTAGAATAGATCGTATGAATGAATTAGAATGGATCATACGAATGAATTACAATGGATCGTACGAATGAATTAGAATAGATCGTACGAATGAATTAAAATGGATCGTACGAATGAATTAGAATGGATACAATGGAATGGATCATACGAATGAATTACAATGGATCGTACGAATGAATTAGAATAGATCGTACGAATGAATTACAATGGATCGTACGAATGAATTAGAATAGATCGTACGAATGAATTAAAATGGATTGTACGAATGAATTAGAATGGATACATTTGTGCGAATGAATTAGAATGGATACATTCGTGCGAAAGAATTAGAATAGATCGTATGAATGAATTAGAATGGATCCTATGAATGAATTAGAATGGATCGTGCGAATGAATTAGAATGGATCGTACGAATGAATTAGAATGGATCGTGCAAATGAATTAGAATTGATCGAACGAATGAATTAGCATGGATCGTGCTAATAAATTAGAATGGAACGTACGAATGAATTAGAATGGATCGTGTGAAAGAATTAGAATGGATTGTATGAATGAATTAGAATGAATTCGTACGATTCATTCGAATTCATTCGCACGATCCATTCTAATTCATTCATACAATCCATTCTAATTCTTTCACACGATCCATTCTAATTCATTCGTAGGATCCATTCTAATTCATTCGTACAATCTATTCTATTTCATTCGTGCGATCCATTCTTACTCATTCGTATGATCCATTCTAATTCATTCGGACGAATGTATCCATTCTAATTTATTTGTACGATCCATTCTAATTCATTCGTATGATCCATTCTAATTCATTCGTACGATCCATTCTTACTCATTCGTATGATCCATTCTAATTCATTCGTACGATCCATTCTAATTCATTCGTACGATCGATTCTAATTCATTCGCACTATCCATTCTAATTCATTCGTACGATCCATTCTAATTCATTCGTATGATCCATTGTAATTTATTCGTTCAAATATATCCATTATAATTCATTCGTACGATCCATTCTAATTCATTCGCACGATCCATTCTAATTCATTCGCACGAATGTATCCATTCTAATTCATTTGCACGATCCATTCTAATTCATTCCTATGATCTATTCTAATTCATTCGTACGATCCATTCTAATTCATTCGTACGATCCATTCTACGATCCATTCTAATTCATTCGTATATTCCATTCTAATTCATTAGCACGATCCATGCTAATGAATTAGAATGGATCGTACGATCCAATCTAATTCATTCATACGATCCATTCTTACTCATTCGTATGATCCATTCTAATTCAATCGTACGATCCATTCTAATTCATTCGTACGATCCATTCTAATTCCTTCGTACGATCCATTCTAATTCATTCGTATGATCCATTCTAATTCATTCGTACGATCTATTATAATTCCTTCATACGATCCAATCTAATTCATTCGTACAATCTGTTCTAATTCATTCGTACGAATGGATACATTCGTGTGAATGAATTAGAATGGATTGTACGAATGAGTAAGAATGGATCGTACGAATGAAATAGAATGGATTGCACAAATGAATTAGAATTGATCGTACGAATGAATTAGAATGGATCGTGCGAATGAATTAGAATGGATCGTACGAATGAATTAGAATGGATTGTACGAATGAACTAGAATGGATACATTCGTGCGAATGAATTAGAATGGATCGTACGAATGAATTAGAATGGATCGTACGAATAAATTAGAATGGATCGTACGAATGAATTAGAATGGATCGTATGAATGAATTAGAATGGATACATTCGTGCGAATGAATTAGAATGGATCGGATGAATGAATTAGAATGGATCGTACGAATGAATTAGAATGGATCGTACGAATGGATTAGAATGGATCATACGAATGAATTAGAATGGATCGTGCGAATGAATTAGAATGGATCGAACGAATGAATTAGAATGGATCGAACGAATGAGTAAGAATGGATCGTACGAATGAATTAGAATGGATTATAATGGATCGTACGAATGAAATAGAATAGATTGTACGAATGAATTAGAATGGATCATACGAATGAGTAAGAATGGATCGTACAAATGAAATAGAATGGATTGTACGAATGAATTAGAATGGATCATACGAATTAATTAGAATGGATCATACGAATGAATTAGAATGGATCGTACGAATGAATTAGAATGGATCATACGAATGAGTAAGAATGGATCGTACAAATGAAATAGAATGGATTGTACGAATGAATTAGAATGGATCGTACGAATGAATTAGAATTGATCGTGTTAAAGAATTAGAATGCATTGTATGAATGAATTAGAATGGATCGTATAAATGAATTAGAATGGATCGTGCGAATGAATTCGAATGGATAGCATGATCCATTCGAATAGAATGGATCGTATGAATGAATTAGAATGGATCGGGCGAATGAATTAGAATGGATTGTTGGAATGAATTAGAATGGATCGTATGAATGAATTAGAATGGATCGTATGAATGAATTAGAATGGATCGTGCGAATGAATTAGAATGGATCGGACGAATGAATTAGAATGGATCATACGAATGAATTAGAATGGATCATACGAATGAGTAAGAATGGATCGTACGAATGAAATAGAATGGAATGTACGAATGAATTAGAATGGATACATTCGTGCGAATGAATTAGAATGGATCGTACGAATGAATTAGAATGGATCGTACGAATGAATTAGAATGGATCGTACGAATGAATTAGAATGCATCGTACGAAAGAATTAGACTGGATATATTCGTGCGAATGAATTAGAATGGATCGTACGAATGAATTAGACTAGATCGTACGAATGAATTTGAATGGATACATTTGTGCGAATGAATCTAAATGGATTGTATGAATGAATTACAATGGATCGTACGAATGAATTAGAATGGATCGTATGAATGAATTAGAATGGTTACTTTCGTGCGATCCATTCAAATTCATTCGTACGATCCATTCTAATTCACTCGTACGATCCATTGTAATTCATTCGTTAGATCCATTCTAATTCATTCGTAAGATCCATTCTAATTCATTCGTACGATCCATTCTAATTCATTCGTACGATCCATTCTAATTCATTCGCACGAATGTATCCATTCTAGTTCATTCGTACGTTCCATTCTAGTTCATTCGTACGATCCATTCTAATTCATTCGTACGATCCATTCTAATTCATTCGTATGATCCATTCTAATTAATTCGCATGATCCATTCTAATTCATTCGTACGATCCATTCTAATTCATTCATACAATCCATTCTAATTCATTCGCACGAATGTATCCATTCTAATTAATTCGTACGATCCATTCTAATTCATTCGTATGATCCATTCTTATTCATTCGCACGATCCAGTCTAATGGATTCGCACGATCCATTCTAATTCATTCGCACGAATGTATCCATTCTAATTCATTCGTACGATCCATTCTAATTCATTAATATGATCCATTCTAATTCATTCGCACGATCCATTCTAATTCATTCGTACGATCCATTCTAATTCATTCGTACGATCCATTCTAATTCATTCGCACGATCCATTCTAATTCATTCGTACAATCTATTCTATTTCATTCGTACGATCCATTCTTACTCATTCAAATGATCCATTCTAATTCATTCGGACGAATGTATCCATTCTAATTTATTCGTACGATCCATTCTAATTCATTTGTACGATCCATTCTAATTCATTCGTACGATCCATTCTAATTCATTCGTCCGATCCATTCTAATTCATTCGCACGAATGTATCCATTCTAATTCATTCGTATGGTCCATTCTAATTCATTCGCACAATCCATTCTATTTCATTCGTACGATCCATTCTTACTCATTCGTATGATCCATTATGGATACATTCGTGCGAATGAATTAGAATGGATCATACGAATGAGTAAGAATGGATCGTACGAATGAAATAGAATGGATTGTGCAAATGAATTAGAATGGATTGTACGAATGAATTAGAATGGATCGTGTGAAAGAATTAGAATGGATTGTATGAATGAATTAGAATAGATCGTATGAATGAATTAGAATGGATCGAACGAATGAATTAGAATGGATCGTACGAATGAAATAGAATAGATACACTCGTGCGAATGAATTAGAATGGATCGTACGAATGAATTAGAATGGATCGTACGAATGAATTTGAATGGATCTTACGAATGAATTAGAATGGATCATACGAATGCACGATCCATGCTAATTCATTCGTTCGATCAATTCTAATTCATTAGCACGATCCATTCTAATTCATTCGTACGATCCATTCTAATTCATTCGCACGATCCATTCTAATTCATTCGTACGATCCATTCTAATTCTTTCACACGATCCATTCTAATTCATTCGTACGATCCATTCTAATTCATTTGTACGATCTATTCTAATTCATTCGTACGATCCATTCTAATTTTATTCGTACGATCCATTCTAATTCATTCGCTCGAATGTATCCATTCAAATCCATTCGTACGATCCATTCTAATCCATTCGTACGATGCGTTCTAATTCATTCGCATGAATGTAACCATTCTAATTCATTCATTTGATCCATTCTAATTCATTCGTACGATCCATTCTAATTCATTCGTCCAATTCATTCGTCCGATCCATTCTAATTCATTCGCACGAATGTATCCATTCTAATCCATTCGTAAGATCCATTCTAATTCATTCGTACGATCCATTCTAATTCGTTCGTCCGATCCATTCTAATTCATTCGCACGAATGTATCCATTCTAATTCATTCGTACGATCCATTCTAATTCATTCGTACGATCCAATCTAATTTATTCATAAGATCCATTCTAATTCATTCGTACGATCCATTCTAATTCATTCGTACGATCCATTCTAATTCATTCGCACGAATATATCCATTCTAGTTCATTCGTACGATCCATTCTAATTAATTCGTACGATCCATTCTAATTCATTCGTCCGATCCATTCTAATTCATTCGCACGAATGTATCCATTCTAATTTATTCGTACGATCCATTCTAATTCATTCGTACGATCCATTCTAATTCATTCGTACGATCCATTCTAATTCATTCGTACGATCCATTCTAATTCATTCGCACGAATGTATCCATTCTAGTTCATTCATACGATCCATTCTAATTCATTCGCACGATCCATTCTAATTCATTCGTATCCATTCTAATTCATTCGCACGAATGTATCCATTCTAGTTCATTCGTACGATCCATTCTAATTCATTTGTACGATCCATTCTAATTCATTCGTACGATCCATTCTAATTCATTCATAAAAACCATTTTAATTCATTCGCACGATCCATTCTAATTCACTCATACGATCTATTCTAATACATTCATATGATCCATTCTAATTCATTTAAACGAATATATCCATTCTAATTCATTCGTACGATCCATTCTAATTCCTTCGTACGATCCATTCTAATTCATTCGTACGATCCATTCTAATTCATTCATACGATCCATTCTAATTCATTCGTACGATCCATTCTAATTCATTCGCACAAATGTATCCATTCTAATTCATTCGTACGATCCATTCTAATTCATTCGTACGATCCATTCTAATTCATTCGTAAGATCCATTCTAATTCATTCGTACGATCCATTCTAATTCATTTGTACGATCCATTCTAATTCATTCGCGAATGTATCCATTCTAATTCATTCGTACGATCCATTCTAATTCATTCGTACGATCCATTCTAATTCATTCATACGATCTATTCTAATTCATTCATACAATCCATTCTAATTCTTTCACACGATCCATTCTAATTCATTCGTACGATCCATTCTAATTCATTCGCACAATCCATTTTATTTCATTCGTACGATCCATTCTTACTTATTCGTATGATCCATTCTAATTCATTCGCACGAATGTATCCATAATGGATCATACGAATGAGTAAGAATGGATCGTATGAATGAAATAGAATGGATTGTGTGAATGAATTAGAATGGACCGTAAGAATGAATTAGACGTACGAATGAATTAGAATGGATACATTCGTGCGAATAAATTAGAATGGATCATACGAATGAGTAAGAATGGATCGTGCGAATGAATTAGAATGGATCGTACGAATGAATTAGAATGGATCGTACGAATGAGTAAGAATGGATCGTACGAATGAAATAGAATGGATTGTACGAATGAATTAGAATGGATTCGTATGAATGAATTAGAATGGATACATTCGTGCGAATGAATTAGAATGGGTCGTACGAATGAAATATAATAGATTGTACGAATGAATTAGAATGGATCCTACGAATGAATTAGAATGGATCGTGTGAAAGAATTAGAATGGATTGTATGAATGAATTAGAATGGATCGTACGAATGAATTAGAATGGATCGTACGAATGAAGTAGAATAGATACATTCGTGCGAATGAATTAGAATTGATCGTACGAATGAATTAGAATGGATATATTCGTGCAAATGAATTAGAATGGATCGTATGAATGAATTAGAATGGATCGTATGAGTGAATTAGAACGGATCGTACGAATGAAATAGAATGAATTAGAATGATGTAGAATTGATCGTACGAATAAAATAGAATGGATTTAACGAATGATTTAGAATGGATCGTACGAATGAATTAGAATGGATCGTATGAATGATTTAGAATGGATACATTCGTGCGAATGAATTAAAATGGATCATACGAATGAGTAAGAATGGATCGTACGAATGAAATAGAATGGATTGTACGAATGAATTAGAATGGATTCGTACGAATGAATTAGAATGGATACATTCGTGCGAATGAATTAGAATGGATCGTACCAATGAGTAAGAATGGATCGTACGAATGAAATAGAATGGATTGTGCGAATGAATTAGAATGGATCGTACGAATGAATTAGAATGGATCGTACGAATGAATTAGAATGGAACGTACGAATGAATTAGAATGGATCGTACGAATGAATTAGAATGGATACATTTGTGCGAATAAATTAGAATGGATCGTACGAATGGATTAGAATGGATCGTACGAATGGATTAGAATGGATATATTCGTGCGAATGAATTAGAATGGATCGTACGAATGGATTAGAATGGATCGTCATTCTAATTCATTCGTATGATCCATTCTAATTCATTTGTATCCATTCTATTTCATTCGCACGATCCATTCTAATTCATTCGCGCAATCTATTCTAATTCATTCGTACGATCCATTTTAATTCATTCGTACGATCCATTCTAATTCATTCATACAATCCATTCTAATTTATTCGCATGAATGTATCCATTCTAATTCATTCGTACGATCCATTCTAATTCATTCGCACAATCTATTCTAATTCATTCATACGATCCATTCTAATTCATTCGCACGAATGTATCCATTCTAATTCATTCATACGATCCATTCTACTTCATTCGTACTATCCGTTCTAATTCACTCATACGATCCATTCTAATTCATTCATACGATCCATTCTAATTCATTCGCACGAACATATCCATTCTAATTCTTTCGTACGATGCATTCTAATTCATTCGTACGATCCATTCTAATTCATTCATTTGATCCATTCTAATTCATTCGTACGATCCATTCTAATTCATTCGTCCGATCCATTCTAATTCATTCGCACGAATGTATCCATTCTAATTCATTCGTAAGATCCATTCTAATTCATTCGCACGATCCATTCTAATTCATTCGTACGATCCATTCTAATTCATTCATACGATCTATTCTAATTCATTCATATAATCCATTCTAATTCTTTCACACGATCCATTCTAATTCATTCGTACGATCCATTCTAATTCATTCGCACAATCCATTCTAATTCATTCGTACGATCCATTCTAATTCATTCGCACAATCTATTCTAATTCATTCATACGATCCATTCTAATTCATTCGCACGAATGTATCCATTCTAATTCATTCATACGATCCATTCTACTTCATTCGTACTATCCGTTCTAATTCACTCATACGATCCATTCTAATTCATTCATACGATCCATTCTAATTCATTCGCACGAATATATCCATTCTAATTCTTTCGTACGATGCATTCTAATTCATTCGTACGATCCATTCTAATTCATTCATTTGATCCATTCTAATTCATTCGTACGATCCATTCTAATTCATTCGTCCGATCCATTCTAATTCATTCGCACGAATGTATCCATTCTAATTCATTCGTACGATCCATTCTAATTCATTCGCACGATCCATTCTAATTCATTCGTACGATCCATTCTAATTCATTCATACGATCTATTCTAATTCATTCATACAATCCATTCTAATTCTTTCACACGATCCATTCTAATTCATTCGTACGATCCATTCTAATTCATTCGCACAATCCATTCTATTTCATTCGTACGATCCATTCTTACTCATTGGTACGATCTATTCTAATTCATTAGCACGATCCATTCTAATTCATTCGTACGATCCATTCTAATTCATTCGCACGATCCATTCTAATTCATTCGTACGATCCATTCTAATTCTTTCACACGATCCATTCTAATTCATTCGTAAGATCAATTCTAATTCATTCGTACGATCCATTCTAATTCATTCGTACGATCCATTCTAATTCATTCGTACGATCCATTCTAATTCATTCATACGATCTATTCTAATTCATTCATACAATCCATTCTAATTCTTTCACACGATCCATTCTAATTCATTCGTACGATCCATTCTAATTCATTCGTACGATCCATTCTAATTCATTAGCACAATCCATTCTAATTCATTCGCACGAATGTATCCATTCTAAATCATTCGTACAATCCATTCTATTTCATTCGTACGATCCATTCTTACTCATTGTACGAATGAATTAGAATGGATCCTACGAATGAATTAGAATGGATTGTGTGAAAGAATTAGAATGGATTGTACGAATGAATTAGAATGGATCGTACGAATGAATTAGAATGGATCGTGTGAAAGAATTAGAATGGATTGTATGAATGAATTAGAATAGATCGTATGAATGAATTAGAATGGATCGTACGAATGAATTAGAATGGATCGTACGAATGAATTAGAATGGATCGTACGAATGAATTAGAATGGATCTTACGAATGAATTAGAATGGATCGTACGAATGAATTAGAATGGATCGTACGAATAAATTAGAATGGATACATTCGTCCGAATGAATTAGAATGGATCATACGAATGAGTAAGAATGGATCGTACGAATGAAATAGAATAGATTGTACGAATGAATTAGAATGGATCCTACGAATGAATTCGAATGGATCGTACGAATGAATTAGAATGGATCATATTAATGAATTAGAATGGATCGTACGAATAAATTAGAATGGATACATTCGTGCGAATGAATTAGAATGGATTGTATGAATGAATTAGAATGGATCGTACGAATGAATTAGAATGGATCATATGAATAAGAATAGAATGAATAAGAATAGATCATACGAATGAATTAGAATGGATCATATGAATGAATTAGAATGGATCGTACGAATGAATTAGAATGGATCGTACGAATAAATTAGAATGGATACATTCGTCCGAATGAAGTAGAATGGATCATACGAATGAGTAAGAATGGATCGTACGAATGAAATAGAATAGATTGTACGAATGAATTAGAATGGATCCTACGAATGAATTAGAATAGATCATGTGAAAGAATTAGAATGGATTGTATGAATGAATTATAATGGATCGTGCGAATGAATTAGAATGGATCGTACGAATGAATTAGAATGGATACATTTGTGCGAATGAATTAGAATGGATCGTACGAATGAATTAGAATGGATCGTATGAATGAATTAGAATGGATCGTACGAATGAATTAGAATGGATCGTGCGAATGAATTAGAATGGATCGTACGAATGAATTAGAATGGATCGTGTGAAAGAATTAGAATGGATCGTACGAATGAATTAGAATGAATCGTGCGAATGAATTAGAATGGATCGTGCGAATGAATAAGAATAGATCATACGAATGAATTAGAATGGATCATATGAATGAATTAGAATGGATCGTACGAATGAATTAGAATGGATCGTACGAATAAATTAGAATGGATACATTCGTCCGAATGAAGTAGAATGGATCATACGAATGAGTAAGAATGGATCGTACGAATGAAATAGAATAGATTGTACGAATGAGTTAGAATGGATCCTACGAATGAATTAGAATAGATCATGTGAAAGAATTAGAATGGATTGTATGAATGAATTATAATGGATCGTGCGAATGAATTAGAATGGATCGTACGAATGAATTAGAATGGATACATTTGTGCGAATGAATTAGAATGGATCGTACGAATGAATTAGAATGGATCGTATGAATGAATTAGAATGGATCGTACGAATGAATTAGAATGGATCGTGCGAATGAATTAGAATGGATCGTACGAATGAATTAGAATGGATCGTGTGAAAGAATTAGAATGGATCGTACGAATGAATTAGAATGAATCGTGCGAATGAATTAGAATGGATCGTACGAATGAATTAGAATGGATACATTTGTGCGAATGAATTAGAATAGATCGTACGAATGAATTAGAATGGATCGTATGAATGAATTAGAATGGATCGTACGAATGAATTAGAATGGATCGTGTGAATGAATTAGAATGGATCGTACGAATGAATTAGAATGGATCGTACGAATGAACTAGAATGGATACATTCGTGCGAATGAATTAGAATGGATGGTATGAATGAATTAGAATGGATCGTACGAATGAATTAGAATGGATCTTACGAATGAATTAGAATGGATCGTACGAATGAATTAGAATGGATCGTACGAATGAATTAGAATGGATCTTACGAATGAATTAGAATGGATCGTACGAATGAACTAGAATGGATACATTCGTGCGAATGAATTAGAATGGTTCGTACGAATGAATTAGAATGGATCGTACGAATAAATTAGAATGGATCTTACGAATGAATTAGAATGGATCGTACGAATGAATTAGAATGGATACATTCGTGCGAATGAATTAGAATGGATCGGACGAATGAATTAGAATGGATCGTACGAATGAATTAGAATGGAACAAATGAATGAATTAGAATGGTTACATTCATGCGAATGAATTAGAATGGATCGTACGAATGGATTAGAATGGATACATTCGAGCGAATGAATTAGAATGGATCGTACGAATGAATTAGAATGGATCATACGAATGGATTAGATTGGATCCTACGAATGGATTAGAATGGATACCTTTGTGCATATGAATTAGAATGGATCGTACGAATGAATTAGAATGGATCATATTAATGAATTAGAATGGATCGTACGAATGAATTAGAATGGATACATTCGTGCGAATGAATTAGAATGGATCGTGCGAATCCATTAGACTGGATCGTGTGAATGAATAAGAATGGATCATACGAATGAATTAGAATGGATCGTACGAATTAATTAGAATGGATACATTCGTGCGAATGAATTAGAATGGATTGTATGAATGAATTAGAATGGATCGTACGAATGAATTAGAATGGATCATACGAATTAATTAGAATGAATCATATGAATGAATTAGAATGGATCGTACGAATGAATTAGAATAGATCGTACGAATGAACTAGAATGGATCGTACGAATGAAGTAGAATGGATACATTCGTGCGAATGAATTAGAATGGATCGTACGAATGAATTAGAATGGATCGTACGAATGAATTAGAATGGATCTTATGAATGAATTAGAATGGATCTAATGAATGAATTAGAATGGATCGTACGAATGAATTAGAATAGATCGCACGAATGAATTAGAATGGATACATTCGTGCGAATGAATTAGAATGGATCGGACGAATGAATTAGAATGGATCGTACGAATGAATTAGAATGGATCAAATGAATGAATTAGAATGGTTACATTCATGCGAATGAATTAGAATGGATCGTACGAATGGATTAGAATGGATCATACGAATGGATTAGAATGGATACATTCGTGCGAATGAATTAGAATGGATTGTATGAATAAATTAGAATGGATCGTACGAATGAATTAGAATGGATCGTATGAGTGAATTAGAATGGATACGAAGGAATTAGAATGGATCATACGAAGGAATTAGAATGGACCATACGAATGAAATAGAATGGATCGTACGAAGGAATTAGAATGGATCATACGAATGAAGTAGAATGGATCGTATGAATCAATTAGAATGGATACATTCGTGCGAATGAATTAGAATGGATCGTATGAATGAATTAGAATAGATTGTGCGAATGAATTAGAATGGATCGTACGAATGAATTAGAATGGATACATTCGTGCGAATAAATTAGAATGGATTGTATGAATGAATTAGAATGGATCGTACGAATGAATTATAATGGATCGTACGAATGAATTAGAATAGATTGCGCGAATGAATTAGAATGGATCGTGCGAATGAAATAGAATGGATACAAATGAATTAGAATGGATCATACGAATGAATTAGAATGACGATCCATTCTTACTCATTCGTATGATCCATTCTAATTTATTCGCACGAATGTATCCATTCTAATTCATTCGTACGTCTAATTCATTCGTACGGTCCATTCTAATTCATTCGCACATTCCATTCTATTTCATTCGTACGATCCATTCTTACTCATTCGTATGATCCATTATTGATACATTCGTGCGAATGAATTAGAATGGATCATACGAATGAGTAAGAATGGATCGTACGAATGAAATAGAATGGATTGTGCGAATGAATTAGAATGGATCATACGAATGAATTAGAATGGATCGTGTGAAAGAATTAGAATGGATTGTATGAATGAATTAGAATAGATCGTATGAATGAATTAGAATGGATCGTACGAATGAATTAGAATGGATCATACGAATGAATTAGAATGGATCGTACGAATGAATTAGAATGGATATATTCGTGCAAATGAATTAGAATGGATTGTATGAATGTATTAGAATGGATCGTATGAGTGAATTAGAATGGATCATATGAATTAATTAGAATGGATCATACGAATGAATTAGAATGGATCGTACGAATGAATTAGAATGGATACATTCGTGCGAATGAATTAGAATGGATTGTGCGAATGAATAAGAACAGATCGTGCGAATGAATTAGAATGGATCGTACGAATGAATTAGAATGGATCGTGCGAATGAATTAGAATGGATCGTACGAATGAATTAGAATGGATACATTTGTGCGAATGAATTAGAATGGATCGTACGAATGAATTAGAATGGATCGTATGAATTAATTAGAATGGATCGTACGAATGAATTAGAATGGATCGTGCGAATGAATTAGAATGGATCGTACGAATGAACTAGAATGGATCGTACGAATGAACTAGAATGGAAACATTCGTGCGAATGAATTAGAATGGATCGTACGAATGAATTAGAATGAATCGTACGAATGAATTAGAATAGATCTTACGAATGAATTAGAATAGATCATACGAATGAATTAGAATGGATCGTACGAATGAATTAGAATGGATACATTTGTGCAAATGAATTAGAATGGATCGTACGTATGAATTAGAATGGATCGTATGAATGAATTAGAATGGATCGTACGAATAAATTAGAATGGATCGTACGAAGGAATTAGAATGGATCGTACGAATGAATTAGAATGGATATATTCGTGCAAATGAATTAGAATGGATCGTATGAATGTATTAGAATGGATCATATGAGTGAATTAGAATGGATCGTGCGAATGAATTAGAATGGATTGTATGAATGAATTAGAATGGATCGTACGAATGAATTAGAATGGATCATACGAATTAATTAGAATGGATCATACGAATGAATTAGAATGGATCGTACGAATGAATTAGAATTGAATCGTACGAATGAATTAGAATGGATCGTACGAATGAATTAGAATGGATTGTGCTAATGAATTAGAATTGATCGAACGAATGAATTAGAATGGATCTAGTGAAAGAATTAGAATGGATTGTATGAAAGAATTAAAATAGATCGTATGAATGAATTAGAATGGATCGTACGAATGAATTAGAATGGATCGTACGAATGAATTAGAATGGATCATACGAATGAATTAGAATGGATACATTCGTGCGAATGAATTAGAATGGATACATTCGTGCAAAAGAATTAGAATAGATCGTATGAATGAATTAGAATGGATCCTATGAATGAATTAGAATGGATCGTGTGAATGAATTAGAATGGATCGTACGAATGAATTAGAATGGATCGTGCTAATGAATTAGAATTGATCGAACGAATGAATTAGAATGGATACATTCGTGCGAATGAATTAGAATGGATCGGACGAATGAATTAGAATGGATCGTACGAATGAGTAAGAATGGATCGTATGAATGAAATAGAATAGATCGTACGAATGAATTAGAATGGATCGTACAAAGGAATAAGAATGGATCGTACGAATGAATTAGAATGGATATATTCGTGCAAATGAATTAGAATGGATCGTATGAATGTACTAGAATGGATCGTATGAGTGAATTAGAATAGATCGTACGAATGAATTAGAATGGATCGTACGAATGAATTAGAATGGATACATTCGTGTGAATGAATTAGAATGGATCGTATGAATGAATTAGAATAGATTTTGTGAATGAATTAGAACTGATCGTACGAATGAATTAGAATGGGTACATTCGTGCGAATGAATTAGAATGGATTCTATGAATGAATTAGAATGGATCCTATGAATGAATTAGAATAGATCGTGCGAATGAATTAGAATGGATCGTACGAATGAATTAGAATGGATCGTGCTAATGAATTAGAATTGATCGAATAAATTAATTAGCATGGATCGTGCAATAGAATTAGAATGGAACATACGAATGAATTAGAATGGATCGTGTGAATGAATTAGAATGGATTGTATGAATGAATTAGAATGAATTCGTATGATCCATTCGAATTCATTCGCACGATCCATTCTAATTCATTCGTACGATCCATTCTAATTCATTCATACAATCCATTCTAATTCTTTCACACGATCCATTCTAATTCATTCGTTGGTTCCATTCTAATTCATTCGTACAATTTATGCTATTTCATTCGTACGATCCATTCTTACTCATTCGTATGATCCATTCTAATTCATTCGGATGAATGTATCCATTCTAATTTATTCGCACGATCCATTCTAATTCATTTGTACGATCCATTCTAATTCATTCGTCCGATCCATTCTAATTCATTCGCACGAATGTATCCATTCTAATTCATTCGTACGATCCATTCTAATTCATTCGTACGATCCATTCTAATTCATTCGCACGAATGTTTCCATTCTAGTTCATTCGTACGATCCATTCTAATTCATTCATACAATCCATTCTAATTCATTCGCACGAATGTATCCATTCTAATTCATTCGTACGATCAGTTCTAATTCATTAATAAAATCTATTCTAATTCATTCATACGATCCATTCTAATTCATTCACACGAATGTATCCATTCTAATTCATTCATACGATCCATTCTAATTCATTCGTACAAACCATTCAAATTCACTCATACGATCCATTCTAATACATTCATACGATCCATTCTAATTCATTTGCATGAATATATCCATTCTAATTCATTCGTACGATCCATTCTAATTCCTTCGTACGATCCATTCTAATTCATTCGTTCGATCCATTCTAATTCATTCGTACGATCCATTCTATTTCCTTCGTTCGATCCATTCTACTTCATTCGTAGGATCCATTCTAATTCATTCATACAATCCATTCTAATTCTTTCACACGATCCATTCTAATTCATTCGTACGATCCATTCTAATTCATTCATGCAATCCATTCTATTTCATTCGTACGATCCATTCTTACTCATTCGTACGATCCATTCTAATTCATTCACACGAATGTATCCATTCGTACGAATGAATTATAATAGATTGTACGAATGAATTAGAATGGTTCGTACGAATGAATTAGAATGGATCGTACGAAGGAATTAGAATGGATCGTACGAATGAATTAGAATAGATTGTACGAATGAATTAGAATGGATCGTACGAAGGAATTTGAATGGATCGTACGAATGAGTTAGACTGGATCGTACGAATGAATTTGAATGGATACATTTGTGCGAATGAATCTAAATGGATTGTATGAATGAATTACAATGGATCGTACGAATGAATTAGAATGGATCGTACGTATGAATTAGAATAGCTCATACGAATGAATTAGAATTAATCGTATGAATGAATTAGAATGGTTACATTCGTGCGAATGAATTAGAATAGATCGTACGAATAAATTACAATGGATCGTCCGAATAAATTAGAATGGATCGTGGGAATGAATTAGAATGGATCGTACGAATGAATTAGAATGGATCCACCGAATGAGTTAGAATGGATCATACGAATGAATTAGAATGGATTGTATGAATGAATTAGAATGGATTGTGCGAATGAATTAGAATGGATCGTGTGAATGAATAAGAATGGATCGTACGAATGAATTAGAATGGATCGTGCGAATGAATTAGCATGAATCGTACGAATGTATTAGAATGGATCGTACGAATGAATTAGAATGAATCGTACGATCCATTCTAATTCAATCGTCCGATCCATTCTAATTCATTCGCATGAATGTATCCATTCTAATTCATTCGTACAATCCATTCTATTTTATTCGTACGATCCATTCTTACTCATTCGTATGATCCATTCTAATTCATTCGTATGATCTATTCTAATTCATTCGTACGATCCATTCTAATTCATTCGTACGATCCATTCTAATTCATTCGCACAATCCATTCTAATTCATTCGCTCGATCCATTCTAATTCATTCATACGATCCATTCTAATTCATTCATACGATCCATTCTAATTCATTCCTACAATCCATTCTAATTCATTCGCCCGATCCATTCTAATTTATTCATACGATCCATTCTATTCGAATGGATCATGCGATCCATTCGAATTCATTCGCACGATCCATTCTAATTCATTCATACGATCCATTCTAATTCATTCATACAATGCATTCTAATTCTTTCACACGATCCATTCTAATTCATTCGTACGATCCATTCCAATTCATTCGTACAACTCCTTCCTAGCGGCCTCTCTGGCAGTGACAGCCTCGTCCCGCTCCGCCATGGCCTTTTTGAGGTCGTCGGAGGACTTGAGCTGGGACGCCTCCAGCTCGGCCATGCCCGACACCAGGGTCGCGACCCTCTGCCGAAGCTCCTCCGCCTCTTTCTGAGCCACGGCGTGCGAAGCCCGCTGGAGCTCGTGGATGTGCTCGTCCACCTTGCGCTCAGACCCCCGAAGGGAATCGTCGAACAAGGCGGCCAGCACCTTCCCGGCCCTAGCGACCTCCGCGGCCAGCGCATGGCTCTGTTTCTCCGCCTGCATAAGGAAGATGAAAAAGTTAGCGAGAATTAACATTTTTGGCGTAAGGTCAGAGAGGGCAAGAGGTACCTCGGTTAGGCATTCGCTTATGGAAGCGAAGGGGGCTCGGGCGAAGACGTTGCGACCCAGCAGCTGCCGCACGTAGTAGGGCGCCCTCCTCTCCTCCGCAGAGGAGCCCGCGCTGGGACCCCTCGGAGCGTCGGTAGGAGGCGGCACGTCGGGAGAAGGAGTGGGGGCTGGCGCCTCTCCCGGGCGAGCTCCGGCTGCTGGCGGGCTCGGAGGGTCCGCCCTAGCCCGTTTGGCCTCCGACTCCGAGCTGAAGGACTCAGAGTCGGAGCCAATGTCCACGAAGCAAGGGGACCTGTAGAATTAGAATGGAATATACGAATGAATTAGAATGGATCGTAGAATGGATTGTACGAATGAATTAGAATGAATTAGAATGGATCGTACGAATGAATTAGAATAGATCATAGGAATGAATTAGAATGGATCGTGCAAATGAATTAGAATGGATACATTCGTGCGAATGAATTAGAATGGATCGTGCGAATGAATTAGAATGGATCGTACGAATGAATTAGAATGGATATATTTGAACGAATAAATTAGAATGGATCATACGAATGAATTAGAATGGATCGTACGAATGAATTAGAATGGATAGTGCGAATGAATTAGAATCGATCGTACGAATGAATTAGAATGGATCGTACGAATGAATTAGAATGGATCATACGAACGAGTAAGAATGGATCGTACGAATGAATTAGAATGGATCGTACGAATGATTTAGAATGGATCGTACGAATAAATTAGAATGGATACATTCGTCCGAATGAATTAGAATGGATCATACGAATGAGTAAGAATGGATCGTACGAATGAAATAGAATAGATTGTACGAATGAATTAGAATAGATCCTACGAATGAATTAGAATGGATCGTGTGAAAGAATTAGAATGGATTGTATGAATGAATTAGAATGGATCGTATGAATGAATTAGAATGGATCGTGCGAATGAATTCGAATGGATCGTACGAATTCATTCTAATTCATTCATACAATCCATTCTAATTCTTTCACACGATCCATTCTAATTCATTCGTACGTTCCATTCTAATTTAATAGCACGATCCATGCTATTCATTCGTTCGATCAATTCTAATTCATTAGCACGATCCATTCTAATTCATTCGTGCGATCCATTCTAATTCATTCGCACGATCCATTCTAATTCATTCATAGGATCCATTCTAATTCATTCATATGATCTATTTTAATTCTTTCGCACGAATGTATCCATTCTAATTCATTCGCACGAATGTATCCATTCTAATTCATTCATACGATCCATTCTAATTCAATCGTACGATCTATTCTAATTCATTCGTACGATCCATTCTAATTCATTCATACGATCTATTCTAATTCATTCATACAATCCATTCTAATTCTTTCACACGATCCATTCTAATTCATTCGTACGATCCATTCTAATTCATTCGCACAATCCATTCTATTTCATTCGTCCGATCCATTCTTACTCATTCGTATGATCCATTCTTATTCATTCGCACGAATGTATCCATAATGGATCATACGAATGAGTAAGAATGGATCGTACGAATGAAATAGAATGGATTGTGCGAATGAATTAGAATGGACCGTACGAATGAATTAGACGTACGAATGAATTAGAATGGATACATTCGTGCGAATAAATTAGAATGGATCATACGAATGAGTAAGAATGGATCGTCATTCTAATTCATTCGTATGATCCATTCTAATTCATTTGTATCCATTCTATTTCATTCGGACGATCCATTCTAATTCATTCGCGCAATCTATTCTAATTCATTCTTACGATCCATTCTAATTCATTCGTACGATCCATTCTAATTCATTCATACAATCCATTCTAATTTATTCGCACGAATGTATCCATTCTAATTCATTCGTACGAACCATTCTAATTCATTTGCACAATCTATTCTAATTCATTCATACGATCCATTCTAATTCATTCGCACAAATGTATCTATTCTAATTCATTCATACGATCCATTCTACTTCATTCGTACTATCCATTCTAATTCACTCATACGATCCATTCTAATTCATTCATATGATCCATTCTAATTCATTTGCACGAATATATCCATTCTAATTCATTCGTACGATACATTCTAATTCCTTCGTACGATCCATTCTAATTCTTTCGTACGATCCACTCTATTTCATTCGTATGATCCATTCTAATTCCTTCGTACGATCCATTCTAATTCCTTCGTATCCATTCTAATTCACTCATACGATCCATTCTAATTCATTCGTACGATCCATTCTAATTCATTCATACAATCCATTCTAATTCATTCGCACGAATGTATCCATTCTAATCCATTCGTACGATCCATTCTAATTCATTCGCATGAATGTAACCATTCTAATTCATTCATTTGATCCATTCTAATTCATTCGTACGATCCATTCTAATTCATTCGTCCGATCCATTCTAATTCATTCGCACGAATGTATCCATTCTAATTCATTCGTACGATCCATTCTAATTCATTCGTAAGTTCCATTCTAATTCAATCGTACGATCCATTCTAATTCATTCGTACGATCCATTCTAATTCATTCGCACGAATGTATCCATTCTAGTTCATTCGTACGATCCATTCTAGTTCATTCGTACGATCCATTCTAATTCATTCGTACGATCCATTCTAGGAATGAATTAGAATGGATCGGGCGAATGAATTAGAATGGATTGTAGGAATGAATTAGAATGGATCATATGAATGAATTAGAATGGATCGTATGAATGAATTAGAATGGATCGTGCGAATGAATTAGAATGGATCGTACGAATGAATTAGAATGGATCGTACGAATGAATTAGAATGGATCATACGAATGAATTAGAATGGATCATACGAATGAGTAAGAATGGATCGTACGAATGAAATAGAATGGATTGTACGAATGAATTAGAATGGATACATTCATGCGAATGAATTAGAATGGATCGGACGATTGAATTAGAATGGATCATACGATTCATTCTAATTTATTCGTACGATCCATTCTAATACATTCGTACGATTCATGCTAATTCATTCGCATGATCCATTCTAATTCATTCGTACGAATGTATCCATTCTAATTCATTCGTACGATCGATTCTAATTCATTCGCAATATCCATTCTAATTCATTCCTACGATCCATTCTAGTTCATTCGTATGATCCATTCTAATTTATTCGTTCAAATATATCCATTCTAATTCATTCATACGATCCATTCTAATTCATTCGCACGATCCATTCTAATTCATTCGCACGAATGTATCAATTCTAATTCATTTGCACGATCCATTCTAATTCATTCCTATGATCTTTTCTAATTCATTCGTACGATCCATTCTAATTCATTCGCTCGAATGTATGCATTCTAATTCATTCGTACGATCCATTCTAATTCGTTCATATGATCCATTCTAATTCGTTCGTACGATCCATTCTAATTCGTTCGTACGATCCATTCTAATTCATTCGTATGATCCATTCTAATTCATTCCTACGATCTATTCTAATTCATTCGCTCGAATATATCCATTCTAAATCAATCGTTCGATCCATTCTAATTCATTCGCACGATCCATTCTAATTCATTCGTATGATCCATTCTAATCCATTCGTACGATCCATTCTAATTCATTCGTACGATCCATTCTAATTCATTCGTACGATCCATTCTAATTCATTCGTACGATCCATTCTAATTCATTTGCATCAATGTATCCATTCTAATTAATTCGTACGATCCATTCTAATTCATTCGTATGATCTATTCTTATTCATTTGCACGATCCAGTCTAATTGATTCGCACGATCCATTCTAATTCATTCGCACGAATGTATCCATTCTATTTCATTCGTACGATCCATTCTAATTCATTAATATGATCCATTCTAATTCATTCGTACGATCCATTCTAATTCATATGCACAAAGGTATCCATTCTAATCCATTCGTAGGATCCATTCTAATCCATTCGTACGATCCATTCTAATTCATTCGTACGATCCATTCTAATTCATTCGCTCGAATGTATCTATTCTAATCCATTCGTACGATCCATTCTAATCCATTTGTACGATCCATTCTAATTCATTCGCATGAATGTAACCATTCTAATTCATTCATTTGATCCATTCTAATTCATTCGTACGATCCATTCTAATTCATTCGTCCGATCCATTCTAATTCATTCGCACGAATGTATCCATTCTAATTCATTCGTACGATCCATTCTAATTCATTCGTACGATCCATTCTAATTCATTCGTAAGATCCATTCTAATTCATTCGTACGATCCATTCTAATTCATTCGTACGATCCACTCTAATTCATTCGCACGAATGTATCCATTCTAGTTCATTCGTACGATCTATTCTAATTCATTCGTACGATCCATTCTAATTCATTCGCACGATCCATTCTAATTCATTCGTACGATCAATTCTAATTCATTCGCACGAATGTATCCATTCTAATTCATTCGTACGATCCTGAATTAGAATGGATCATACGAATGAATTAGAATGGATACCTTTGTGGATATGAATTAGAATGGACCGTACGAATGAATTAGAATGGATCATATTAATGAATTAGAATGGATCGTACGAATGAATTAGAATGGATACATTTGTGCGAATGAATTAGAATGGATCGTGCACGAATGTATCCATTCTAATTCATTCGTACGATCCATTCTAATTCATTAATATGATCCATTCTAATTCATTCGTACGATCCATTCTAATTCATATGCACAAAGGTATCCATTCTAATCCATTCGTAGGATCCATTCTAATCCATTCGTATGATCCATTCTAATTCATTCGTACGATCCATTCTAATTCATTCGCTCGAATGTATCCATTCTAATCCATTCGTACGATCCATTCTAATCCATTCGTACGTTCCATAATAATTCATTCGCATGAATGTAACCATTCTAATTCATTCATTTGATCCATTCTAATTCATTCGTACGATCCATTCTAATTCATTCGTCCGATCCATTCTAATTCATTCGCACGAATGTATCCATTCTAATTCATTCGTACGATCCATTCTAATTCATTCGTAAGATCCATTCTAATTCATTCGTAAGATCCATTCTAATTCATTCGCACGAATGTATCCATTTTAATTCATTCATATGATCCATTCTAATTCATTCGTACGATCCATTCTAATTCATTCGTACGATCCATTCTAATTCATTCGTCCGATCCATTCTAATTCATTCGCACGAATGTATCCATTCTAGTTCATTTGTACGATCCATTCTATTTCATTCGTACGATCCATTCTTACTCATTCGTATGATCCATTCTAATTCATTCGGACGAATGTATCCATTCTAATTTATTCGTACGATCCATTCCAATTCATTCGTAAGATCCATTCTAATTCATTCGTACAATCCATTCTAATTCATTCGTCCGATCCATTCTAATTCATTCGCACGAATGTATCCATTCTAATTCATTCGTACGATCCATTCTAATTTATTCGTAAGATCCATTCTAATTCATTTGTATGATCCATTCTAATTCATTCGTACGATCCATTCTAATTCATTCGCACGAATGTATCCATTCTAGTTCATTCGTACGATCCATTCTAATTCATTCGTACGATCCATTATAATTCATTCGCACGATCCATTCTAATTCATTCGTACGATCAATTCTAATTCATTCGCATGAATGTATCCATTCTAATTCATTCGTACGATCCATTATAATTCATTCGTACGATCCATTCTAATTCATTCATACAATCCATTCTAATTCTTTCACACGATCCATTCTAATTCATTCGTAGGATCCATTCTAATTCATTCGTACAATCTATTCTATTTCATTCGTACGATCCATTCTTACTCATTCGTATGATCCATTCTAATTCATTCGCACGAATGTATCCATTCTAATTCATTCGTACGAATCCATTCTAATTCATTCGTACAATCAATTCTATTTCATTCGTACGATCCATTCCTACTTATTCGTACGATCCATTATAATTCATTCGTACGATCCATTCTAATTCATTCGCTCGAATATATCCATGCTAATCCATTCGTACGATCTATTCTAATCCATTCGTACGATCCGTTCTAATTCATTCGCATGAATATAACCATTCTAATTCATTCATTTGATCCATTTAAATTCATTCGTACGATCCATTCTAATTCATTAGCACGATCCATGCTAATTCATTCGTTCGATCAATTCTAATTCATTAGCACGATCCATTCTAATTCATTCGTACGATCCATTCTAATTCATTCGCACGATCCATTCTAATTCATTCATAGGATCCATTCTAATTCATTCATACGATCTATTCTAATTCTTTCGCACGAATGTATCCATTCTAATTCATTCGGACGAATGTATCCATTCTAATTCATTCGTACGAATCCATTCTAATTCATTCGTACAATCTATTCTATTTCATTAGTACGATCCATTCTAGTTCATTCTTACGATCCATTCTAATTCATTCGTACGATCCATTCTAATTCATTCGTATGATCCATTCTAATTAATTCGTATGATCCATTCTAATTCATTCGTACGATCCATTCTAATTCATTCATACAATCCATTCTAATTCATTCGCACGAATGTATCCATTCTAATTAATTCGTACGATCCATTCTAATTCATTCGTATGATCCATTCTTATTCATTCGCACGATCCAGTCTAATGGATTCGCACGATCCATTCTAATTCATTCGCAGGAATGTATCCATTCTAATTCATTCATACGATCCATTCTAATTCATTCGTACGATCCATTCTAATTCATTCGTACGATCCATTCTAATTCATTCGCTCGAATGTATCCATTCTAATCCATTCATACGATCCATTCTAATCCATTCGTACGATCCGTCTTCATTCGCATGAATGTAACCATTCTAATTCATTCATTTGATCCATTCTAATTCATTCGTACGATCCATTGTAATTCATTAGCACGATCCATGCTAATTCGTTCGTTCGATCAATTCTAATTCATTAGCACGATCCATTCTAATTCATTCGTACGATCCATTCTAATTCATTCGCACGATCCATTGTAATTCATTCATAGGATCCATTCTAATTCATTCATACGATCTACTCTAATTCTTTCGCACGAATGTATCCATTCTAATTCATTCACACGAATGTATCCATTCTAATTCATTCGTACGAATCCATTCTAATTCATTCGTACAATCTATTCTATTTCATTCGTACGATCCATTCTAGTTCATTCGTACGATCCATTCTAATTCATTCGTACGATCCATTCTAATTCATTCGTATGATCCATTCTAATTAATTCGTATGATCCATTCTAATTTATTCGTACGATCCATTCTAATTCATTCATACAATCCATTCTAATTCATTCGCACGAATGTATCCATTCTAATTAATTCATACGATCCATTCTAATTCATTTGTATAATCCATTCTTATTCATTCGCACGATCCAGTCTAATGGATTCGCACGATCCATTCAAATTCATTCGCATGAATGTAACCATTCTAATTCATTCATTTGATCCATTCTAATTCATTCGTACGATCCATTCAAATTCATTCGTCTGATCCATTCTAATTCATTCGCACGAATGTATCCATTCTAATTCATTCGTACGATCCATTCTAATTCATTCGTACAATCCATTCTAATTCATTCGCACGAATGTATCCAATCTAATTAATTCTTACGATCCATTCTAATTCATTCGTATGATCTATTCTTATTCATTTCATGATCTAGTCTAATTGATTCGCACGATCCATTCTAATTAATTCACAGGATCCATTCTAATTCATTCGTACAATCCATTCTAATTCTTTCACACGATCCATTCTAATTCATTCGTACGATCCATTCTAATTCATTCATACAATCCATTCTAATTCATTCGTACGATCCATTCTAATTCACTAATATGATCCATTCTAATACATTCATATGATCCATTCTAATTCATTTGCTCGAATATATCCATTCTAATTCATTCGTACGATCCATTCTAATTCCTTCGTACGATCCATTCTAATTCATTCGTACGATCTATTCTAATTCATTCGTACGATCCATTCGAATTCATTCGTACGATCCATTCTAATTCCTTCGTACGATCCATTCTAATTCATTCGTACGATCCATTCTAATTCATTCGTACAATCTATTCTAATTCATTCGTACGAATGGATACATTCGTGTGAATGAATTAGAATGGATCGTACGAATGAGTAAGAATGGATCGTAAGAATGAAATAGAACGGATTGCACGAATGAATTAGAATGGATCATACGAATGAATTAGAATGGATCGTGTGAAAGAATTAGAATGGATTGTATGAATGAATTAGAATGGATCGTACGAAGGAATTAGAATGAATCGTACGAATGAATTAGAATGGATCATACGAATGAATTAGAATAGATCGTACGAATGAATTAGAATGGATCGTACGAATGAATTAGAATGGATCGTGTGAAAGAATTAGAATGGATCGTACGAATGAATTAGAATTGATCGTGCGAATGAATTAGAATGTATCGTACGAATGAATTAGAATGGATCATGCTAATGAATTAGAATTGATCGAACGAATGAATTAGCATGGATCGTGCATTCGTACGATCCATTCTAATTCATTCGTAAGATCCATTCTAATTCATTCGTACGATCCATTCTAATTCATTCATACGATCCATTCTAATTCATTCGCACGAATGTATCCATTCTAGTTCATTCGTACGATCCATTCTAATTCATTCGTACGATCCATTCTGATTCATTCATATGATCTATTCTAATTCATTCATACAATCCATTCTAATTCTTTCACACGATCCATTCTAATTCATTCGTACGATCCATTCTAATTCATTCGCACAATCCATTCTATTTCATTCGTACGATCCATTCTTACTCATTCGTATGATCCATTCTAATTCATTCGCACGAATGTATCCATAATGGATCATACGAATGAGTAAGAATGGATCGTACGAATGAAATAGAATGGATTGTGCGAATGAATTAGAAAGGACCGTACGAATGAATTAGAATGGATACATTCGTGCGAATGAATTAGAATGGATCGGACGAATGAATTAGAATGGATCGTACGAATGAATTAGAATGGATCGTACGAATGAATTAGAATGGATCGTACGAATAAATTAGAATAGATACATTCGTCCGAATGAATTAGAATGGATCATACGAATGAGTAAGAATGGATCGTACGAATGAAATAGAATAGATTGTACGAATGAATTAGAATTAGATTGCACGATCCATTCTAATTCATTCCTATGATCTTTTCTAATTCATTCGTACGATCCATTCTAATTCATTCTAATTCATTCGTACGATCCATTCTACGATCCATTCTAATTCATTCGTATATTCCATTCTAATTCATTAGCACGATCCATGCTAATGAATTAGAATGGATCGTACGATCCAATCTAATTCATTCATACGATCCATTCTTACTCATTCGTATGATCCATTCTAATTCAATCGTACGATCCATTCTAATTCATTCGTACGATCCATTCTAATTCCTTCGGACGATCCATTCTAATTCATTCGTACGATCCATTCTAATTCCTTCGTACGATCCATTGTAATTCATTCGTACGATCCATTCTAATTCATTCGCGCAATCTATTCTAATTCATTCGTACGATCCATTCTAATTCATTTGTACGATCCATTCTAATTCATTCATACAATCTATTCTAATTTATTCGCACGAATGTATCCATTCTAATTCATTCGTACGATCCATTCTAATTCATTCGCACAATCTATTCTAATTCATTCATACGATCCACATTCTAATTCATTTGCACGAATGTATCCATTCTAATTCATTCATACGATCGATTGTACTTCATTCGTAGTATCCGTTCTAATTCACTAATATGATCCATTCTAATTCATTCATACGATCCATTCTAATTCATTTGCACGAATATATCCATTCTAATTCATTCGTACGATCCATTCTAATTCCTTCGTACGATCCATTCTCATTCCTTCGTACGATCCATTCTATTTCATTCGTATGATCCATTCTAATTCCTTCATACGATCCATTCTAATTCCTTCGTATCCATTCTAATTCACTCATACGATCCATTCTAACTCATTCGTACGATCCATTCTAATTCATTCATACAATCCATTCTAATTCATTCGCACGAATGTATCCATTCTAGTTCATTCGTACGATCCAGTCTAATTCATTCGTACGATCCATTCTAATTCATTCGCACGATCCATTCTAATTCATTCGTACGATCCATTCTAATTCATTCATATGATCCATTCTAATTCATTCGTACGTTCCATTCTAATTCATTCGCACAAATATATCCATTCTAATTCCGTCGTACGATCCATTCTAATTCATTCATACAATCCATTCTAATTCTTTCACACGATCCATTCTAATTCATTCATACGATCCATTCTAATTCATTCGTGCAATCCATTCTATTTCATTCGTACGATCCATTCTTACTCATGCGTACGATCCATTCTAATTCATTCACACGAAAGTATCCATTCGTACGAATGAATTAGAATAGATTGTACGAATGAATTAGAATGGATCGTACGAATGAATTAGAATGGATCGAACGAAGGAATTAGAATGGATCGTACGAATGAATAAGAATGGATCGTACGAATGAATTAGAATAGATCGTACGAATGAATTAGAATGGATCGTACGAAGGAATTAGAATGTATCGTACGAATTAATTAGAATGGATATATTCGTGCAAATGAATTAGAATGGATCGTATGAATGTATTAGAATGGATCGTATGAGTGAATTAGAATGGATCGTACGAATGAATTAGAATGGATTGTATGAATGAATTAGAATGGATCATATGAATGAATTAGAATGGATCGTATGAATGAATTAGAATTGATCGTACGAATGAATTAGAATGGACCGTGAGAATGTATTAGAATGGATCGTACGAATGAATTAGAATGGATCGTACGAATGAACTAGAATGGATACAATCGTGCGAATGAATTAGAATGGATCGTACGAATGAATTAGAATGGATCGTACGAATGGATTAGAATGGATCATACGAATGATTTAGAATGGATCGTGCGAATGAATTAGAATGGATCAAACGAATGAATTAGAATGGATATATTCGAGCGAATGAATTAGAATAGATCGTAGGAATGAATTAGAATGGATCATACGAATGAATTAGAATGGATCGTACGAACGAATTAGAATGGATCGTACGAACGAATTAGAATGGATCATATGAACGAATTAGAATGGATCGTACGAATGAATTAGAATGGATACATTCGAGCGAATGAATTAGAATGGATCGTACAAATGAATTAGAATAGATCATAGGAATGAATTAGAATGGATCGTGCAAATGAATTAGAATGGATACATTCGTGCGAATGAATTAGAATGGATCGTGCGAATGAATTAGAATGGATCGTACGAATGAATTAGAATGGATATATTTGAACGAATAAATTAGAATGGATTATACGAATGAATTAGAATGGATCGTACGAATGAATTAGAATGGATAGTGCGAATGAATTAGAATGGATCATACGAATGAATTAGAATGGATACATTCGTGCGAATGAATTAGAATGGATCATACGAATGAGTAAGAATGGATCGTACGAATGAAATAGAATGGATTATACAAATGAATTATAATGGATACATTCGTGTGAATGAATTAGAATGGATCGTATGTACGAATGAATTAGAATGGATACATTCGTGCGAATGAATTAGAATGGATCGTACGAATGAATTAGAATGGATCGTGTGAATGAATTAGAATGGATCGAACGAATGAATTAGAATGGATCGTACGAATGAACTAGAATGGATACATTCGTGCGAATGAAGTACAATGGATCGTACGAATGAATTAGAATGGATCATACGAATGAATTAGAATGGATCTTACAAATGAATTAGGATGGATCGTACGAATAAATTAGAATGGATCGTATGAATGGTTTAGAATGGATACATTCGTGCGAATGAATTAGAATGGATCGGACGAATGAATTAGAATGGATCGTACGAATGAATTAGAATGGATATATTCGTGCAAATGAATTAGAATGGATCGTATGAATGTATTAGAATGGATCGTATGAGTGAATTAGAATGGATCGTACGTATGAATTAGAATGGATTGTATGAATGAATTAGAATGGATCGTACGAATGAATTAGAATGGATCATACGAATTAATTAGAATGGATCATACGAATGAATTAGAATGGATACATTCGTGCGAATGAATTAGAATGGATTGTGCGAATGAATTAGAATGGATCGTACGAATGAATTAGAATGGATCATATTAATGAATTAGAATGGATCATACGAATGAATTAGAATGGATACATTCGTGCGAATGAATTAGAATGGATCGTGCACGAATGTATCCATTCTAATTCATTCGTACGATCCATTCTAATTCATTAATATGATCCATTCTAATTCATTCGTACGATCCATTCTAATTCATATGCACAAAGGTATCCATTCTAATCCATTCGTAGGATCCATTCTAATCCATTCGTACGATCCATTCTAATTCATTCGTACGATCTATTCTAATTCATTCGCTCGAATGTATCCATTCTAATCCATTCGTACGATCCATTCTAATCCATTCGTACGATCCTTTCTAATTCATTCGCATAAATGTAACCATTCTAATTCATTCATTTGATCCATTCTAATTCATTCGTACGATCCATTCTAATTCATTCGTCCGATCCATTCTAATTCATTCGCACGAATGTATCCATTCTAATTCATTCGTACGATCCATTCTAATTCATTCGTACGATCCATTCTAATTCATTCGTACGATCCATTCTAATTTATTCGTACGATCCATTCTAATTCATTCGCATGAATGTATCCATTCTAATTCATTCATACGATCCATTCTAATTCATTCGCACGATCCATTCTAATTCATTCGTACGATCAATTCTAATTCATTCGCACGAATGTATCCATTTTAATTCATTCATACGATCCATTCTAATTCATTCGTACGATTCATTCTAATTCATTCGTACGATCCATTCTAATTCATTCGTCCGATCCATTCTAATTCATTCGCACGAATGTATCCATTCTAGTTCATTCGTACGATCCATTCTATTTCATTCGTACGATCCATTCTTACTCATTCGTATGATCCATTCTAATTCATTCGGACGAATGTATCCATTCTAATTTATTCGTACGATCCATTCTAATTCATTCATACGATCCATTCTAATTCATTCGTACAATCCATTCTAATTCATTCGTCCGATCCATTCTAATTCATTCGCACGAATGTATCCATTCTAATTCATTCGTACGATCCATTCTAATTCATTCGTAAGATCCATTCTAATTCATTCGTACGATCCATTCTAATTCATTCGTACGATCCATTCTAATTCATTCGCACGAAGGTATCCATTCTAGTTCATTCGTACGATCCATTCTAATTCATTCGTACGATCCATTATAATTCATTCGCACGATCCATTCTAATTCATTCGTATGATCAATTCTAATTCATTCGCATGAATGTATCCATTCTAATTCATTCGTACGATCCATTATAATTCATTCGTACGATCCATTCTAATTCATTCATACAATCCATTCTAATTCTTTCACACGATCCATTCTAATTCATTCGTAGGATCCATTCTAATTCATTCGTACAATCTATTCTATTTCATTCGTACGATCCATTCTTACTCATTTGTATGATCCATTCTAATTCATTCGCACGAATGTATCCATTCTAATTCATTCGTACGAATCCATTCTAATTCATTCGTACAATCAATTCTATTACATTCGTACGATCCATTCCTACTTATTCGTACGATCCATTCTAATTCATTCGTACGATCCATTCTAATTCATTCGCTCGAATGTATCCATGCTAATCCATTCGTACGATCCATTCTAATCCATTCGTACGATCCGTTCTAATTCATTCGCATGAATGTAACCATTCTAATTCATTCATTTGATCCATTCAAATTCATTCGTACGATCTATTCTAATTCATTAGCACGATCCATGCTAATTCATTCGTTCGATCAATTCTAATTCATTAGCACGATCCATTCTAATTCATTCGTACGATCCATTCTAATTCATTCGCACGATCCATTCTAATTCATTCATAGGATCCATTCTAATTCATTCATACGATCTATTCTAATTCTTTCGCACGAATGTATCCATTCTAATTCATTCGCACGAATGTATCCATTCTAATTCATTCGTACGAATCCATTCTAATTCATTCGTACAATCTGTTCTATTTCATTAGTACGATCCATTCTAGTTCATTCGTACGATCCATTCTAATTCATTCGTACGATCCATTCTAATTCATTCGTATGATCCATTCTAATTAATTCGTATGATCCATTCTAATTCATTCGTACGATCCATTCTAATTCATTCATACAATCCATTCTAATTCATTCGCACGAATGTATCCATTCTAATTAATTCGTACGATCCATTCTAATTCATTCGTATGATCCATTCTTATTCATTCGCACGATCCAGTCTAATGGATTCGCACGATCCATTCTAATTCATTCGCAGGAATGTATCCATTCTAATTCATTCATACGATCCATTCTAATTCATTCGTACGATCCATTCTAATTCATTCGCACAAATGTATCCATTCTAATTCATTCATACGATCTATTCTAATTCATTCGTACGATCAGTTCTAATTCATTCACAAAATCTATTCTAATTCATTCATACGATCCATTCTAATTCATTCGCACGATCCATTCTAATTCATTCGTACGATCCATTCTAATTGATTCGTACGATCCATTCTAATTCATTCGCACGATCCATTCTAATTCATTCGTACGATCCATTCTAATTCATTCGCACAAATGTATCTATTATAATTCATTCATACGATCCATTCTTACTCATTCGTATGATCCATTCTATTTCATTCGTACGATCTATTCTAATTCATTCGTACGATCCATTCTAATTCATTCGTACGATCCATTCTAATTCCTTCGTACGATCCATTCTAATTCATTCGTACGATCCATTCTAATTCATTCGTACGATCGTATGAGTGAATTAGAATGGATCGTACGAATGAATTAGAATGGATCGTATGAATGAATTAGAATGGATACATTCCTGTGAATGAATTAGAATGGATCGTATGAATGAATTAGAATAGATTTTGTGAATGAATTAGAACTGATCGTACGAATGAATTAGAATGGATACATTCGTGCGAATGAATTAGAATGGATTGTATGAATGAATTAGAATGGATCGTACGAATGAACTAGAATGGATACATTCGTACGAATGAATTAGAATGGATCGTACGAATGAATTAGAATGGATCGTACGAATGAATTAGAATGGATCTTACGAATGAATTAGAATGGATCGTACGAATGAATTAGAATGGATCGTACGAATGAATTAGAATGGATACATTCGTGCGAATGAATTAGAATGGATCGGACGAATCAATTAGAATGGATCGTACGAATGAATTAGAATGGATCGTACGAATGAATTAGAATGGATCGTACGAATAAATTAGAATGGATACATTCGTCCGAATGAATTAGAATGGATCATACGAATGAGTAAGAATGGATCGTACGAATGAAATAGAATAGATTGTACGAATGAGTAAGAATAGATTGTACGAATGAGTAAGAATAGATTGTACGAATGAGTAAGAATAGATTGTACGAATGAGTAAGAATGGATCATTCTAATTCATTCGTACAATCCATTCTATTTCATTCGTACGATCCATTCTTACTCATTCGTATGATCCATTCTAATTCATTCGTATGATCCATTCTAATTCATTCGTACGATCGATTCTAATTCATTCGTACGATCCATTCTAATTCATTCGCACGATCCATTCTAATTCATTCATACGATCCATTCTAATTCATTCATACGATCCATTCTAATTCATTCCTACAATCTATTCTAATTCATTCATACGATCCATTCTATTCGAATGGACCATGCGATCCATTCGAATTCATTCACACGATCCATTCAAATTCATTCATACGATCCATTCTAATTCATTCATACAATGCATTCTAATTCTTTCACACGATCCATTCTAATTCATTCGTACGATCCATTCTAATTCATTCGTACAATCCATTCTATTTCATTTGTACGATCCATTCTTACTCATTCGTATGATCCATTCTAATTCATTCGTACAATCCAATCTAATTCATTTGTACGATCCATTCTAATTCATTCGTACAATCCATTCTATTTTATTCGTACGATCCATTCTTACTCATTCGTATGATCCATTCTAATTCATTCGCACGAATGTATCCATTCTAATTCATTCATACAATCCATTCTAATTCATTCCGTACGATCCATTCTAATTCATTCGTATGATCGTACGAATGAATTAGAATAGATTGTGCGAATGAATTAGAATGGATCGGACGAATGAATTAGAATGGATCGTACGAATGAATTAGAATGGATCATACGAATGAGTAAGAATGGATCGTACGAATGAATTAGAATGGATCGTACGAATGAATTAGAATGGATCGTACGAATAAATTAGAATGGATACATTCGTCTGAATGAATTAGAATGGATCATACGAATGAGTAAGAATGGATCGTACGAATGAAATAGAATAGATTGTACGAATGAATTAGAATGGATCCTACGAATGAATTGGAATGGATCGTGTGAAAGAATTAGAATGGATTGTATGAATGAATTAGAATGGATCGTATGAATGAATTAGAATGGATCGTGCGAATGAATTCGAATGGATCGTACGAATGAGTAAGAATGGATCGTACGAATGAAATAGAATGGATCGTACGAATGAATTAGAATGGATCGTACGAATAAATTAGAATGGATACATTCGTCCGAATGAATTAGAATGGATCATACGAATGAGTAAGAATGGATCGTACGAATGAAATAGAATAGATTGTACGAATGAAATAGAATGGATCCTACGAATAAATTAGAATGGATCGTGTGAAAGAATTAGAATGGAATGTATGAATGAATTAGAATGGATTGTATGAATGAATTAGAATGGATCCTATGAATGAATTAGAATGGATCGTGCGAATGAATTAGAATGGATCGTACGAATGAATTAGAATGGATCGTGCTATTGAATTAGAATTGATCGAACGAATGAATTAGCATGGATCGTGCTAATGAATTAGAATGGAACGGACGAATGAATTAGAATGGATCGTGTGAAAGAATTAGAATGGATTGTATGAATGAATTAGAATGAATTCATACGATCCATTCTAATTCATTTGTAGGATCCATTCTAATTCATTCGTACAATCTATTCTATTTCATTCGTACGATCCATTCCTACTCATTCGTATGATCCATTCTAATTCATTCGGACGAATGTATCCATTCTAATTTATTCATACGATCCATTCTAATTCATTCGTACGATCCATTCTAATTCATTCGTCCGATCCATTCTAATTCATTCGCACGAATGTATCCATTCTAATTCATTCGTACGATCCATTCTAATTCATTCGTACGATCCATTTTAATTCATTCGTAATATCCATTCTAATTCATTCGTACGATCCATTCTAATTCATTCGCACGAATGTATCCATTCTAGTTCATTCGTACGATCCATTCTAATTCTTTCATACAATCCATTCTAATTCATTCGCACGAATGTATCCATTCTAATTCATTCGTATGAGCAGTTCTAATTCATTCACAAAATCTATTCTAATTCATTCATGCGATCCATTCTAATTCATTCACAGGAATGTATCCATTCTAATTCATTCATACGATCCATTCTAATTCATTCGTACGATCCATTCTAATTCACTCATACGATCCATTCTAATACATTCATACGATCCATTCTAATTCATTTGCACGAATATATCCATTCTAATTCATTCGTACGATCCATTCTAATTCCTTCGTACGATCCATTCTAATTCATTCGTACGATCTATTCTAATTCATTCGTACGATCCATTCTAATTCATTCGTACGATCCATTCTAATTCTTTCGTACGATCCATTCTAATTTATTCGTACGATCCATTCTAATTCATTCATACAATCCATTCTAATTCTTTCACACGATCCATTCTAATTCATTCGTACGATCCATTCTAAATCATTCGTCCAATCCATTCTATTTCATTCGTACGATCAATTCTAATTCATTCGTCCAATCCATTCTATTTCATTCGTACAATCCATTCTTACTTATTCGTATGATCTATTCTAATTCATTCGCACAAATGTATCCATTCTAATCCATTCGTACGATCCATTCTAATACATTCGTACGATCCATTCTAATTCATTCGCACGAATGTAACCATTCTAATTCATTCATTTGATCCATTCTAATTCATTCGTCCGATCCATTCTAATTCATTCGTCCGATCCATTCTAATTCATTTGTACGATCCATTCTAACTCATTCGCACGATCCATTCTAATTCATTCATACAATCCATTCTAATTCTTTCGCACGATCCATTCTAATTCATTCATAGGATCCATTCTAATTCATTCGTACAATCTATTCTATTTCATTCGTACGATCCATTCTTACTCATTATATGATCAATTCTAATTCATTCGGACGAATGTATCCATTCTAATTCATTCGTACGATCCATTCTAATTCATTCATACGATCCATTCTAATTCATTCGTCCGATCCATTCTAATTCATTCGCACGAATGTATCCATTCTAATTCATTCGTACGGTCCATTCTAATTCATTCGCAGAATCCATTCTATTTCATTCGTACGATCCATTCTTACTCATTCGTATGATCCATTATAGATACATTTGTGCGAATGAATTAGAATGGATCTTACAAATGAGTAAGAATGGATCGTACGAATGAAATAGAATGGATTGTGCGAATGAATTAGAATGGATCGTACAAATGAATTAGAATGGATCGTGTGAAAGAATTAGAATGGATTGTATGAATGAATTAGAATAGATCGTATGAATGAATTAGAATGGATCGTACGAATGAATTAGAATGGATCGTACGAATGAATTAGAATGGATCTTACGAATGAATTAGAATGGATCGTACGAATGAATTAGAATGGATCGTACGAATAAATTAGAATGGATACATTCGTCCGAATAAATTAGAATGGATCATACGAATGAGTAAGAATGGATCGTACGAATGAAATAGAATAGATTATACGAATGAATTAGAATGGATCCTACGAATGAATTAGAATGGATCGGGTGAAAGAATTAGAATGGATTGTATGAATGAATTAGAATGGATCGTGCGAATGAATTAGAATGGATCGTACGAATGAATTAGAATGGATCGTGCTAATGAATTAGAATTGATCGAACGAATGAATTAGCATGGATCGTGCTAATGAATTAGAATGGAACGTACGAATGAATTAGAATGGATCGTGTGAAAGAATTAGAATGGATTGTATGAATGAATTAGAACGAATTCGTACGATCCATTCGAATTCATTCGCACGATCCATTCTAATTCATTCATACGATCCATTCTAATTCATTCATACAATCCATTCTAATTCTTTCACACGATCCATTCTAATTCATTCGTAGGATCCATTCTAATTCATTCGTACAATCTATTCTATTTCATTCGTACGATCCATTCTAATTCATTCGTACGATCCATTCTAATTCATTCGGACTATCCATTCTAATTCATTCTCACAAATGTATCCATTCTAGTTCATTCGTACTATCCATTCAAATTCATTCGTACGATCCATTCTAATTCATTTGCCCGATCAATTCTAATTCATTCGTACGATCCATTCTTACTCATTCGTATGATCCATTCTAATTCTTTCGGACAAATGTATCCATTCTAATTTATTCGTACGATCCATTCTAATTCATTCGGACGATCCATTCTAATTCATTCGGACGATCCATTCTAATTCATTCGTCCGATCCGTTCTAATTCATTTGCACGAATGTATCCATTCTAATTCATTCGTACGGTCCATTCTAATTCATTCGCACAATCCATTCTATTTCATTTGTACGATCCATTCTTCCTCATTCGTATGATCCATTATGGATACATTCATGCGAAAGAATTAGAATGGATCATACGAATGAGTAAGAATGGATCATACGAATGAAATAGAATGGATTGTGCGAATGAATTAGAATGGATCATACGAATGAATTAGAATGGATCGTGTGAAAGAATTAGAATGGATTGTATGAATGAATTAGAATAGATCGTATGAATGAATTTGAATGGATCGTACGAATGAATTAGAATGGATCGTACGAATGAACTAGAATGGATACATTCGTGCGAATGAATTAGAAAGGATCGTACGAATGAATTAGAATGGATCGTACGAATAAATTAGAATGGATCTTACGAATGAATTAGAATGGATCGTACGAATGCACGATCCATGCTAATTCATTCATTCGTTCAATTCTAATTCATTAGCACGATCCATTCTAATTCATTCGTACGATCCATTCTAATTCATTCGCACGATCCATTCTAATTCATTCGTACGATCCATTCTAATTCTTTCACACGATCCATTTTAATTCATTCGTACGATCCATTCTAATTCATTCGTACGATCTATTCTAATTCATTCGTACGATCCATTCTAATTCATTCGTACGATCCATTCTAATTCATTCATACAATCCATTCTAATTCTTTCACACGATCCATTCTAATTCATTTGGACGATCCATTCTAATTCATTCGTGCAATCCATTCTATTTCATTCGTACGATCCATTCTTACTCATTCGTACGATCCATTCTAATTCATTCACACGAATGTATCCATTCGTACGAATGAATTAGAATAGATTGTACGAATGAATTAGAATGGATCGTACGAATGAATTAGAATGGATCATACGAAGGAATTAGAATGGATCATACGAAGGAATTAGAATGGATCGTACGAATGAATTAGAATGGATCGTACGAATGAATTAGAATAGATCGTACGAATGAATTAGAATGGATCGTACGAAGGAATTAGAATGGATCGTACGAATGAATTAGAATAGATTGTACGAATGAATTAGAATGGATCATACGAAGGAATTAGAATGGATCGTACGAATGAATTAGAATGGATCGTACGAATGAATTAGAATGGATCGTACGAATGAATTAGAATGGATCGTACGAAGGAATTAGAATGGATCGTACGAATGAATTAGAATGGATATATTCGTGCAAATGAATTAGAATGGATCGTATGAATGTATTAGAATGGATCGTATGAGTGAATTAGAATGGATCGTACGAATGAATTAGAATGGATTGTATGAATGAATTAGAATGGATCGTACGAATGAATTAGAATGGATCGTACGAATGAATTAGAATGGATCGTGCGAATGAATTAGAATGGATCGTATGAATGAATTAGAATGGATCGTACGAATAAATTAGAATGGATACATTCGTCCGAATGAATTAGAATGGATCATACGAATGAGTAAGAATGGATCGTACGAATGAAATAGAATAGATTGTACGAATGAATTAGAATGGATCCTACGAATGAATT
This sequence comes from Chamaelirium japonicum, assembly GCA_947650365.1. NCBI lineage: Eukaryota > Viridiplantae > Streptophyta > Magnoliopsida > Liliales > Melanthiaceae > Chamaelirium > Chamaelirium japonicum. The sequence goes on along the minus strand of CANTAL010000064.1, from coordinate 1,013,381 downwards.
AGAATGGATCGTGTGAAAGAATTAGAATGGATTGTATGAATGAATTAGAATGGATCGTATGAAATAATTAGAATGGATCGTACGAATGAATTGGAATGGATCGTACGAATGAATTAGAATGGATCGTACGAATGAGTTAGAATGGATCTTACGAATGAATTAGAATGGATCGTATGAATGAATTAGAATGGATCGTACGAATGAATTAGAATGGATACATTCGTGCGAATGAATTAGAATGGATCGGACGAATGAATTAGAATGGATCGTACGAATGAATTAGAATGGATCAAATGAATGAATTAGAATGGTTACATTCATGCGAATGAATTAGAATGGATCGTACGAATGGATTAGAATGGATCGTACGAATGGATTAGAATGGATACATTCGAGCGAATGAATTAGAATGGATCGTACGAATGAATTAGAATGGATCGTACGAATGGATTAGAATGGATCCTACGAATGGATTAGAATGGATACCTTTGTGCATATGAATTAGAATGGATCGTACGAATGAATTAGAATGGATCATATTAATGAATTAGAATGGATCGTACGAATGAATTTGAATGGATACATTCGTGCACGATCCATTCTAATTCATTCGCACGAATGTATCCATTCTAATTCATTCGTACGATCCATTCTATTTTATTAATATGATCCATTCTATTTCATTCGTACGCTCCATTCTTACTCATTCGTATGATCCATTCTAATTCATTCGCACGAATGTATCCATTCTAAATCATTCGTACGATCCATTCTAATTCATTCGTATGATCCATTCTAAATCATTCGTACAATCCATTCTATTTCATTCGTACGATCAATTCTAATTCATTAGCACGATCCATTCTAATTCATTCGTACGATCCATTCTAATTCATTCGTACGATTCATTCTAATTCATTCGCACGAATGTATCCATTCTAATTTATTCGTACGATCCATTCTAATTCATTCATACGATCCATTCTAATTCATTCGTAAGATCAATTCTAATTCATTCGTACGATCCATTCTAATTCATTCGTACGATCCATTCTAATTCATTCGTACGAATGTATCCATTCTAGTTCATTCGTACGATCCATTCTAATTCATTCGTACGATCCATTCTAATTCATTCGCACGATCCATTCTAATTCATTCGTACGATCCATTCTAATTTATTCGTACGATCAATTCTAAATCATTCGTACGATCCATTCTAATTCATTCGCACAAATGTATCCATTCTAATTCATTTGTACGATCCATTCTAATTCATTCGCATGATCCATTCTAATTCATTCGTACGATCCATTCTAATTCATTCGCACGATCTGTTCTTATTCATTCATACGATCTATTCTAATTCATTCATATAATCCATTCTAATACTTTCATACCATCTATTCTAATTCATTCGTACGATCCATTCTAATTCATTCGCACAATCTATTCTATTTCATTCGTACGATCCATTCTTACTCATTGGTACGATCCATTCTAATTCATTCGCACGAATGTATCCATTCTAATTCATTCGTACGAATCCATTCTAATTCATTCGCACAATCTATTCTATTTCATTCGTACGATCCATTCTTACTCATTCGTATGATCCATTCTAATTCATTCGGACGAATGTATCCATTCTAATTTATTCGTACGATCCATTCTAATTTATTCGTACGATCCATTCTAATTCATTCGTACGATCCATTCTAATTCATTCGTCCGATCCATTCTAATTCATTCGCACGAATGTATCCATTCTAATTCATTCGTACGATCCATTCTAATTCATTCGTACGATCCATTCTAATTCATTCGTACGGTCCATTCTAATTCATTCATACGATCCATTCTAATTCATTCGCACGAATGTATCCATTCTAATTCAATCGTACGATCCATTCTAATTCATTCGCACGATCCATTCTAATTCATTCATACGATCCATTCTAATTCATTCATACGATCCATTCTAATTCATTCGTGCGTTAGAATGGATCGTACGAATGAATTAGAATCGATCGTGTGAAAGAATTAGAATGGATCGTACGAATGAATTAGAATTGATCGTGCGAATGAATTAGAATAGATCGTACGAATGAATTAGAATGGATCGTACGAAGGAATTAGAATGGATCGTACGAAAGAATTAGAATGGATATATTCGTGCAAATGAATTAGAATGGATCGTATGAATGTATTAGAATGGATCGTATGAGTGAATTAGAATGGATCGTATGAATGAATTAGAATGGATTGTATGAATGAATAAGAATGGATCGTACGAATGAATTAGAATGGATCATACGAATTAAATAGAATCGATCGTACGAATGAATTAGAATGGATCGTACGAATGAATTAGAATGGATCGTACGAATGAATTAGAATGGATACATTCGTGCGAATGAATTAGAATGGATTGTGCGAATGAATTAGAATGGATCGTACGAATGAATTAGAATGGATATATTCGTGCAAATGAATTAGAATGGATCGTATGAATGTATTAGAATGGATCGTATGAGTGAATTAGAATGGATCGTACGAATGAATTAGAATGGATTGTATGAATGAATTAGAATGGATCGTACGAATGAATTAGAATGGATCATACGAATTAATTAGAATGGACCATACGAATGAATTAGAATGGATCGTACGAATGAATTAGAATGGATCATACGAATTAATTAGAATGGACCATACGAATGAATTAGAATGGATCGTACGAATGAATTAGAATGGATCGTACGAATGAATTAGAATGGATACATTCGTGTGAATGAATTAGAATGGATTGTGCGAATGAATAAGAACAGATCGTACGAATGAATTAGAATGGATCGTACGAATGAATTAGAATGGATCGTGCGAATGAATTAGAATGGATCGTACGAATGAATTAGGATGGATACATTTGTGCGAATGAATTAGAATGGATCGTACGAATGAATTAGAATGGATCGTGCGAATGAATTAGAATGGATCATGTGAATGAATTAGAATGGATCGTGTGAAAGAATTAGAATGGATCGTACGAATGAATTAGAATGGATCGTATGAATGAATTAGAATGGATCGTACGAATGAATTAGAATGGATCGTGCGAATGAATTAGAATGGATCGTACGAATAAATTAGAATGGATCGTACGAATGAACTAGAATGGATTCATTCGTGCGAATGAATTAGAATGGATCGTACGAATGAATTAGAATGGATCGTATGAATGAATTAGAATGGATCTTACGAATGAATTAGAATGGATCGTACGAATGAATTAGAATGGATCGTACGAATGAATTAGAATGGATCGGACGAATGAATTAGAATGGAACGTACGAATGAATTAAAATGGATCGTACGAATGAATTAGAATGGATCGTACGAATAAATTAGAATGGATACATTCGTCCGAATGAATTAGAATGGATCATACGAATGAGTAAGAATGGATCGTACGAATGAAATAGAATAGATTGTACGAATGAATTAGAATGGATCCTACGAATGAATTAGAATGGATCGTGTGAAAGAATTAGAATGGATTGTATGAATGAATTAGAAAGAATCGTATGAATGAATTAGAATGGATCGTGCGAATGAATTCGAATGGATCGTACGAAATCATTCTAATTCATTCATACAATCCATTCTAATTCTTTCACACGATCCATTCTAATTCATTCGTATGTTCCATTTTAATTCATTAGCACGATCTATGCTAATTCATTCGTTCGATCAATTCTAATTCATTAGCACGATCCATTCTAATTCATTCGTACGATCCATTCTAATTCCTTTATACGATCCATTCTAATTCATTCGTATGATCTATTCTAATTCATTCGTACGATCCATTCTAATTCATTCGTACGATCCATTCGACCGAATGAATTAGAATGGATTATACGAATGAGTAAGAATGGATCGTACGAATGAAATAGAATAGATTGTACGAATGAATTAGAATGGATCAGACGAATGAGTAAGAATGGATCGTACGAATGAAATAGAATAGATTGTACGAATGAATTAGAATGGATCCTACGAATGAATTAGAATAGATCGTGTGAAAGAATTAGAATGAATTGAATGAATGAATTATAATAAATTCGTACGATCCATTCGAATTCATTCGCACGATCCATTCTAATTCATTCATACGATCCATTCTAATTCATTCATACAATCCATTCTAATTCTTTCACACGATCGATTCTAATTCATTCGTAGGATCCATTCTAATTTATTCGTACAATCTATTCTATTTCATTCGTACGATCCATTCTTACTCATTCGTATGATCCATTCTAATTCATTCGGACGAATGTATCCATTCTAATTTATTTGTACGATCCATTCTAATTCATTTGTACGATCCATTCTAATTCATTCGTCCGATCCATTCTAATTCATTCGCACGAATGTATCCATTCTAATTCATTCGTACGATCCATTCTAATTCATTCGTACGATCCATTCTAATTCATTCATAAGATCCATTCTAATTCATTCGTACGATCCATTCTAATTCATTCGTACGATCCATTCTAATTCATTCGTAAGATCCATTCTAATTCATTCGTACGATCCATTCTAATTCATTCGTACGATCCATTCTAATTCATTCGCACGAATGTATCCATTCTAGTTCATTCGTAAGATCCATTCTAATTCATTCGTACGATCCATTCTAATTCATTCGCATGATCCATTCTAATTCATTCGTACGATCCATTCTAATTCATTCATACGATCCATTCTAATTCATTCGTACGATCCATTCTAATTCATTCGCACAAATGTATCCATTCTAATTCATTCGTACGATCCATTCTAATTCATTCGCACGATCCATTCTAATTCATTCATACGATCCATTCTAATTCATTCGCACGATCTGTTCTTATTCATTCGCACAATCCATTCTAATTCATTCGCACGAATGTATCCATTCTAATTCATTCGTACGATCCATTCTAATTCATTCATACGATCCATTCTAATTCATTCGTATGATCCATTCTAATTAATTCGTATGATCCATTCTAATTCATTCGTACGATCCATTCTAATTCATTCATACAATCCATTCTAATTCATTCGCACGAATGTATCAATTCTAATTAATTCGTACGATCCATTCTAATTCATTCGTATGATCTATTCTTATTCATTCGCACGATCTAGTCTAATTGATTCGCACAATACATTCTAATTCATTCGCACGAATGTATCCATTCTAATTCATTCGTACGATCCATTCTAATTCATTAATATGATCCATTCTAATTCATTCGTACGATCCATTCTAATTCATATGCACAAAGGTATCCATTCTAATCCATTCATAGGATCCATTGTAATCCATTCGTACGATCCATTCTAATTCATTCGTACGATCCGTTCTAATTCATTCGCTCGAATGTATCCATTCTAATCCATTCGTACGATCCATTCTAATCCATTCGTACGATCCATTCTAATTCATTCGCATGAATGTAACCATTCTAATTCATTCATTTGATCCATTCTAATTCATTCGTACGATCCATTCTAATTTATTCGTTCGATCCAATCTAATTCATTCGCACGAATGTATCCATTCTAATTCATTCGTACGATCCATTCTAATTCATTCGTATGATCCATTCTAATTCATTCATACGATCCATTCTAATTCATTCGTACGATCCATTCTAATTCATTCGTACGATCCATTCTAATTCATTCGCACGAATGTATCCATTCTAGTTCATTCGTACGATCCATTCTAATTCATTCGTACGATCCATTCTAATTCATTCGCACGATCCATTCTAATTCATTCGTACGATCAATTCTAATTCATTCGCACGAATGTATCCATTCTAATTCATTCATACGATCCAATCAAATTCATTCGTACGATCCATTCTAATTCACTCATACGATCCATTCTAATACATTCATACGATCCATTCTAATTCATTTGCACGAATATATCCATTCTAATTCATTCGTACGATCCATTCTAATTCCTTCATACGATCCATTCTAATTCATTCGTACGATCTATTCTAATTCATTCGTACGATCCATTCTAATTCATTCGTACGATCCATTCTAATTCCTTCGTACGATCCATTCTAATTCATTCGTACGATCCATTCTAATTCATTCATACAATGTATTCTAATTCATTCGTACGAATGGATACATTCGTGTGAATGAATTAGAATGGATCGTACGAATGAGTAAGAATGGATCGTACGAATGAATTAGAATGGATCGTACGAAGGAATTAGAATGGATCGTACGAATGAATTAGAATAGATCGTACGAATGAATTAGAATGGATCATACGAAGGAATTAGAATGGATCGTACGAATGAATTAGAATGGATATATTCGTGCAAATGAATTAGAATGGATCGTATTATTGTATTAGAATGGATCGTATGAGTGAATTAGAATGGATCGTACGAATGAATTAGAATGGATCGTATGAATGAATTAGAATGGATACATTCGTGTGAATGAATTAGAATGGATCGTATGAATGAATTAGAATAGATTTTGTGAATGAATTAGAACTGATCGTACGAATGAATTAGAATGGATACATTCGTGCGAATGAATTAGAATGGATTGTATGAATGAATTAGAATCGATCGTACGAATGAATTAGAATGGATCGTATGAGTGAATTAGAATGGATACGAAGGAATTAGAATGGATCGTACGAATGAATTAGAATGGATCATACGAAGGAATTAGAATGGATTGTACGAATGAATTAGAATGTATCGTACGAATGAATTAGAATAGATCGTACGAATGAATTAGAATATCGTACGAAGGAATTAGAATGGATCGTACGAATGAATTAGAATGGATCGTACGAATGAACAAGAATGGATACATTCGTGCGAATGAATTAGAATGGATCTTACGAATGAATTAGAATGGATCGTACGAATGAATTAGAATGGATCGTACGAATGAATTAGAATGGATCGGACGGATGAATTAGAATGGATCGTACGAATGAATTAGAATGGATCGTACGAACGAATTAGAATGGATCGTACGAATAAATTAGAATGGATACATTCGTCCGAATGAATTAGAATGGATCATACGAATGGTAAGAATGGATCGTACAAATGAATTAGAATAGATTGTACGAATGAATTAGAATGGGTCCTACGAATGAATTAGAATGGATCGTGTGAAAGAATTAGAATGGATTGTATGAATGAATTAGAATGGATCGTATGAATGAATTAGAATGGATCATGCGAATGAATTCGAATGGATCGTACGAATTCATTCTAATTCATTCATACAATCCATTCTAATTCTTTCACACGATCTATTCTAATTATTCGTAGGATCCAATCTAATTCATTCGTACAATCCATTCTTACTCATTCATATGATCCATTCTAATTCATTCGGACGAATGTATCCATTCTAATTTATTCGTACGATCCATTCTAATTCATTCATACGATCCATTCTAATTCATTCGTAAGATCCATTCTAATTCATTCGTATGGTCCATTCTAATTCATTCGTACGATCCATTCTAATTCATTCGTACGATCCATTCTAATTCATTCGTACTATCCATTCTAATTCAATCATACGATCTATTCTAATTCATTCATACAATCCATTCTAATTCTTTCACACGATCCATTCTAATTCATTCGTACGATCCATTCTAATTCATTCGCATAATCCATTCTATTTCATTCGTACGATCCATTCTTACTCATTCGTATGATCCATTCTAATTCATTCGCACGAATGTATCCATAATGGATCATACGAATGAGTAAGAATGGATCGTACGAATGAAATAGAATGGATTGTGCGAATGAATTAGAATGGACCGTACGAATGAATTAGAATGGATACATTCGTGCGAATGAATTAGAATGGATCGGACGAATGAATTAGAATGGATCGTACGAATGAATTAGACTGGATCGTACGAATGAATTAGAATAGATCGTACGAATAAATTAGAATGGATACATTCGTCCGAATGAATTAGAATGGATCATACGAATGAGTAAGAATGGATCGTACGAATGAAATAGAATAGATTGTACGAATGAATTAGAATGGATCCTACGAATGAATTAGAATGGATCGTGTGAAAGAATTAGAATGGATTGTATGAATGAATTAGAATGGATCGTATGAATGAATTAGAATAGATCGTGCGAATGAATTTGAATGGATCGTACGAATTCATTCTAATTCATTCATACAATCCATTCTAATTCTTTCACACGATCCATTCTAATTCATTCGTACGTTCCTTTCTAATTCATTAGCACGATCCATGCTAATTCATTCGTTCGATCAATTCTAATTCATTAGCACGATCCATTCTAATTCATTCGTACGATCCATTCTAATTCATTCGCACGATCCATTCTAATTCATTCATACAATCCATTCTAATTCTTTCACACGATGCATTCTAATTCATTCATAGGATCCATTCTAATTCATTCGTACAATCTATTCTATTTCATTCGTACGATCCATTCTTACTCATTCGTATGATCCATTCTAATTCATTCGGACGAATGTATCCATTCTAATTTATTCGTACGATCCATTCTAATTCATTCGTACGATCCATTCTAATTCATTCGTCCGATGCATTCTAATTCATTCGCACGAATGTATCCATTCTAATTCATTCATACGGTCCATTCTAATTCATTCGCACAATCCATTCTATTTCATTCGTACGATCCATTCTTACTCATTCGTATGATCCATTATGGATACATTCGTGCGAATGAATTAGAATGGATCATACGAATGAGTAAGAATTGATCGTACGAATGAAATAGAATGGATTGTGCGAATGAATTAGAATGGATCGTACAAATGAATTAGAATGGATCGTGTGAAAGAATTAGAATGGATTGTATGAATGAATTAGAATAGATCGTATGAATGAATTAGAATGGATCGTACGAATGAATTAGAATGGATCGTACGAATAAATTAGAATGGATACCCGAATGAATTAGAATGGATCATACGAATGAGTAAGAATGGATCGTGTGAATGAATTAGAATGGATCGTACGAATGAATTAGAATGGATACATTTGTGCGAATGAATTAGAATGGATCGTACGAATGAATTAGAATGGATCGTATGAATGAATATGAATGGATCGTACGAATGAATTAGAATGGATCGTGCGAATGAATTAGAATGGATCCTATGAATGAATTAGAATGGATCGTGCGAATGAATTAGAATGGATACATTCGTCCGACTGAATTAGAATGGATCATACGAATGAGTAAGAATGGATCGTGCGAATGAATTAGAATGGATCGTACGAATGAATTAGAATGGATATATTCGTGCAAATGAATTAGAATGGATCGTATGAATGTATTAGAATGGATCGTATGAGTGAATTAAAATGGATCGTACGAATGAATTAGAATGGATCATACGAATGAATTAGAATGGATCATATTAATGAATTAGAATGGATCGTACGAATGAATTAGAATGGATACATTCGTGCGAATGAATTAGAATGGATCGTGCACGAATGTATCCATTCTAATTCATTCGTACGATCCATTCTGCACAAAGGTATCCATTCTAATCCATTCGTAGGATCCATTCTAATCCATTCGTACGATCCATTCTAATTCATTCGTACGATCTATTCTAATTCATTCGCTCGAATGTATCCATTCTAATCCATTCGTACGATCCATTCTAATCCATTCGTACGATCCATTCTAATTCATTCGCATGAATGTAACCATTCTAATTCATTCATTTGATCCATTCTAATTCATTCGTACGATCCATTCTAATTCATTCGTCCGATCCATTCTAATTCATTCGCACGAATGTATCCATTCTAATTCATTCGTACGATCCATTCTAATTCATTCGTAAGATCCATTCTAATTCATTCGTATGATCCATTCTAATTCATTCGTACGATCCATTCTAATTCATTCGCACGAATGTATCCATTCTAGTTCATTCGTACGATCCATTCTAATTCATTCGTACGATCCATTCTATTTCGTTCGCATGATCCATTCTAATTCATTCGTACGATCAATTCTAATTCATTCGCACGAATGTATCCATTCTAATTCATTCGTACGATCTTGAATTAGAATGGATCGTACGAATGAATTAGAATGGATACCTTTGTGCATATGAATTAGAATGGATCGCACGAATGAATTAGAATGGATCATATTAATGAATTAGAATGGATCGTACGAATGAATTAGAATGGATCGTACGAATGAATTAGAATGGATCTTACGAATGAATTAGAATGGATCGTACGAATGAATTAGAATGGATACATTCGTGCGAATGAATTAGAATGGATCAGACGAATGAATTAGAATGGATCGTACGAATGAATTAGAATGGATCAAATGAATGAATTAGAATGGTTACATTCATGCGAATGAATTAGAATGGATCGTACGAATGGATTAGAATGGATCGTACGAATGGATTAGAATGGATACATTCGAGCGAATGAATTAGAATAGATCGTACGAATGAATTAGAATGGATCGTACGAATGGATTAGAATAGATCCTACGAATGGATTAGAATGGATACCTTTGTGCAGAATGGATCGTACGAATGAATTAGAATGGATACATTCGTGCACGATCCATTCTAATTCATTCGCACGAATGTATGCATTCTAATTCATTCGTACGATCCATTCTAATTCATTAATATGATCCATTCTAATTCATTCGTATGATCCATTCTAATTCATTCGTACGATCCATTCTAATTCACTCATACGATCCATTCTAATACATTCATACGATCCATTCTAATTCATTTGCACGAATATATCCATTCTAATTCATTCGTACGATCCATTCTAATTCATTCGCACGATCCATTCTTACTCATTCGTATGATCCATTCTAATTCATTCGGACGAATGTATCCATTCTAATTCATTCGCACGATCCATTCTAATTTATTCATAGGATCCATTCTAATTCATTCGCACGATCCATTCTAATTCATTCGTACGATCCATTCTAATTCATTCATACGATCCATTCTAATTCATTCGTACGATCCATTCTAATCCATTCGTACGATCCATTCTAATTCATTCGCATGAATGTAACCATTCTAATTCATTCATTTGATCCATTCTAATTCATTCGTACGATCCATTCTAATCCATTCGTACGATCCATTCTAATTCATTCGCATGAATGTAACCATTCTAATTCATTCATTTGATCCATTCTAATTCATTCGTACGATCCATTCTAATTCATTCGTCCGATCCATTCTAATTCATTCGCACAAATGTATCCATTCTAAACCATTCATACGATCCATTCTAATTTATTCGTACGATCCATTCTAATTCATTCGTAAGATCCATTCTAATTCATTCGTACGATCCATTCTAATTCATTCGTACGATCCATTCTAATTCATTCGTAAGATCCATTCTAATTCATTCGTATGATCCATTCTAATTCATTCGTACGTTCCATTCTAATTCATTAGCATGATCCATGCTAATTCATTCGTTTGATCAATTCTAATTCATTAGCACGATCCATTCTAATTCATTCATACGATCCATTCTAATTCATTCTCACGATCCATTCTAATTCATTCATAGGATCCATTCTAATTCATTCATACGATCTATTCTAATTCTTTCGCACGAATGTATCCATTCTAATTCATTCGTACGAATGTATCCATTCTAATTCATTCGAACGATCCATTCTAATTCATTCGTACGATCCATTCGAATTCATTCGCACGATCCATTCTAAATCATTCATATGATCCATTCTAATTCATTCATACAATCCATTCTAATTCTTTCACACGATCCAATCTAATTCATTCGTACGATCCATTCTAATTCATATGTACAATCCATTCTATTTCATTCGTACGATCCATTCTTACTCATTCGTATGATCCATTCTAATTCATTCGTATGATCCATTCTAATTCATTCGTACGATCCATTCTAATTCATTCGTATGATCCATTCTAATTCATTCGCACGAATGTATCCATTCTAGTTCATTCTTACGATTCATTCTAATTCATTCTTACGATCCATTCTAATTCATTCGCACGATCCATTCTAATTCATTCATACGATCCATTTTAATTCATTCGTACGATCCATTCTAATTCATTCCTACAATCTATTCTAATTCATTCGTACGAATGGATACATTCGTGTGAATGAATTAGAATGGATCGTACGAATGAGTAAGAATGGATCGTACGAATGAAATAGAATGGATTGCACGAATGAATTAGAATAGATCGTACGAATGAATTAGAATGGATCGTGTGAAAGAATTAGAATGGATTGTATGAATGAATTAGAATGGATCGTACGAATGAATTAGAATGGATCGTACGAATGAATTAGAATGGATTGTACGAATGAATTAGAATAGATCGTACGAATGAATTAGAATGGATCGTACGAATGAATCAGAATGGATTATGTGAAAGAATTAGAATGGATCGTACGAATGAATTAGAATGGATCGTGCGAATGAATTAGAATGGATCGTACGAATGAATTAGAATGGATCGTGCTAATGAATTAGAATTGATCGAACGAATGAATTAGCATGGATCGTGTATTCGTACGATCCATTCTAATTCATTCGTACGATCCATTCTAATTTATTCGTACGATCCATTCTAATACATTCGTACGATTCATGCTAATTCATTCGCACGATCCATTCTAATTCATTCGTACGATCCATTCTTATTCATTCATACGATCCATTCTAATTCATTCGTACAATCCATTCTAATTCATTCGTACGATCCATTCTTACTCATTCGTATTATCCATTCTAATTCATTCGCACGAATATATCCATTCTAATTCATTCATACAATCCATTCTAATTCATTCCGTACGACCCATTCTAATTCATTCGTACGATCGTACGAATGAATTAGAATGGATCGTACGAATGAATTAGAATAGATTGTGCGAATGAATTAGAATGGATCGTACGAATGAATTAGAATAGATCGTACGAATGAATTAGAATGGATCATACGAATGAGTAAGAATGGATCGTACAAATGAATTAGAATGGATCGTACGACTGAATTAGAATGGATCGTACGAATAAATTAGAATGGATACATTCGTCCGAATGAATTAGAATGGATCATACGAATGAGTAAGAATGGATCGTACGAATGAAATAAAATAGATTGTACGAATGAATTACAATGGATCCTACAAATGAATTAGAATGGATCGTGTGAAAGAATTAGAATGGATTGTATGAATGAATTAGAATGGATCGTATGAATGAATTAGAATGGATCATGCGAATGAATTCGAATGGACCGTACGAATTCATTCTAATTCATTCATACAATCCATTCTAATTCTTTCACACGATCCATTCTAATTCATTCATACGTTCCATTCTAATTCATTAGCACGATCCATGCTAATTCATTCGTTCGATCAATTCTAATTCATTAGCACGATCCATTCTAATTCATTCGTACGATCCATTCTAATTCATTCGTACGATCCATTCTAATTCTTTCGCACGATCCATTCTAATTCATTCATAGGATCCATTCTAATTCATTCATACGATCTATTCTAATTCTTTCGCACGAATGTATCCATTCTAATTCATTCGCACGAATGTATCCATTCTAATTCATTCGTACGATCCATTCGAATTCATTCGTACGATCCATTCTAATTCATTCATACGATCTATTCTAATTCATTCATAAAATCCATTCTAGTTCTTTCACACGATCCATTCTAATTCATTCGTACGATCCATTCTAATTCATTCGCACAATCCATTCTATTTCATTCGTACGATCCATTCTTACTCATTGGTACGATCCATTCTAATTCATTCGCACGAATGTATCCATTCTAATTCATTCATACGAATCCATTCTAATTCATTCGTACAATCTATTCTATTTCATTCGTACGATCCATTCTTACTCATTCGTATGATCCATTCTAATTCATTCGGACGAATGTATCCATTCTAATTTATTCGTACGATCCATTCAAATTCATTCGCACGATCCATTCTAATTCAATCGTACGATCCATTCTAATTCATTCATCCGATCCATCCTAATTCATTCGCACGAATGTATCCATTCTAATTCATACGTACGATCCATTCTAATTCATTCGTACGATCCATTCTAATTCATTCGTAAGATCCATTCTAATTCATTCGTACGATCCATTCTAATTCACTCATACGATCCATTCTAAAACATTCATACGATCCATTCTAATTCATTTGCACGAATATATCCATTCTAATTCATTCTTACGATCCATTCTAATTCATTCGTACGATCCATTCTAATTCATTCGTACGATCCATTCTAATTCATTCGCACAATCCATTCTATTTCATTCGTACGATCCATTCTTACTCATTCGTATGATCCATTCTAATTCATTCGCACGAATGTATCCATTCTAATTCATTCATAAAATCCATTCTAATTCATTCTGTACGATCCATTCTATTTCATTCGTACGATCGTACGAATGAATTAGAATGGATCGTACGAATGAATTAGAATAGATTGTGCGAATGAATTAGAATGGATCGTACGAATGAATTAGAATGGATCGTATGAATGAATTAGAATGGATCATACGAATGAGTAAGAATGGATCGTACGAATGAATTAGAATGGATCGTACGAATGAATTAGAATGGATCGTACGAATAAATTAGAATGGATACATTCGTCCGAATGAATTAGAATGGATCATACGAATGAGTAAGAATGGATCGTACGAATGAAATAAAATAGATTGTACGAATGAATTAGAATGGATCCTACAAATGAATTAGAACGGATCGTGTGAAAGAATTAGAATGGATTGTATGAATGAATTAGAATGGATCGTATGAATGAATTAGAATGGATCATGCGAATGAATTCATTCTAATTCATTCATACACTCCATTCTAATTCTTTCACACGATCCATTCTAATTCATTCGTACGTTCCATTCTAATTCATTAGCACAATCCATGCTAATTCATTCGTTCGATCAATTCTAATTCATTAGCACGATCCATTCTAATTCATTCGTTCGATCCATTCTAATTCATTCGCACGATCAACTCTAATTCATTCATAGGATCCATTCTAATTCATTCATACGATCTATTCTAATTCTTTCGCACGAATGTATCCATTCTAATTCATTCGCACGAATGTATCCATTCTAATTCATTCGTACGATCCATTCTAATTCATTCGTACGATCCATTCGAATTCATTCGCACGATCCATTCTAATTCATTCATATGATCCATTCTAATTCATTCATACAATCCATTTTAATTCTTTCACACGATCCATTCTAATTCATTCGTACGATCCATTCTAATTCATTCGTACAATCCATTCTATTTCATTCGTACGATCCATTCTATTTCATTCGCACGATCCATTCTAATTCATTCGTACGATCCATTCTAATTCATTCGTACGAATGTATCCATTCTAGTTCATTCGTACGATCCATTCTAATTCATTCGTACGATCCATTCTAATTCATTCGCACGATCCATTCTAATTCATTCGTACGATCCATTCTAATTCATTCATACGATCCGTTCTAATTCATTCGTACGATCCATTCTAATTAATTCGTACAATCTATTCTAATTCATTCGTACGAATGGATACATTCGTGTGAATGAATTAGAATGGATCGTACGAATGAGTAAGAATGGATCGTACGAATGAAATAGAATGGATTGCACGAATGAATTAGAATGGATCGGACGAATGAATTAGAATGTATCGTGTGAAAGAATTAGAATGGATCGTGTGAAAGAATTAGAATGGATTGTGTGAATGAATTAGAATGGATCGTACGAAGGAATTAGAATGGATCGTACGAATGAATTAGAATGGATCGTACGAATGAATTAGAATAGATCGTACGAATGAATTAGAATGGATCGTACGAATGAATTAGAATGGATCGTGTGAAAGAATTAGAATGGATCGTACGAATGAATTAGAATGGATCGTGCGAAGGAATTAGAATGGATCGTACGAATGAATTAGAATGGATCATGCTAATGAATTAGAATTGATCGAACGAATGAATTAGCATGGATCGTGCATTCGTACGATCCATTCTAATACATTCATAAGATCCATTCTAATTCATTCGTACGATCCATTCTAATTCATTCGTACGATCCATTCTAATTCATTCGCACGAATGTATCCATTCTAGTTCATTCGTACGATCCATTCTAATTCATTCGTACGATCCATTCTAATTCATTCATACGATCTATTTAAATTCATTCATACAATCCATTCTAATTCTTTCACACGATCCATTCTAATTCATTCGTATGATCCATTCTAATTTATTCGCACAATCCATTCTATTTCATTCGTACGATACATTCTTACTCATTCGTATGATCCATTCTAATTCATTCGCACGAATGTATCCATAATCCATACGAATGAGTAAGAATGGATCGTACGAATGAAATAGAATGGATTGTGCGAATGAATTAGAATGGACCGTACGAATGAATTAGAATGGATAGATTCGTGCGAATGCATTAGAATGGATCGGACGAATGAATTAGAATGGATCGTACGAATGAATTAGAATGGATCGTACGAATGAATTAGAATGGATCGTACGAATAAATTAGAATGGATACATTCGTCCGAATGAATTAGAATGGATCATACGAATGAGTAAGAATGGATCGTACGAATGAAATAGAATTGATTGTACGAATGAATTAGAATGGATCCTACGAATGAATTAGAATAGATCGTGTGAAAGAATTAGAATGGATTGTATGAATGAATTAGAATGAATTCGTACGATCCATTCGAATTCATTCACACGATCCATTCTAATTCATTTATACAATCCATTCTAATTCATTCATACAATCTATTCTAATTCTTTCACACGATCCATTCCAATTCATTCGTCGGATCCATTCTAATTCATTCGTACAATCTATTCTATTTCATTCGTACGATCCATTCTTACTCATTCGTATGATCCATTCTAATTCATTCGGACGAATGTATCCATTCTAATTTATTCGTACGATCCATTCTAATTCATTCGTACGATCCATTCTAATTCATTCGTCCGATCCATTCTAATTCATTCGCACGAATGTATCCATTCTAATTCATTCGTAGGATCCATTCTAATTCATTCGTACGATCCATTCTAATTCATTCGTAAGATCCATTCTAATTCATTCATACAATCCATTCTAATTCATTCGTACGATCCATTCTAATTCATTCGCACGATCCATTCTAATACATTCATACGATCCATTCTAATTCATTTACACGTGTGAATGAATTAGAATGGATCGTACGAATGAATTAGAATGGATACATTCGTGCAAATGAATTAGAATGGATCGTATGAATGAATTAGAATGGATCGTACAATGAATTAGAATGGATCGTGCGAATGAATTAGAATGGATCGTACGAATGAATTAGAATGGATCGTACGAATGAACTAGAATGGATACATTCGTGCGAATGAATTAGAATGGATCATACGAATGAATTAGAATGGATCGTACGAATGAATTAGAATGGATCTTACGAATGAATTAGAATGGATCGTACGAATGAATTAGAATGGATACATTCGTGCGAATGAATTAGAATGGATCGGACGAATGAATTATAATGGATCGTACGAATGAATTAGAATGGATCGTACGAATGAATTAGAATGGATTGTACGAATAAATTAGAATGGATACATTCGTCCAAATGAATTAGAATGGATCATACGAATGAGTAAGAATGGATCGTATGAATGAAATAGAATAGATTGTACGAATGAATTAGAATGGATCGTACGAATAAATTAGAATGGATCGTACGAATGAATTAGAATGGATACATTCGTGCGAATGAATTAGAATGGATCGGACGAATGAATTAGAATGGATCGTACGAATGAATTAGAATGGATCGTACGGAATGAATTAGAATGGATTGTATGATGAATTAGAATGGATACATTCGTGCGAATGAATTAGAATGGATCATACGAATGAGTAAGAATGGATCGTACGAATGAAATAGAATGGATTGTACAAATGAATTAGAATGGATCGTACAAATGAATTAGAATGGATACATTCATACGAATGAATTAGAATGGATCATACGAATGAGTAAGAATGGATCGTACAAATGAAATAGAATGGATTGTACGAATGAATTAGAATGGATCGTACGAATGAATTAGAATGGATCGTGTGAAAGAATTAGAATGCATTGTATGAATGAATTTGAATGGATCGTATGAATGAATTAGAATGGATCGTGCGAATGAATTCGAATGGATCGCATGATCTATTCGAATAGAATGGATCGTATGAATGAATTATAATGGATTGGGCGAATGAATTAGAATGGATTGTAGGAATGAATTAGAATGGTTCGTATGAATGAATTAGACTGGATCGTATGAATGAATTAGAATGGATCGTGCGAATGAATTAGAATGGATCGTACGAATGAATTAGAATGGATCGTACGAATGAATTAGAATGTATCATACGAATGAATTAGAATGGATCATACGAATGAGTAAGAATGGATCGTACGAATGAAATAGAATGGATTGTACGAATGAATTAGAATGGATACATTCGTGCGAATGAATTAGAATGGATCGTACGAATGAATTAGAATGTATCGTACGAATAAATTAGAATGGATCGTACGAATGAATTAGAATGCATCGTACGAAAGAATTAGAATGGATATATTCGTGCGAATGAATTAAAATGGATCGTACGAATGAATTAGACTGGATCGTATGAATGAATTTGAATG
This sequence comes from Chamaelirium japonicum, assembly GCA_947650365.1. Lineage (NCBI taxonomy): Eukaryota > Viridiplantae > Streptophyta > Magnoliopsida > Liliales > Melanthiaceae > Chamaelirium > Chamaelirium japonicum. The sequence goes on along the minus strand of CANTAL010000064.1, from coordinate 994,388 downwards.
GATACATTTGTGCGAATGAATCTAAATGGATTGTATGAATGAATTACAATGGATCATACAAATGAATTAGAATGGATCGTACGAATGAATTAGAATAGCTCATACGAATGAATTAGAATGAATCGTATGAATGAATTAGAATGGTTACATTCGTGTGAATAAATTAGAATAGATGGTACGAATGAATTAGAATGGATCGTACGAATAAATTACAATGGATCGTGGGAATGAATTAGAATGGATCTTACGAATGAATTAGAATGGATCCACCGAATGAGTTAGAATGGATCATACGAATGAATTAGAATGGATTGTACGAATGAATTAGAATGGATTGTGCGAATGAATTAGAATGGATCGTATGAATGAATAAGAATGGATCGTACGAATGAATTAGAATGGATCGTGCGAATGAATTAGCATGAATCGTACGAATGTATTAGAATGGATCGTACGAATGAATTAGAATGAATCGTACGATCCATTCTAATTCATTCGTATGATCCATTCTAATTCATTCGCACGAATGTATCCATTCTAGTTCATTCGTACGATCCATTCTAGTTCATTCGTACGATCCATTCTAATTCAATCGCACGATCCATTCTAATTCATTCGTATGATCCATTCTAATTAATTCGTATGATCCATTCTAATTCATTCGTACGATCCATTCTAATTCATTCGTACAATCTATTCTATTTCATTCGTACGATCCATTCTAGTTCATTCGTACGATCCATTCTAATTCAATCACACGATCCATTCTAATTCATTCGTATGATCCATTCTAATTCATTCGTATGATCCATTCTTATTCATTCGCACGATCCAGTCTAATGGATTCGCACGATCCATTCTAATTCATTCGCACGAATGTATCCATTCTAATTCATTCGTACGATCCATTCTAATTCATTAATATGATCCATTCTAATTCATTCGCACGATCCATTCTAATTCATTCGTACGATCCATTCTAATTCATTCGTACGATCCATTCTAATTCATTCGCACGATCCATTCTAATTCATTCGTACAATCTATTCTATTTCATTCGTACGATCCATTCTTACTCATTCGTATGATCCATTCTAATTCATTCGGACGAATGTATCCATTCTAATTTATTCGTACGATCCATTCTAATTCATTCGTACGATCCATTCTAATTCATTCGTACGATCCATTCTAATTCATTCGCACGAATGTATCCATTCTAATTCATTCGTACGGTCCATTCTAATTCATTTGCACAATCCATTCTATTTCATTCGTACGATCCATTCTTACCCATTCGTATGATCCATTTTGGATACATTCGTGCGAATGAATTAGAATGGATCATACGAATGAGTAAGAATGGATCGTACGAATGAAATAGAATGGATTGTGCGAATGAATTCGAATGGATCGTACGAATGAATTAGAATGGATCGTGTGAAAGAATTAGAATGGATTGTATGAATGAATTTGAATAGATCGTATGAATGAATCAGAATCGATCGTACGAATTAATTAGAATGGATCGTACGAATGAACTAGAATGGATACATTCGTGCGAATGAATTAGAATGGATCGTACGAATGAATTAGAATGGATCGTACTAATGAATTAGAATGGATCTTACGAATGAATTAGAATGGATCGTACGAATGCACGATCCATGCTAATTCATTCGTTCGATCAATTCTAATTTATTAGCACGATCCATTCTAATTCATTCGTACGATCCATTCTAATTCATTCGCACGATCCATTCTAATTCATTCGTACGATCCATTCTAATTCTTTCACACGATCCATTCTAATTCATTCGTACGATCCATTCTAATTCATTCGTACGATCTATTCTAATTCATTCGTACGATCCATTCTAATTTCATTCGTATGATCCATTCTAATTCATTCGCTCGAATGTATCCATTCTAATCCATTCGTACGATCCATTCTAATCCATTCATATGATCCATTCTAATTCATTCGCATGAATGTAACCATTCTAATTCAATCATTTGATCCATTCTAATTCATTCGTACGATCCATTCTAATTCATTCGTCCGATCCATTCTAATTCATTCGCACGAATGTATCCATTCTAATCCATTCGTAAGATCCATTCTAATTCATTCGTACGATCCATTCTAATTCATTCGTACGATCCATTCTAATTCATTAATATGATCCATTCTAATTCATTCGTACGATCCATTCTAATTCATATGCACAAAGGTATCCATTCTAATTTATTCGTACGATCCTTTCTAATTCAGGATCGTACGAATGAATTAGAATGGATACATTCGTGCGAATGAATTAGAATTGATCGTACGAATGAATTAGAATGGATCGTGCGAATGAATTAGAAAGGATCGTACGAATGAATTAGAATGGATCGTACGAATGAATTAGAATGGATCTTACGAATGAATTAGAATGGATCGTACGAATGAATTAGAATGGATCGTACGAATGAATTAGAATGGATCAAATGAATGAATTAGAATGGTTACATTCATGCGAATGAATTAGAATGGATCGTACGAATGGATTAGAATGGATCGTACGAATGGATTAGAATGGATACATTGGAGCGAATGAATTAGAATGGATCGTATGAATGAAATTAGAATGGATCGTACGAATGAATTAGAATAGATCGTACGAATGAATTAGAATGGATCGTACGAATGAATTAGAATGAATTGTACGAATAAATTGGAATGGATACATTAGTCCGAATGAATTAGAATGGATCATACGAATGAGTAAGAATGGATCGTACGAATGAAATAGAATAGATTGTACGAATGAATTAGAATGGATCCTACGAATGAATTAGAATGGATCGTGTGAAAGAATTAGAATGGATTATATGAATGAATTAGAATGGATCGTATGAATGAATTAGAATGGATCGTGCGAATGAATTCGAATGGATCGTACGAATTCATTCTAATTCATTCATACAATCCATTCTAATTCTTTCACACGATCCATTCTAATTCATTCGTATGTTCCATTCTAATTCATTAGCACGATCCATGCTAATTCATTCGTTCGATCAATTCTAATTCATTAGCACGATCCATTCTAATTCATTCGTACGATCCATTCTAATTCCTTCATACGATCCATTCTAATTCATTCGTATGATCTATTCTAATTCATTCGTACGATCCATTCTAATTCATTCGTACGATCCATTCTAATTCCTTCGCATGATCCATTCTAATTCATTCGTACGATCCATTCTAATTCATTCGTGCAAACTATTCTATTTTATTCGTATGATCCATTCTTACTCATTCGTACGATCCATTCTAATTCATTCACACGAATGTATCCATTCGTACGAATGAATTAGAATAGATTGTACGAATGAATTAGAATGGATCGTACGAATGAATTAGAATGGATCGTACGAATGAATTAGAATGGATCGTACGAATGAATTAGAATGGATCATACGAATGAATTACAATAGATCGTACGAATGAATTAGAATGGATCGTACGAAGGAATTAGAATGGATCGTACGAATGAATTAGAATGGATATATTCGTGCAAATGAATTAGAATGGATCATATGAATGTATTAGAATGGATCGTATGAGTGAATTAGAATGGATCGTACGAATGAGTTAGAATGGATTGTATGAATGAATTAGAATGGATCGTACGAATGAATTAGAATGGATCATACGAATTAATTATAATGGATCATACGAATGAATTAGAATGGATCGTACGAATGAATTAGAATGGATCGTACGAATGAATTAGAATGGATACAATCGTGTCGCATGAATGTAACCATTCTAATTCATTCATTTGATCCATTCTAATTCACTTGTACGACCCATTCTAATTCATTCGTCCGATCCATTCTAATTCATTCGCACGAATGTATCCATTCTAATTCTTTCGTACGATCCATTCTAATTCATTCGTAAGATCCTTTCTAATTCATTCGTATGATCCATTCTAATTCATTCGTACGATCCATTCTAATTCATTCGCAAGAATGTATCCATTCTAGTTCATTCGTACGATCCATTCTAATTCATTCGTACGATCCATTCTAATTCATTCGCACGATCCATTCTAATTCATTCGTACGATCAATTCTAATTCATTCGCACGAATGTATCCATTCTAATTCATTCGTACGATCCTGAATTAGAATGGATCGTACGAATGAATTAGAATGGATACCTTTGTGCATATGAATTAGAATGGATCGTACGAATGAATTAGAATGGATCATAATAATGAATTAGAATGGATCGTACGACTGAATTAGAATGGATATATTCGTGCGAATGAATTAGAATGGATCGTGCATGAATGTATCCATTCTAATTCATTCGTATGATCCATTCTAATTCATTAATATGATCCATTCTAATTCATTCGTACGATCCATTCTAATTCATATGCACAAAGGCATCCATTCTAATCCATTCGTAGGATCCATTGTAATCCATTCGTATGATCCATTCTAATTCATTCGTACGATCCATTCTAATTCATTCGCTCGAATGTATCCATTCTAATCCATTCGTACGATCCATTCTAATTCATTCGCGTGAATGTAACCATTCTAATTCAATCATTTGATCTATTCTAATTCATTCGTACGATCCATTCTAATTCATTCGTCCGATCCATTCTAATTCATTCGCACGAATGTATCCATTCTAATTCATTCGTACGATCCATTCTAATTCATTCGTACGATCCATTCTAATTCATTCGTAAGATCCATTCTAATTCATTCGTACAATCCATTCTAATTCGTTCGTACGATCCATTCTAATTCATTCGCACGAATGTATCCATTCTAGTTCACTCGTACGATCCATTCTAGTTCATTCGTACGATCCATTCTAATTCATTCGCACGATCCATTCTAATTCATTCGTACGATCAATTCTAATTTATTCGCACGAATGTATCCATTCTAATTCATTCATACGATCCATTCTAATTCATTTGTACGATCCATTCTAATTCATTCGTACGATCCATTCTAATTCATTCGTCCGATCCATTCTAATTCATTCGCACGAATGTATCCATTCTAATTCATTCGTACGATCCATTCTAATTCATTCGTACGTCTAATTCATTCGTACGGTCCATTCTAATTCATTCGCACAATCCATTCTATTTCATTCGTATGATCCATTCTAATTCATTCGTACGATCCATTCTAATTCATTCATCCGATCAATTCTAATTCATTCGCACGAATGTATCCATTCTAATTCATTCGTACGATCCATTCTAATTCATTCGTACGATCCATTCTAATTCATTCGTAAGATCCATTCTAATTCATTTGTACGATCCATTCTAATTCATTCTTACGATCCATTCTAATACATTCGTATGATCCATTCTAATTTATTCGTACGATCCATTCTAATTCATTCATACAATCCATTCTAATTCATTCGCACGAATGTATCCATTCTAATTCATTCGCACGAATGTATCCATCCTAATTAATTCGTACGATCCATTCTAATTCATTCGTATGATCCATTCTTATTCATTCGCACGATCCATTCTAATTCATTCGCAAGAATGTATCCATTCTAATTCATTCGTACGATTCATTCTAATTCATTAATATGATCCATTCTAATTCATTCGCACGATCCATTCTAATTTATTCGTACGATCCATTCTAATTCATTTGTACGATCCATTCTAATTCATTCGCACGATCCATTCTAATTCATTCGTACAATCTATTCTATTTCATTCGTACAATCCATTCTTACTCATTGGTATGATCCATTCTAATTCATTCGGACGAATGTATCCATTCTAAGTTATTCGTACGATCCATTCTAATTCATTCGTACGATCCATTCTAATTCATTTGTACGATCCATTCTAATTCATTCGTCCGATCCATTCTAATTCATTCGCACGAATGTATCCATTCTAATTCATTCGTACGGTCCATTCTAATTCATTCGCACAATCCATTCTATTTCATTCGTACGATCCATTCTTACTCATTCGTATGATCTATTATGGATACATTCGTGCGAATGAATTAGAATGGATCATACGAATGAGTAAGAATGGATCGTACGAATGAAATAGAATGGATTGTGCGAATGAATTAGAATGGATCGTACGAATGAATTAGAATGGATCGTGTGAAAGAATTAGAATGGATTGCATGAATGAATTAGAATAGATCGTATGAATGAATTAGAATGGATCGTACGAATGAATTAGAATGGATCGTACGAATGAACTAGAATGGATACATTCGTGCGAATGAATTAGAATGGATCTTACGAATGAATTAGAATGGATCGTACGATTGAATTAGAATGGATCTTACGAATGAATTAGAATTGATCGTACGAATGCATGATCCATGCTAATTCATTCGTTCGATCAATTCTAATTCATTAGCACGATCCATTCTAATTCATTCGTACGATCCATTTTAATTCATTCGCACGATCCATTCTAATTCATTCGTACGATCTATTCTAATTCATTCGTACGATCCATTCTAATTTCATTCGTACGATCCATTCTAATTCATTCGCTCGAATGTATCCATTCTAATCCATTCGTACGATCCATTCTAATCCATTCGTACGATCCATTCTAATTCATTCGCATGAATGTAACCATTCTAATTCATTCATTTGATCCATTCTAATTCATTCGTACGATCCATTCTAATTCATTCGTCCGATCCATTCTAATTCATTTGCACGAATGTATCCATTCTAATCCATTCGTAAGATCCATTCTAATTCATTCGTACGATCCATTCTAATTCATTCGTACGATCCATTCTAATTCATTCGTACGATCCATTCTAATTCATTAATATGATCCATTCTAATTCATTCGTACGATCCATTCTAATTCATTCATTTGATCCATTCTAATTCATTCGTACGATCCATTCTAATTCATTCGTACAATCCATTCTATTTCATTCGTACGATCCATTCTTACTCATTCTATTGATCCATTCTAATTCATTCGTATGATCCATTCTATTCATTCGTACGATCCATTCTAATTCATTCATTTGATCCATTCTAATTCATTCGTACGATCCATTCTAATTCATTCGTACAATCCATTCTATTTCATTCGTACGATCCATTCTTACTCATTCGTATGATCCATTCTAATTCATTCGTACGATCCATTCTAATTCATTCGTACGATCCATTTTAATTCATTCGTACGATCTATTCTAATTCATTCGCACGAATGTATCCATTCTAGTTCATTCGTACGATCCATTCTAATTCATTCGTACGATCCATTCTAGTTAATTCGCACGATCCATTCTAATTCATTCGTACGATCCATCCTAATTCATTCGTACGATCCATTCTAATTCATTCGTACGATCCATTCTAATTTATTCGTATGAATGGATACATTCGTGTGAATGAATTAGAAAGGATCGTACGAATGAGTAAGAGTGGATCGTACGAATGAAATAGAATGGATTGCACGAATGAATTAGAATGGATCGTACGAATGAATTAGAATGGATCGTGTGAAAGAATTAGAATGGATTGTATGAATGAATTAGAATGGATCGTGCGAATGAATTAGAATGGATTGTACGAATGAATTAGAATGGATCGTACGAATGAACTAGAATTGATCGTACGAATGAATTAGAATGGATCATACGAATTAATTAGAATGGATCGTACAAATGAATTAGAATAGATCGTACGAATGAATTAGAATGGATACATTCGTGCGAATTAATTAGAATGGATCGTACGAATGAATTAGAATGGATCGTACGAATGAATTAGAATGGATACATTTGTGCGAATGAATTAGAATGGATCGTACGAATGAATTAGAATGGATCGTATGAATGAAATAGAATGGATCGTACGAATGAATTAGAATGGATTGTGCGAATAAATTAGAATGGATCGTACGATTAAATTAGAATGGATCGTACGAATGAACTAGAATGGATACATTCGTGCGAATGAATTAGAATGGATCGTACGAATGAATTAGAATGGATCGTACGAATGAATTAGAATGGATCGTACGAATGAATTAGAATGGATAGATTCGTGCGAATGAATTAGAATGGATCGGACGAATGAATTCGAATGGACCGTACGAAAGAATTAGAATGGATAGTAGGAATGAATTTGAATAGATCGTGTGAAAGAATTAGAATGGATTGTATGAATGAATTAGAATGGATCGTATGAATGAATTAGAATGGATCGTGCGAATGAATTCGAATGGATCGTACGAATTTATTCTAATTCATTCATACAATCCATTCTAATTCTTTCACACGATCCATTCTAATTCATTCGTACGTTCCATTCTAATTCATTAGCACGATCCATGCTAATTCATTCGTTCGATCAATTCTAATTCATTAGCACGATCCATTCTAATTCATTCGTACGATCCATTCTAATTCATTCGCACGATCCGTTCTAATTCATTCATAGGATCCATTCTAATTCATTCATACGATCTATTCTAATTCTTTAGCACGAATGTATCCATTCTAATTCATTTGCACGAATGTATCCATTCTAATTCATTTGTACGATCCATTCTAATTCATTCGTACGATCCATTCGAATTCATTCGCACGATCCATTCTAATTCATTCATATGATCCATTCTAATTCATTCATACAATCCATTCTAATTCTTTCACAAGATCCATTCTAATTCATTCGTACGATCCATTCTAATTCATTCGTATAATCCATTCTATTTCATTCGTACGATCCATTCTTACTAATTCGTATGATCCATTCTAATTCATTCGTATGATCCATTCTAATTCATTCGTACGATCCATTCTAATTCATTCGTACGATCTATTCTAATTCATTCATACGATCCATTCTAATTCATTCGCACGAATGTATCCATTCTAGTTCATTCGTACGATCCATTCTAATTCATTCGTACGATCCATTCTAATTCAGGATCGTACGAATGAATTAGAATGGATACATTCGTGCGAATGAATTAGAATTGATCGTACGAATGAATTAGAATGGATTGTGCGAATGAATTAGAATGGATCGTACAAATGAATTAGAATGGATCGTACGAACGAACTAGATTGGATACATTCGTGCGAATGAATTAGAATGGATCGTACGAATGAATTAGAATGGATCTTACGAATGAATTAGAATGGATCGTACGAATGAGTAAGAATGGATCGTGCGAATGAATTAGAATGGATCGTACGAATGGATTAGAATGGATTGTACGAATGGATTAGAATGGATACATTCGAGCGAATGAATTAGAATGGATCGTATGAATGAATTAGAATGGATCATACGAATGAGTAAGAATGGATCGTACGAATGAAATAGAATGGATTGTACGAATGAATTAGAATGGATCGTACGAATGAATTAGAATGGATCGTGTGAAAGAATTAGAATGGATTATATGAATGAATTAGAATGGATCATATGAATGAATTAGAATGGATACATTCGTGCGAATGAATTAGAATGGATCGTACGAATGAATTAGAATGGATCGTATGAATGAATTAGAATGGATCGTACGAATAAATTAGAATGCTTACATTCATGCGAATGAATTAGAATGGATCATACGAATGGATTAGAATGGATCGTACGAATGGACTAGAATGGATACATTCGAGCGAATGAATTAGAATGGATCGTACGAATGAATTAGAATGGATCGTACGAATGGATTAGAATGGATCCTACGAATGGATTAGAATGGATACCTTTGTGCATATGAATTAGAATGGATCGTACGAATGAATTAGAATGGATCATATGAATGAATTAGAATGGATCGTGTGAAAGAATTAGAATGGATTGTATGAATGAATTAGAATAGATCGTATGAATGAATTAGAATGCATCGTACGAATGAATTAGAATGGATCGTACGAATGAATTAGAATGGATCGTACGAATGAATTAGAATGGATACATTCGTGCGAATGAGTTAGAATGGATACATTCGTGCGAAAGAATTAGAATAGATCGTATAAATGAATTAGAATGGATCCTATGAATGAATTAGAATGGATCGTGCGAATGAATTAGAATGGATCGTACGAATGAATTAGAATGGATCGTGCTAGTGAATTAGAATTGATCGAACAAATGAATTAGCATGGATCGTGCTAATGAATTAGAATGGAACGTACGAATGAATTAGAATGGACCATGTGAAAGAATTAGAATGGATTGTATGAATGAATTAGAATGAATTCGTACGATCCATTCGAATTCATTCGCACGATCCATTCTAATTCATTCATATGATCCATTCTAATTCATTCGTACGATCCATTCTAATTCATATGCACAAAGGTATCTATTCTAATCCATTCGTAGGATCCATTCTAATCCATTCGTACGATCCATTCTAATTCATTCGTACGATCCATTCTAATTCATTCGCTCGAATGTATCCATTCTAATCCATTCGTACGATCCATTCTAATTCATTCGTAAGATCCATTCTAATTCATTCGTACGATCCATTCTAATTCATTCGTACGATCCATTCTAATTCATTCGCACGAATGTATCCATTCTAGTTCATTCGTACGATCCATTCTAATTCCTTCGTACGATCCATTCTAATTCATTCGCACGATCCATTCTAATTCATTCGTACGATCAATTCAAATTCATTCGCACGAATGTATCCATTCTAATTCATTCGTACGATCCTGAATTAAAATGGATCGTACGAATGAATTAGAATGGATCGTACGAATGAGTAAGAATGGATCGTACAAATGAAATAGAATGGATTGCACGAATGAATTAGAATCGATCGTACGAATGAATTAGAATGGATCGTGTGAAAGAATTAGAATGGATTGTATGAATGAATTAGAATGGATCGTACGAATGAATTAGAATGGATCGTACGAAGGAATTAGAATGGATCGTACGAATGAATTAGAATGGATCGTACGAATGAATTAGAATACATCGTACGAATGAATTAGAATGGATCGTACGAAGGAATTAGAATGGATCGTACGAATGAATTAGAATGGATATATTCGTGCAAATGAATTAGAATGGATCGTATGAATGTATTAGAATGGATCGTATGAGTGAATTAGATTGGATCGTACGAATGAATTAGAATGGATCGTATGAATGAATTAGAATGGATCGTGCGAAAGAATTAGAATGCATTGTATGAATGAATTAGAATGGATCGTATGAATGAATTAGAATGGATCGTACGAATGAATTCGAATGGATAGCATGATCCGTTCGAATAGAATGGATCGTATGAATGAATTAGAATGGATTGGGCGAATGAATTAGAATGGATTGTAGGAATGAATTAGAATGGATCGTATGAATGAATTAGAATGGATAGTATGAATGAATTAGAATGGATCGTGCGAATGAATTAGAATGGATCGTACGAATGAATTAGAATGGATCGTACGAATGAATTAGAATGGATCATACGAATGAATTAGAATGGATCATACGAATGAGTAAGAATGGATCGTACGAATGAAATAGAATAGATTGTACGAATGAATTAGAATGGATACATTCATGCGAATGAATTAGAATGGATCGGACGATTGAATTAGAATGGATCGTATGATTCATTCTAATTCATTCGTACGATCCATTCTAATACATTCGTACGATTCATGCTAATTCATTCGCACGATCCATTCTAATTCATTCGTACGATCCATTCTTATTCATTCATACGATCCATTCTAATTCATTCGCACAACCATTCTAATTCATTCGTACAATCCATTCTAATTCATTCGTATGAATGGATCGTACGAATGAATTAGAATGGATTATGTGAAAGAATTAGAATGGATTGTATGAATGAATTAGAATGGATCGTACGAATGAATTAGAATGGATCGTACGAAGGAATTAGAATGGATCGTACGAATGAATTAGAATAGATCGTACGAATGAATTAGAATGGATCGTACGAAGGAATTAGAATGGATCGTGCGAATGAATTAGAATGGATATATTCGTGCAAATGAATTAGAATGGATCGTATGAATGTATTAGAATGGATCGTATGAGTGAATTAGAATGGATCGTACAAATGAATTAGAATGGATCGTATGAATGAATTAGAATGGATACATTCGTGTGAATGAATTAGAATGGATCATATGAATGAATGAATTAGAATAGATTTTGTGAATGAATTAGAACTGATCGTACGAATGAATTAGAATGGATACAATCGTGTGGATGAATTAGAATGGATTGTATGAATGAATTAGAATGGATCGTACGAATGAACTAGAATGGATACATTCATGCGAATGAATTAGAATGGATACATTCATGCGAATGAATTAGAATGGATCGTACGAATGAATTAGAATGGATCGTACGAATGAATTAGAATGGATCTTACCAATGAATTAGAATGGATCGTACGAATGAATTAGAATGGATACATTCGTGCGGATGAATTAGAATGGATCGGACGAATGAATTCGAATGGATCGTACGAATGAATTAGAATGGATCGTACGAATAAATTAGAATGGATACATTCGTCCGAATGAATTAGAATGGATCATACGAATGAGTAAGAATGGATCGTACGAATAAAATAGAATAGATTGTACGAATGAATTAGAATGGATCCTACGAATGAATTAGAATGGATCGTGTGAAAGAATTAGAATGGATTGTATGAATGAATTAGAATGGATCGTATGAATGAATTAGAATGGATCGTGCGAATAAATTCGAATGGATCGTACGAACTCATTCTAATTCATTCATACAATCCATTCTAATTCTTTCACACAATCCATTCTAATTCATTCGTACGTTCCATTTTAATTCATTAGCACGATCCATGCTAATTCATTCGTTCGATCAATTCTAATTCATTAGCACGATCCATTCCAATTCATTCGTACGATCCATTCTAATTCATTCACACGATCTATTCTAATTCATTCATACGAGTGTATTAGAATGGATCGTACGAGTGAATTAGAATGGATCGTACGAATGAATTAGAATGGATCGTATGAATGAATTAGAATGGATACATTCGTGTAAATGAATTAGAATGGATCGTATGAATGAATTAGAATAGATTTTGTGAATGAATTAGAATGGAAACATTCGTGCGAATGAATTAGAATAGATTGTATGAATGAATTAGAATGGATCGTACGAATGAATTAGAATGGATCGTATGAATGAATTAGAATGGATACGAAGGAATTAGAATGGATCGTACGAAGGAATTAGAATGGATCATACGAATGAATTAGAATGGATATATTCGTGCAAATGAATTAGAATGGATCGTATGAATGAATTAGAATAGATTGTGCGAATGAATTAGAATGGATCGTACGAATGAATTAGAATGGATACATTCGTGCGAATAAATTAGAACGGATTGTATGAATGAATTAGAATGGATCGTACGAATGAATTAGAATGGATCGTACGAATGAATTAGAATAGATTGCGCGAATGAATTAGAATGGATCGTACGAATGAATTAGAATGGATCGTACGAAGGAATTAGAATGGATCGTACGAATGAATTAGAATGGGTCATACGAATGAATTAGAATGGATCGTACGAAGGAATTAGAATGGATCGTACGAATGAATTAGAATGGATCGTACGATTGTATTAGAATGGATCATACGAATGAGTAAGAATGGATCGTATGAATGAATTAGATTGGATCGTACGATCCATTCTAATTCATTAGCATGGATCGTGCTAATGAATTAGAATGGAATATACGAATGAATTAGAATGGATCGTAGAATGGATCGTACGAATGAATTAGAATGAATTAGAATGGATCGTACGAATGAATTAGAATAGATCATAGGAATAAATTAGAATGGATCGTGCAAATGAATTAGAATGGATACATTCGTGCGAATGAATTAGAATGGATCGTGCGAATGAATTAGAATGGATCATACGAATGAATTAGAATGGATATATTTGAACGAATAAATTAGAATGGATCATACGAATGAATTAGAATGGATCGTACGAATGAATTAGAATGCATAGTGCGAATGAATTAGAATCGGTCGTACGAATGAATTAGAATGGATCGTACGAATGAATTAAAATGGATACATTCGAGCGAATGAATTAGAATAGATCGTAGGAATGAATTAGAATGGATCGTACGAATGAATTAGAATGGATACATTTGTTAGAATGAATTAGAATGGATCGTACGAATGAATTAGAATGCATCGTACAAAAGAATTAGAATGGATATATTCGTGCGAATGAATTAGAATGGATCGTACGAATGAATTAGACTGGATCAGACGAATGAATTTGAATGGATACATTTGTGCGAATGAATCTAAATGGATTATATGAATGAATTACAATGGATCGTACGAATGAATTAGAATGGATCGTACGAATGAATTAGAATAGCTCATACGAATGAATTAGAATGAATCGTATGAATAAATTAGAATGGTTACATTAGTGCGAATGAATTAGAATAGATCGTACGAATGAATTAGAATGGATCGTACGAATGAATTAGAATGGATACATTCGTGCGAATGAATTAGAATGGATCGGACGAATGAATTAGAATGGATCGTACGAATGAATTAGAATGGATCGTACGAATGAATTAGATCGGATCGTACGAAGGAATTAGAATGGATCGTACGAATGAATTAGAATGGATCGTACGAATGAATTAGAATGGATACATTCGTGCGAATGAATTAGAATGGATCGGACGAATGAATTAGAATGGATCGTAAGAATGAATTAGAATGGATCAAATGAATGAATTAGAATGGTTACATTCATGCGAATGAATTAGAATGGATCGTACGGATGGATTAGAATGGATCGTACGAATGGATTAGAATAGATACATTCGTGCGAATGAATTAGAATGGATTGTATGAATGAATTAGAATGGATCGTACGATCCATTCGAATTCATTCGCACGATCCATTCTAATTCATTCATACGATCCATTCTAATTCATTCATACAATCCATTCTAATTCTTTCACACGATCCATTCTAATTCATTCGTAGGATCCATTCTAATTCATTCGTATAATCTATTATATTTCATTTGTACGATCCATTCTTACTCATTCGTATGATCCATTCTAATTCATTCGCACGAATATTTCCATTCTAATTTATTCATACGATCCATTCTAATTCATTCGCACGATCCATTCTAATCCATTTTTACTCATTCGTATCATCCATTCTAATTCAATCGTACGATCCATTCTAATTCATTCGTACGATCCATTCTAATTCCTTCGTACGATCCGATCTAATTCATTCGTACGATCCATTCTAATTCATTCGTACGATCCATTCTAATTCCTTCGTACGATCCATTCTAATTCATTCACACGATCCATTCTAATTCTTTCACACGATCCATTCTAATTCATTCATACGTTCCAATTTAATTCATAAGCATGATCCATGCTAATTCATTCGTTCGATCAATTCTAATTCATTAGCACGATCCATTCTAATTCATTCGTACGATCCATTCTAATTCATTCGCACGATCCATTCTAATTTATTCATAGGATCCATTCTAATTCATTCATACAATCCATTCTAATTCATTCGCACGAATGTATCCATTCTAATTCATTCGTACGATCAGTTCTAATTCATTCACAAAATCTATTCTAATTCATTCATATGATCCATTCTAATTCATTCACATGAATGTATCAATTCTAATTCATTCATACGATCCATTCTAATTCATTCGTACGATTCATTCTAATTCATTTGCACGAATATATCCATTCTAATTCATTCGTACGATCCATTCTAATTCCTTCGTACGATCCATTCTAATTCATTCGTACGATCTATTCTATTTCATTCGTACGATCCATTCTTATTCATTCGTAAGATCCATTCTAATTCATTCGTCTGAACCATTCTAATTCATTCCCACAAATGTATCCATTGTAATTCATTCGTTCGATCAATTCTAATTCATTAGCACGATCCATTCTAATTCATTCGTACGATCCATTCTAATTCATTCGCACGATCCATTCTAATTCATTCGTAAGATCCATTCTAATTCATTCATACGATCCATTCTAATTCATTCGCACGAATGTATCCATTCTAGTTCATTCGAACGATCCATTCTAATTCATTCATACAATCCATTCTAATTCATTCGCACGAATGTATCCATTCTAATTTATTCGTACGATCAGTTCTAATTCATTCGTGCGAATGAATTAGAATGGATCCACTGAATGAGTTAGAATGGATCATACGAATGAATTAGAATGGATTGTACGAATGAATTAATATGGATTGTGCGAATGAATTAGAATGGATCATATGAATGAATAAGAATGGATCGTACGAATGAATTAGAATGGATCGTACGAATGAATTAGAATGGATACATTCGTGCGAATGAATTAGAATGGATCATACGAATGAGTAAGAATGGATCGTACGAATGAAATAGAATAGATTGTACGAATGAATTAGAATGGATTCGTACGAATGAATTAGAATGGATACATTCGTGCGAATGAATTAGAATGGATCATACGAATGAGTAAGAATGGATCGTACGAATGAAATAGAATAGATTGTACGAATGAATTAGAATGGATCCTACGAATGAATTAGAATGGATCGTGTGAAAGAATTAGAATGGATTGTATGAATGAATTAAAATGGATCGTATGAATGAATTAGAATGGATCGTACGAATGAATTAGAATAGATCGTACGAATGAATTAGAATGGATCGTACGAAGGAATTAGAATGGATCGTACGAATGAATTAGAATGGATATATTCGTGCAAATGAATTAGAATGGATCGTATGAATGTATTAGAATGGATCGTATGAGTGAATTAGAATGGATCGTACGAATGAATTAGAACGGATCGTATGAATAAATTAGAATGGATACATTCGTGTGAATGAATTAGAATAGAGTTTGTGAATTAATTAGAACTGATCGTACGAATGAATTAGAATGGATACATTCGTGCGAATGAATTAGAATGGATTGTATGAATGAATTAGAATGGATCGTACGAATGAATTAGAATGGATCGTATGAGTGAATTAGAATGGATACGAAGGAATTAGAATGGATCGTACGAAGGAATTAGAATGGATCATACGAATGAAATAGAATGGATCGTACGAAGGAATTAGAATGGATCGTACGATGGAATTAGAATGGATCGTACGAAGGAATTAGAATGGATCGTACGAATGAATTAGAATGGATATATACATGCAAATGAATTAGAATGGATCGTATGAATGAATTAGAATGGATCGTATGAGTGAATTAGAACGGATAGTACGAATGAAGTAGAATGGATCGTATGAATGATTTAGAATGGATACATACGTGCGAATGAATTAGAATGGATCGTATGAATGAATTAGAATAGATTGTGCGAATGAATTAGAATGGATTGTATGAATGAATTAGAATGGATACATTCGTGCGAATAAGTTAGAATGGATTGTATGACTGAATTAGAATGGATCGTACGAATGAATTAGAATGGATCGTACGAATGAATTAGAATAGATTGCGTGAATGAATTAGAATGGATCATATGAATGAATTAGAATGGATCGTACGAAGGAATTAGAATGGATCGTACGAATGAATTAGAATGGATCGTACGAAGGAATTAGAATGGTTCGTACGAATGAATTAGAATGGATCGTACGATTGAATTAGAATGGATCATACGAATGAGTAAGAATGGATCGTATGAATGAATTAGATTGGATCGTACGATCCATTCTAATTCATTAGCATAGATCGTGCTAATGAATTAGAATAGAATATACGAATGAATTAGAATGGATCGTAGAATGGATCGTACGAATGAATTAGAATGAATTAGAATGGATCGTATGAATGAATTAGAATAGATCATAGGAATGAATTAGAATGGATCATACAAATGAATTAGAATGGATACATTTGTGTGAATGAATTAGAATGGATCGTGCGAATGAATTAGAATGGATCATACGAATGAATTAGAATGGATATATTTGAACGAATAAATTAGAATGGATCATACAAATGAATTAGAATGGATCGTACGAATGAATTAGAATGGATAGTGCGAATGAATTAGAATCGATCGTACGAATGAATTAGAATGGATCGTACGAATGAATTAGATCGTACGAATGAATTAGAATGGATCATACGAATGAATTAAAATGGATACATTCGAGCGAATGAATTAGAATAGATCGTAGGAATGAATTAGAATGGATCGTACGGATGAATTAGAATGGATACATTTGTGAGAATGAATTAGAATGGATCGTACGAATGAATTAGAATGCATCGTACGAAAGAATTAGAATGGATATATTCGTGCGAATGAATTAGAATGGATCGTACGAATGAATTAGACTGGATCGTACGAATGAATTTGAATGGATACATTTGTGTGAATGAATCTAAATGGATTGTACGAATAAATTACAATGGATCGTACGAATGGATTAGAATGGATCGTACGAATGAATTAGAATAGCTCATACGAATGAATTAGAATGAATCATATGAATGAATTAGAATGGTTATATTCGTGCGAATGAATTAGAATAGATCGTACGAATGAATTAGAATGGATCATACGAATAAATTAGAATGGATCGTGGGAATGAATTAGAATGGATCTTACGAATGAATTAGAATGGATCGTACGAATGAATTCGAATGGATCGTACGAATGAATTAGAATGGATACATTCGTGCGAATGAATTAGAATGGATCGGACGAATGAATTAGAATGGATCGTACGAATGAATTAGAATGGATCAAATGAATGAATTAGAATGGTTACATTCATGCGAATGAATTAGAATGGATCGTACGAATGGATTAGAATGGATCGTACAAATAGATTAGAATGGATATATTCGTGCGAATGAATTAGAATGGATTGTATGAATGAATTAGAATGGATCGTACGATCCATTCGAATTCATTCGCACGATCCATTCTAATTCATTCATACGATCAATTCTAATTCATTCATACAATCCATTCTAATTCTTTCACACGATCCATTCTAATTCATTCGTAGGATCCATTCTAATTCATTCGTACAATCTATTCTATTTCAATCGTACGATCCATTCTCACTCATTCGTATGATCCATTCTAATTCATTCGGACGAATATATCCATTCTAATTTATTCGTACGATCCATTCTAATTCATTCGCACGATCCATTCTAATCCATTCTTATTCATTCGTATCATCCATTCTAATTCAATCGTACGATCCATTCTAATTCATTCGTACGATCCATTCTAATTCCGTCGTACGATCCATTCTAATTCATTCATACGATCCATTCTAATTCATTCGTACGATCCATTCTAATTCCTTCGTACGATCCATTCTAATTCATTCACACGATCCATTCTAATTCTTTCACACGATCCATTCTAATTCATTCGTACGTTCCATTTTAATTCATTAGCACGATCCATGCTAATTCATTCGTTCGATCAATTCTAATTCATTAGCACGATCCATTCTAATTCATTCGTACGATCCATTCTAATTCATTCGCACGATCCATTCTAATTCATTCATAGGATCCATTCTAATTTATTCATACAATCCATTCTAATTCATTCGCACGAATGTATCCATTCTAATTCATTCATACGATCAGTTCTAATTCATTCACAAAATCTATTCTAATTCATTCATACGATCCATTCTAATTCATTCACACGAATGTATCCATTCTAATTCATTCATACGATCCATTCTAATTCATTCGTACGATCTATTCTAAGTCACTCATACGATCCATTCTAATACATTCATACGATCCATTCTAATTCATTTGCACGAATATATCCATTCTAATTTATTTATACGATCCATTCTAATTCCTTCGTACGATCCATTCTAATTCATTCGTACGATCTATTCTATTTCATTCGTATGATCCATTCTTACTCATTCGTACGATCCATTCTAATTCATTCGTCCGATCAATTCTAATTCATTCGCACGAATGTATCCATTCTAATTCATTCATTCGCTCAATTCTAATTCATTAGCACGATCCATTCTAATTCATTCGTACGATCCATTCTAATTCATTCGCACGATCCATTCTAATTCATTAGTAAGAGCCATTCTAATTCATTCGTACGATCCATTCTAATTCATTCGTACGATCCATTCTAATTTATTCGCACGAATGTATCCATTCTAGTTCATTCGTACGATCCATTCTAATTCATTCATACAATCCATTCTAATTCATTCGTACGAATGTATCCATTCTAATTCATTCGTACGATCAGTTCTAATTCATTCGTGCGAATGAATTAGAATGGATCCACCGAATGAGTTAGAATGGATCATACGAATGAATTAGAATGGATTGTACGAATGAATTAGAATGGATTGTGCGAATGAATTTTAATGGATCGTATGAATGAATAAGAATGGATCGTACGAATGAATTAGAATGGATCGTACGAATGAATTAGAATGGATACATTCGTGCGAATGAATTAGAATGGATCATATGAATGAGTAAGAATGGATCGTACGAATTAAATAGAATGGATTGTACGAATGAATTAGAATGGATTCGTACGAATGAATTAGAATGGATACATTCGTGCGAATGAATTAGAATGGATCATACGAATGAGTAAGAATGGATCGTACGAATGAAATAGAATAGATTGTACAAATGAATTAGAATGGATCCTACGAATGAATTAGAATGGATCGTGTGAAAGAATTAGAATGGATTGTATGAATGAATTAGAATGGATCGTACGAATGAATTAGAATGGATCTTACGAATGAATTAGAATGGATCGTGCGAATGAATTAGAATGGATCCATTCTAATTCATTCGTACAATCTATTCTATTTCATTCGTACGATCCATTCTTACTCATTCGTATGATCCATTCTAACTCATTCGGACGAATATATCCATTCTAATTTATTCGTACGATCCATTCTAATTCATTCGCACGATCCATTCTAATCCATTCTTACTCATTCGTATGATCCATTCTAATTCAATCGTACGATTCATTCTAATTCATTCATACGATCCATTCTAATTCCTTCGTACGATCTATTCTAATTCATTCGTACGATCCATTCTAATTCATTCGTACGATCCATTCTAATTCCTTCGTACGATCCATTCTAATTCATTCGTACGATCCATTCTAATTCATTCGCGCAATCTATTCTAATTCATTCGTACGATCCATTCTAATTCATTCGTACGATCCATTCTAATTCATTCATACAATCCATTCTAATTTATTCGCACGAATGTATCCATTCTAATTCATTCGTACGATCCATTCTAATTCATTCGCACAATCTATTCTAATTCATTCATACGATCCATTCTAATTCATTCGCTCGAATGTATCCATTCTAATTCATTCATACGATCCATTCTACTTCATTCGTACTATCCGTTCTATTTCACTGATACGATTCATTCTAATTCATTCATATGATCTATTCTAATTCATTTGCACGAATATATCCATTCTAATTCATTCGTACGATCCATTCTAATTCTTTCGTACGATCCATTCTAATTCCTTCGTACGATCCATTCTAATTCCTTCATACGATCCATTCTATTTCATTCGTATGGTCCAATCTAATTCCTTCGAACGATCCATTCTAATTCCGTCGTATCCATTCTAATTCACTCATACGATCCATTCTAATTCATTCGTACGATCCATTCTAATTCATTTATACAATCCATTCTAATTCTTTCACACGATCCATTCTAATTCATTCGTACGATCCATTCTTATTCATTCGCACAATCCATTCTATTTCATTCGTACGATCCATTCTTACTCATTCGTATGATCCATTCTAATTCATTCGCACGAATGTATCCATAATGGATCATACGAATGAGTAAGAATGGATCGTACGAATGAAATAGAATGGATTGTGTGAATGAATTAGAATGGACCGTACGAATGAATTAGAATGGATACATTCGTGCGAATGAATTAGAATGGATCGGACGAATGAATTAGAATGGATTGTTCGAATGAATTAGAATGGATCGTACGAATGAATTAGAATGGATCATACGAATAAATTAGAATGGATACATTTGTCCGAATGAATTAGAATGGATCATACGAATGAGTAATAATGGATCGTACGAATGAAATAGAATAGATTGTACGAATGAATTAGAATGGATTCGTACGAGTGAATTAGAATGGATACATTCGTGCGAATAAATTAGAATGGATCGTACCAATGAGTAAGAATGGATCGTACGAATGAAATAGAATGGATTGTGCGAATGAATTAGAATGGATCGTACGAATGAATTAGAATGGATCGTGTGAAAGAATTAGAATGGATTGTATGAATGAATTAGAATAGATCGTATGAATGAATTAGAATGGATCGTACGAATGAATTAGAATGGATCGTACGAATGAATTAGAATGGATCGTACGAATGAATTAGAATGGATACATTCGTGCGAATGAATTAGAATAGATACATTCCTGCGAAAGAATTAGAATAGATCGTATGAATGAATTAGAATGGATCCTATAAATGAATTAGAATGGATCGTCCGAATGAATTAGAATGGATCGTACGAATGAATTAGAATGGATCGTGCTAATGAATTAGAATTGATCGAACGAATGAATTAGCATGGATCGTGCTAATGAATTAGAATGGAACGTACGAATGAATTAGAATGGATCGTGTGAAAGAATTTGAATGGATTGTATGAATGAATAAGAATGAATTCATACGATCCATTCGAATTCATTCGCACGATCCATTCTAATTCATTCATATGATCCATTCTAATTCATTCGTACGATCCATTCTAATTCATATGCACAAAGGTATCCATTCTAATCCATTCGTAGGATCCATTCTAATCCATTCGTACGATCCATTCTAATTCATTTGTACGATCTATTCTAATTCATTCGCACGATCCATTCTAATTCATTCGTATGATCCATTCTAATTCATTCGCACGAATGTATCCATTCTAATTCATTCGTACATACGATCCATTCTAATTCATTCGCACGAATGTATCCATTACGATCTATTCTAATTCATTCATACAATCCATTCTAATTCTTTCACACGATCCATTCTAATTCATTCGTATGATCCATTCTAATTCATTCGCACAATCCATTCTATTTCATTCGTATGATCCATTCTTACTCATTGGTACGATCCATTCTAATTCATTCGCACGAATGTATCCATTCTAATTCATTCGTACGAATCCATTCTAATTCATTCATATAATCTATTCTATTTCATTCGTACGATCCATTCTTACTCATTCGTATGATCCATTCTAATTCATTCGGACGAATGTATCCATTCTAATTTATTCGTACGATCCATTCTAATTCATTCGTACGATCCATTCTAATTCATTCGTACGATCCATTCTAATTCATTCGCACGAATGTATCCATTCTAATTCATTCGTACGATCCATTCTAATTCATTTGTACGATCCATTCTAATTCATTCGTAAGATCCATTCTAATTCATTCGTACGATCCATTCTAATTCATTCGTATGATCCATTCTAATTCATTCGCACGAATGTATCCATTCTAGTTCATTCGTACGATCCATTCTAATTCATTCATACGATCCATTCTAATTCATTCGCACGATCCATTCTAATTCATTTATACGATCCATTCTAATTCATTCGTACGATCCATTCTAATTCATTCGCACAAATGTATCCATTCTAATTCATTCGTACGATCCATTCTAATTCATTCATACGATCGATTCTAATTCATTCGTACGATCCATTCTAACTGTTTCACACGATCCATTCTAATTCATTCGTACGATCCATTCTAATTCATTCGCACGATCCATTCTAATTCATTCGTACGATCCATTCTAATTCATTCATACGATCCGTTCTAATTCATTCGTACGATCCATTCTAATTCATTCGCACAAATGTATCCATTCTAATTCATTCGTACGATCCATTCTAATTCATTCGCACGATCTATTCTAATTCATTCCTACGATCCATTCTAATTCATTCGTACGATCCATTCTAATTAATTCGTATGATCCATTCTAATTCATTCGTACGATCCATTCTATTTCATTCATACAATCCATTCTAATTCATTCGCACGAATGTATCCATTCTAATTAATTCATACGATCCATTCTAATTCATTCGTATGATCTATTCTTATTCATTCGCACGATCCAGTCTAATTGATTCGCACGATCCATTCTAATTCATTCGCACGAATGTATCCATTCTAATTCATTCGTACGATCCATTCTAATTCATTAATATGATCCATTCTAATTCATTCGTACGATCCATTCTAATTCATATGCACAAAGGTATCCATTCTAATTAGAATGGATTGTATGAAAGAATTAGAATGGATCATGCGAATGAATTAGAATGGATCGTACGAAGGAATTAGAATGGATTGTACGAAGGAATTAGAATGGATCGTACGAATGAGTAAGAATGGATCGTACGAATGAATTAGAATGGATCATACGAATGAATTAGAATGGATCGTACGAATTAATTAGAATGGATCGTACGAATGAATTAGAATGGATCGTACGAATGAATTAGAATGGATACATTCGCGCGAATGAATTAGAATGGATCGTACGAATGAATTAGAATGGATCGTACGATCCATTCGAATTCATTCGTACGATCCATTCTAATTCATTCGTACGATCCATTCTAATTAATTCGTATGATCCATTCTAATTCATATGCACAAAGGTATCCAATCTAATTCATTCGCACGAAAGAATTAGAATGGATTGTATGAAACAATTAGAATGGATCGTGCGAATGAATTAGAATGGATCATACGAAGGAATTATAATGGATCGTACGAAGGAATTAGAATGGATCGTATGAATGAATTAGAATGGATCGTACGAATGAATTAGAATGGATCGTGCGAATGAATTAGAATGGATCGTACGAATGAATTAGAATGGATCGTACGAATGAATTAGAATGGATCGTACGAATGAATTAGAATGGATCGTGCGAATGAATTAGAATGGATCGTACGAATGAATTAGAATGGATACATTTGTGCGAATGAATTAGAATGGATCGTATGAATGAATTAGAATGGATCGTATGAATGAATTAGAATGGATCGTACGAATGAATTAGAATGGATCGAGCGAATGAATTAGAATGGATCATATGAATGAATTAGAATGGATCGTACGAATGAACTAGAATGGATACATTCGTGCGAATGAATTAGAATGGATCGTACGAATGAATTAGAATGGATCGTACGAATGAATTAGAATGGATACATTCGTGCGAATGAATTAGAATGGATCGGACGAATGAATTAGAATGGATCGTACGAATGAATTAGAATGGATCGTACGAATGAATTAGAATGGATCGTACGAATAAATTAGAATGGATACATTCGTCCGAATGAATTAGAATGGATCATACGAATGAGTAAGAATGGATCGTACGAATAAAATAGAATAGATTGTACGAATGAATTAGAATGGATCCTACGAATGAATTAGAATGGATCGTGTGAAAGAATTAGAATGGATTGTAGGAATGAATTAGAATGGATCGTGCGAATGAATTAGAATGGATCGTACGAATGAATTAGAATGGATACATTTGTGCGAATGAATTAGAATGGATCGTCCGAATGAATTAGAATGGATCGTATGAATGAATTAGAATGGATCGTACGAATGAATTAGAATGGATCGTATGAATGAATTAGAATGGATCGTACGAATGAATTGGAATGGATCGTGCGAATGAATTAGAATGGATCGTATGAATGAATTAGAATGGTTACATTCGTGCGAATGAATTAGAATAGATTGTACGAATGAATTAGAATGGATCGTACGAATAAATTAGAATGGATCGTGGGAATGAATTAGAATGGATCGTACGAATGAATTAGAATGGATCGTGTGAAAGAATTAGAATGGATCGTACGAATGAATTAGAATGGATCGTGCGAATCAATTAGAATGGATCGTACGAATGAATTAGAATGGATACATTTGTGCGAATGAATTAGAATGGATCGTACGAATGAATTAGAATGGATCGTGCTAATGAATTAGAATTGATGGAACGAATGAATTAGCATGGATCATGCTAATGAATTAGAATGGATCGTACGAATTAATTAGAATGGATCGTGCGAATGAATTAGAATGGATCGTATGAATGAATTAGAATGGATATATTTGTGCGAATGAATTAGAATGGATCGTACGAATGAATTAGAATGGATCGTATGAATGAATTAGAATGGATCGTGCGAATGAATTCGAATGGATCGTACGAATTCATTCTAATTCATTCATACAATCCATTCTAATTCTTTCACACGATCCATTCTAATTCATTCGTACATTCCATTCTAATTCATTAGCACGATCCATGCTAATTCATTCGTTCGATCAATTCTAATTCATTAGCACGATCCATTCTAATTCATTCGTACGATCCATTCTAATTCATTCGCACGATCCATTCTAATTCATTCATAGGATCCATTCTAATTCATTCATACGATCTATTCTAATTCTTTCGCACGAATGTATCCATTCTAATTCATTCGCACGAATGTATCCATTCTAATTCATTCGTACGATCCATTCTAATTCATTCGTACGATCCATTCTAATTCATTCATACGATCTATTCTAATTCATTCATACAATCTATTCTAATTCTTTCACACGATCCATTCTAATTCATTCGTACGATCCATTCTAATTCCTTCGTATGATCTATTCTAATTCATTCGTACGATCCATTCTAATTCCTTCGTACGATCCATTCTAATTCATTCGGACGAATGTATCCATTCTAATTTTTTCGTACGATCCATTCTAATTCATTCGTCCGATCCATTCTAATTCATTCGTACGATCCATTCTTACTCATTCGTATGATCCATTCTAATTCATTCGTACGATCCATTCTAATTCATTCGTACGATCGATTCTAATTCATTCGCACTATCCATTCAAATTCATTCGTACGATCCATTCTAATTCATTCGTATGATCCATTCTAATTTATTCGTTCAAATATATCCTTTCTAATTCATTCGTACGATCCATTCTAATTCATTCGCACGATCCATTCTAATTCATTCGCACGAATGTATCCATTCTAATTCATTTGCACGATCCATTCTAATTCATTCCTATGATCTATTCTAATTCATTCGTACGATCCATTCTAATTCATTCGTACGATCCATTCTACGATCCATTCTAATTCATTCGTATATTCCATTCTAATTCATTAGCACGATCCATGCTAATGAATTAGAATGGACCGTACGATCCAATCTAATTCATTCATACGATCCATTCTTACTTATTCGTATGATCCATTTTAATTCAATCGTACGATCCATTCTAATTCATTCGTACGATCCATTCTAATTCCTTCGTACGATCCATTCTAATTCATTCGTACGATCCATTCTAATTCCTTCGTACGATCCATTCTAATTCATTCGTACGATCCATTCTAACTCATTCGTACGATCCATTCTAATTCATTCGTACGATCCATTCTAATTTATTCATACAATCCATTCTAATTTATTCGCACGAATGTATCCATTCAAATTCATTCGTACGATCAATTCAAATTCATTCGCACAATCTATTCTAATTCATTCATACGATCCATTCTAATTCATTCGCACGAATGTATCCATTCTAATTCATTCATACGATCCATTCTACTTCATTCGTACTATCCGTTCTAATTCACTCATACGATCCATTCTAATTCATTCATACGATCCATTCTAATTCATTTGCACGAATATGTCCATTCTAATTCATTCGTACGATCCATTCTAATTCCTTCGTACGATCCATTCTAATTCCTTCGTACGATCCATTCTATTTCATTCGTATAATCCATTCTAATTCCTTCGTACGATCCATTCTAATTCCTTCGTATCCATTCTAATTCACTCATACGATCCATTCTAATTCATTCGTACGATCCATTCTAATTCATTCATACAATCCATTCTAATTCATTCGCACGAATGTATCCATTCTAATTCATTCGTACGATCTGTTCTAATTCATTCACAAAATCTATTCTAATTCATTCATACGATCCATTCTAATTCATTCACACGAATGTATCCATTCTAATTCATTCATACGATCCATTCTAATTCATTCGTACGATCCATTCTAATTCACTTATACGATCCATTCTAATACATTCATACGATCCATTCTAATTCATTTGCACGAATATATCCATTCTAATTCATTCGTACGATCTATTCTAATTCCTTCGTATGATCCATTCTAATTCATTCGTACGATCTATTCTAATTCATTCGTACGATCCATTCTAATTCATTCATACAATCCATTCTTATTCTTTCACACGATCCATTCTAATTCATTCGTACGATCCATTCTAATTCATTCGTGCAATCCATTCTATTTCATTCGTACGATCCATTCTTACTCATTCGTACGATACATTCTAATTCATTCACACGAATGTATTCATTCACACGAATGTATCCATTCTAATCCATTCGTACGATCCATTCTAATCCATTCGTACGATCCATTCTAATTCATTCGCATGAATGTAACCATTCTAATTCATTCATTTGATCCATTCTAATTCATTCGTACGATCCATTCTAATTTATTCGTACGATCCATTCTAATTCATTCATAAGATCCATTCTAATTCATTCACACGAATGTATCCATTCTAATTCATTCATACGATCCATTCTAATTCATTCGTACGATCCATTCTAATTCACTCATATGATCCATTCTAATACATTCATACGATCCATTCTAATTCATTTGCACGAATATATCCATTCTAATTCATTCGTACGATCCATTCTAATTCATACGTACGATCCATTCTAATTCTTTCACACGATCCATTCTAATTCATTCGTACGATCCATTCTAATTCATTCGCACGATCCATTCTAATTCATTCGTACGATCCATTCTAATTCATTCATATGATCCATTCTAATTTATTCGTATGATCCATTCTAATTCATTCGCACAAATGTATCCATTCTAATTCATTCGTACGATCCATTCTAATTCATTCGCACGATCCATTCTAATTCATTCGTACGATCCATTCTAATTCATTCGTACGATCCATTCTAATTCATTCGTATGATCCATTCTAATTAATTCGTATGATCCATTCTAATTCATTCGTATATTTCATTCTAATACATTAGCACGATCCATTCATTCGTACGATACATTCTAATTCAGGATCGTACGAATGAATTAAAATGGATACATTTGTGCGAATGAATTAGAATTGATCGTACGAATGAATTAGAATGGATCGTGCAAATGAATTAGAATGGATCGTACGAATGAATTAGAATGGATCGTACGAATGAACTATAATGGATACATTCGTGCGAATGAATTAGAATGGATCTTACGAATGAATTAGAATGGATCGTACGAATGAATTAGAATGGATACATTCGTGCGAATGAATTAGAATGGATTAGACGAATGAATTAGAATGGATCGTACGAATGAATTAGAATGGATCAAATGAATGAATTAGAATGGATCGTACGAATGAATTAGAATGCATCGTACGAAAGAATGAGAATGGATATATTCGTGCGAATGAATTAGAATGGATCGTACGAATGAATTAGACTGGATCGTACGAATGAATTTGAATGGATACATTTGTGCTAATGAATCTAAATGGATTGTATGAATGAATTACAATGGATCGAACGAATGAATTAGAATGGATCGTACGAATGAATTAGAATAGCTCATACGAATGAATTAGAATAAATCGTATAAATGAATTAGAATGGTTACATTCGTGCGAATGAATTAGAATAGATCGTACGAATGAATTAGAATGGATCGTACGAATAAATTAGAATGGATCGTGGGAATGAATTAGAATGGATCGTACGAATGAATTAGAATGGATCCACCGAATGAGTTAGAATGGATCATACGAATGAATTAGAATGGATTGTACGAATGAATTAGAATGGATTGTGCGAATGAATTAGAATGGATCGTATGAATGAATAAGAATAGATCGTACGAATGAATTAGAATGGATCGTGCGAATGAATTAGCATGAATCGTACGAATGTATTAGAATGGATCGTACGAATGAATTAGAATGAATCGTACGATCCATTCTAATTCATTCGTACGATCCATTCTAATTCATTCGCACGAATGTATCCATTCTAGTTCATTCGTACGATCCATTCTAGTTCATTCGTACGATCCATTCTAATTCATTCGTACGATCCATTCTAATTCATTCGTACGATCCATTCTAATTAATTCGTATGATCCATTCTAATTCATTCGTACGATCCATTCTAATTCATTCATACAATCTATTCTAATTCATTCGCACGAATGTATCCATTCTAATTAATTCGTACGATCCATTCTAATTCATTCGTATGATCCATTCTTATTCATTCGCACGATCCATTCTAATGGATTCGTAGGATCCATTCTAATCCATTCGTACGATCCATTGTAATTCATTCGTACGATCCATTCTAATTCATTCGCTCGAATGTATCCATTCTAATCCATTCGTACGATCCATTCTAATCCATTCGTACGATCCATTCTAATTCATTCGCATGAATGTAACCATTCTAATTCATTCGTACGATCCATTCTAATTCATTCGTACGATCCATTCTAATTCATTCGTATGATCCATTCTAATTTATTCGTATGATCCATTCTAATTCATTCGTACGATCCATTCTAATTCATTCATATAATCCATTCTAATTCATTCGTACGATCCATTCTAATTCACTCATACGATCCATTCTAATACATTCATACGATCCATTCTAATTCATTTGCATGAATATATCCATTCTAATTCATTCGTACGATCCATTCTAATTCCTTCGTACGATCCATTCTAATTCATTCTTACGATCTATTCTAATTCATTCGTATAATCCATTCTTATTCATTCGCACGATCCAGTCTAATGGATTCGTAGGATCCATTCTAATCCATTCGTACGATCCATTGTAATTCATTCGTACGATCCATTCTAATTCATTCGCTCGAATGTATCCATTCTAATTCATTCGTACGATCCATTCTAATCCATTCGTACGATCCATTCTAATTCATTCGTATGAATGTAACCATTCTAATTCATTCGTACGATCCATTCTAATTCATTCGTATGATCCATTCTAATTCATTCGTATGATCCATTCTAATTCATTCGTACGATCCATTCTAATTCATTCATATAATACATTCTAATTCATTCGTACGATCCATTCTAATTCACTCATATGATCCATTCTAATACATTCATACGATCCATTCTAATTCATTTGCATGAATATATCCATTCTAATTCATTCGTACGATCCATTCTAATTCCTTCGTACGATCCATTCTAATTCATTCGTACGATCTATTCTAATTCATTCGTACGATCCATTCTAATTCATTCGTACGATCTATTCTAATTCCTTCGTACGATCCATTCTAATTCATTCGTACGATCCATTCTAATTCATTCGTACAATCTATTCTAATTCATTCGTACGAATGGATATATTCTTGTGAATGAATTAGAATGGATCGTACGAATAAGTAAGAATGGATCGTACGAATGAAATAGAATGGATTGCACGAATGAATTAGAATGGATCGTGCGAATGAATTAGAATGGATCGTACGTATGAATTAGAATAGATACATTTGTGCGAATGAATTAGAATGGATCGTACGAATGAATTAGAATGGATCGTATGAATGAATTAGAATGGATCGTGCGAATGAATTCGAATGGATCGTGTGAAAGAATTTGAATGGATCGTATGAATGAATTAGAATGGATCGTACGAATGAATTAGAATGGATCGTGTGAAAGAATTTGAATGGATTTTATGAATGAATTAGAATGGATCGTACGAATGAATTAGAATGGATCGTACTAGGATCCATTCTAATTCATTCGTACAATCTATTCTATTTCATTCGTACGATCCATTCTTACTCATTCGTATGATCCATTCTAATTCTTTCGGACGAATGTATCCATTCTAATTTATTCGTACGATCCATTCTAATTCATTCGTATGATCCATTCTAATTCATTCGTACGATCCATTCTTACTCATTCGTATGATCCATTCTAATTCATTCGTACGATCTATTCTAATTCATTCGTACGATCGATTCTAATCCATTCGCACTATCCATTCTAATTCATTCGTACGATCCATTCTAATTCATTCGTATAATCCATTCTAATTTATTCGTTCAAATATATCCATTCTAATTCATTCGTACGATCCATTCTAATTCATTCGCACGATCCATTCTAATTCATTCGCACGAATGTATCCATTCTAATTCATTTGCACGATCCATTCTAATTCATTCCTATGATCTATTCTAATTCATTCGTACGATCCATTCTAATTCATTCTAATTCATTCGTACGATCCATTCTAATTCATTCGTATATTCCATTCTAATTCATTAGTACGATCCATGCTAATGAATTAGAATGGATCGTACGATCCAATCTAATTCATTCATACGATCCATTCTTACTCATTCGTATGATCCATTCTAATTCAATCGTACGATCCATTCTAATTCATTCGTACGATCCATTCTAATTCCTTCGTACGATCCATTCTAATTCATTCGTACGATACATTCTAATTCATTCGTACGATCTATTCTAATTCCTTCATACGATCCATTCTAATTCCTTCGTACGATCCATTCTAATTCATTCGCATAATCTATTCTAATTCCTTCGTACGATCCATTCTAATTCATTCGTACGATCCATTCTAATTTATTCGCACAAATGTATCCATTCTAATTCATTCATACGATCCATTCTAATTCATTCGCACAATCTATTCTAATTCATTCATACGATCCATTCTAATTCATTCGCACGAATATATCCATTCAAATTCATTCATAAGATCCATTCTACTTCATTCGTACTATCCGTTCTAATTCACTCATACGATCCATTCTAATTCATTCGTACGATCCATTCTAATTCATTCGCACAAATGTATCCATTCTAATTCATTCGTACGATCCATTCTAATTCATTCGCGAATGTATCCATTCTAATTCATTCGTACGATCCATTCAAATTCATTCGTACGATCCATTCTAATTCATTCGTACGATCCATTCTAATTCATTCATACGATCTACTCTAATTCATTCATACAATCCATTCTAATTCTTTCACACGATCCATTCTAATTCATTCGTACGATCCATTCTAATTCATTCGCACAATCCATTCTATTTCATTCGTACGATCCATTCTTACTCATTCGTATGATCCATTCTAATTCATTCGTAGGAATTAGAATGGATCGTATGAATGAATTAGAACTGATCGTACGAATGAATTAGAATGGATACATTCGTGCGAATGAATTAGAATGGATTGTTTGAATGAATTAGAATGGATCGTATGAATGAACTAGAATGGATACATTCGTGCGAATGAATTAGAATGGATCGTACGAATGAATTAGAATGCATCGTACGAATGAATTAGAATGGATCTTACGAATGAATTAGAATGGATCGTACGAATGAATTAGAATGGATACATTCGTGCGAATGAATTAGAATGGATCGGACGAATGAATTGGAATGGATCGTACGAATGAATTAGAATGGATCGTACGAATGAATTAGAATGGATCGTACGAATAAATTAGAATGGATACATTCGTCCGAATGAATTAGAATAGATCATACGAATGAGTAAGAATGGATCATACGAATGAAATAGAATAGATTGTACGAATGAATTAGAATGGATCCTACGAATGAATTAAAATGGATCGTGTGAAAGAATTAAAATGGATTGTATGAATGAATTAGAATGGATCGTATGAATGAATTAGAATGGATCGTGCGAATGAATTCGAATGGACAGTACGAATTCATTCTAATTCATTCATACAATCCATTCTAATTCTTTCACACGATCCATTCTAATTCATTCGTACGTTCCATTCTAATTCATTAGCACGATCCATGCTAACTCATTCGTTCGATCAATTCTAATTCATTAGCACGATCCATTCTAATTCATTCGTACGATCCATTCTAATTCATTCGCACGATCCATTCTAATTCATTCATAGGATCCATTCTAATTCATTCATACAATCCATTCTAATTCATTCGCACGAATGTATCCATTCTAATTCATTCGTACGATCAGTTCTAATTCATTCATAAAATCTATTCTAATTCATTCATACGATCCATTCTAATTCATTCACACGAATGTATCCATTCTAATTCATTCATACGATCCATTCTAATTCATTCGTACGATCCATTCTAATTCACTCATACGATCCATTCTAATACATTCATACGATCCATTCTAATTCATTTGCACGAATATATCCATTCTAATTCATTCGTACGATCCATTCTAATTCCTTCGTACGATCCATTCTAATTCATTCGTACGATCTATTCTATTTCATTCGTACGATCCATTCTTACTCATTCGTACGATCTAGAATGGATCGTGCGAATGAATTAGAATGGATCGTACGAATGAATTAGAATGGATCGTGCTAATGAATTAGAATTGATCGAACGAATGAATTAGCATGGATCGTGCTAATGAATTAGAATGGAACGTACGAATGAATTAGAATGGATCGTGTGAAAGAATTAGAATGGATTGTATGAATGAATTAGAATGAATTCGTACGATCCATTCGAATTCATTCGCACGATCCATTCTAATTCATTCATACGATCCATTCTAATTCTTTCACACGATCCATTCTAATTCATTCGTATGATCCATTCTAATTCATTCGTACAATCTATTCTTTTTCATTCATACGATCCATTCCTACTCATTCGTATGATCCATTCTAATTCATTCGGATGAATGTATCCATTCTAATTTATTCGTACGATCCATTCTAATTCATTCGTACGATCCATTCTAATTCATTCGTACGATCCATTCTTACTCATTCGTAAGATCCATTCTAATTCATTCGTACGATCCATTCTAATTCATTCGTACGATCGATTCTAATTCATTCGCACTATCCATTCTAATTCATTCGTACGATCCATTCTAATTCATTCGTATGATCCATTCTAATTTATTCATTCAAATATATCTACTCTAATTCATTCGTACGATCCATTCTAATTCATTCGCACGATCCATTCTAATTCATTCGCACGAATGTATCCATTCTAATTCATTTGCACGATCCATTCTAATTCATTCCTATGATCTATTCTAATTCATTCGTACGATTCATTCTAATTCATTCGTACGATCCATTCTACGATCTATTCTAATTCATTCGTATATTCCATTCTAATTCATTAGCACGATCCATGCTAATGAATTAGAATGGATCGTACGATTCAATCTAATTCATTCATACGATCCATTCTTACTCATTCGCATGATCCATTCTAATTCAATCGTACGATCCATTCAAATTCATTCGTACGATCCATTCTAATTCCTTCATACGATACATTCTAATTCATTCGTATGATCCATTCTAATTCATTCGTACGATCCATTCTAATTCCTTCGTACGATCCATTCTAATTCATTCGTACGATCCATTCTAATTCATTCGTGCAATCTATTCTAATTCATTCGTACGATCCATTCTAAATCATTCGTACGATCCATTCTAATTCATTCATACAATCCATTCTAATTTATTCGCACGAATGTATCCATTCTAATTCATTCGTACGATCCATTCTAATTCATTCGCATAATCTATTCTAATTCATTCATACGATCCATTCTAATTCATTCGCACGAATGTATCCATTCTAATTCATTCATACCATCCATTCTACTTCATTCGTACTATCCGTTCTAATTCACTCATACGATCCATTCTAATTCATTCATACGATCCATTCTAATTCATTTGCACGAATATATCCATTCTAATTCATTCGTACGATCCATTCTAATTCCTTCGTACGATCCATTGTAATTCCTTCGTACGATCCATTCTATTTCCTTCGTATGATCCATTCTATTTCATTCGTATTTTCCATTCTAATTCCTTCGTACAATCCATTCTAATTCCTTCGTATCCATTCTAATTCACTCATATGATCCATTCTAATTCATTCGTACGATCCATTCTAATTCATTCATACAATCCATTCTAATTCATTCGCACGAATGTATCCATTCTAATTCATTCGTACGATCAGTTCTAATTCATTCACAAAATCTATTCTAATTCATTCATACGATCCATTCTAATTCATTCACACGAATGTATCCATTCGAATTCATTTATACGATCCATTCTAATTCATTCGTAAGATCCATTCTAATTCATTCGTGCAATCCATTCTATTTCATTCGTACGATCCATTCTTACTCATTCGTACGATCCATTCAAATTCATTCACACGAATGTATCCATTCGTACGAATGAATTAGAATAGATTGTACGAATGAATTAGAATGGATCGTACGAATGAATTAGAATGGATCGTACGAAGGAATTAGAATGGATCGTACGAATGAATTAGAATGGATCGTACGAATGAATTAGAATAGATCGTACGAATGAATTAGAATGGATCGTACGAAGGAATTAGAATGGATCGTACGAATGAATTAGAATGGATATATTCGTGCAAATGAATTAGAATGGATCGTATGAATGTATTAGAATGGATCATATGAGTGAATTAGAATGGATCGTACGAATGAATTAGAATGTATTATATGAATGAATTAGAATGGATCGTACGAATGAATTAGAATGGATCGTACGAATGAATTAGAATGGATACATTCGTGCGAATGAATTAGAATGGATACATTCGTGCGAATGAATTAGAATGGATTGTGCGAATGAATAAGAAGAGATCGTGCGAATGAATTACAATGGATCGTACGAATGAATTAGAATGGATCGTGCGAATGAATTAGAATGGATTGTACGAATGAATTAGAATGGATATATTTGTGCGAATGAATTAGAATGGATCGTATGAATGAATTAGAATGGATCGTATGAATGAATTAGAATGGATCGTACGAATAAATTAGAATGGATCGTGCGAATGAATTAGAATGGATCGTACGAATGAATTAGAATGGATCGTGTGAAAGAATTAGAATGGATCGTACGAATGAATTAGAATGGATCGTGCGAATGAATTAGAATGGATCGTACGAATGAATTAGAATGGATACATTTGTGCGAATGAATTAGAATGGATCGTACGAATGAATTAGAGTGGATCGTATGAATGAATTAGAATGGATCGTACGAATGAATTAGAATGGATCGTGCGAATGAATTAGAATGGATCGTACGAATGAACTAGAATGGATACATTCGTGCGAATGAATTAGAATGGATCGTACGAATGAATTAGAATGAATCGTACGAATGAATTAGAATGGATCTTACGAATGAATTAGAATGGATCGTATGAATGAATTAGAATGGATCGTACGAATGAATTAGAATGGATCATACGAATGAATTAGAATGGATCGTACGAATAAATTAGAATGGATCGTATGAATAGTTTAGAATGGATACATTCGTGCGAATGAATTAGAATGGATCGGACGAATGAATTATAATGGATCATACGAATGAATTAGAATGGATCAAATGAATGAATTAGAATGGTTATATTCGTGCGAATGAATTAGAATGGATCGTACGAATGGATTAGAATGGATCGTACGAATGGATTAGAATGGATACATTCGTGCGAATGAATTAGAATGGATCATACGAATGACTAAGAATGGATCGTACGAATGAAATAGAATGGATTTTACGAATGAATTAGAATGGATCGTGCGAATGAATTTGAATGGATCGTACGAATGAATTAGAATGGATCGTGCTAATAAATTAGAATTGAT
Source organism: Chamaelirium japonicum (assembly GCA_947650365.1). Classification (NCBI taxonomy): domain Eukaryota; kingdom Viridiplantae; phylum Streptophyta; class Magnoliopsida; order Liliales; family Melanthiaceae; genus Chamaelirium; species Chamaelirium japonicum. The sequence continues at coordinate 956,143 of CANTAL010000064.1, read as the reverse complement.
CGTACGAATGAAATAGAATGGATTGTACGAATGATTTAGAATGGATCGTACGAATGAATTAGAATGGATCGTACGAATGATTTAGAATGGATACATTCGTGCGAATGAATTAGAATGGATCATACGAATGAGTAAGAATGGATCGTACGAATGAAATAGAATGGATTGTATGAATGAATTAGAATGGATTCGTACAAATGAATTAGAATGGATACATTCGTGCGAATGAATTAGAATGGATCGTACCAATGAGTAAGAATGGATCGTACGAATGAAATTGAATAGATTGTGCGAATGAATTAGAATGGATCGTACGAATGAACTAGAATGGATGTGTGAAAGAATTAGAATTGATTGTATGAATGAATTAGAATAGATCGTATGAATGAATTAGAATGGATCGTACGAATGAATTAGAATGGATCGTACGAATGAATTAGAATGGATACATTCGTGCGAATGAATTAGAATGGATACATTCGTGCGAAAGAATTAGAATAGATCGTATGAATGAATTAGAATGGATCCTATGAATGAATTAGAATGGATCGTGCGAATGAATTAGAATGGATCGCACGAATGAATTAGAATGGATCGTGCTAATGAATTAGAATTGATCGAACTAATGAATTAGCATGGATCGTGCTAATGAATTAGAATGGAACTTACGAATGAATTAGAATGGATCGTGTGAAAGAATTAGAATGGATTGTATGAATGAATTAGAAGGAATTCGTACGATCCATTCGAATTCATTCGCACCATCCATTCTAATTCATTCATACGATCCATTCTAATTCATTCATATAATCCATTCTAATTCTTTCACATTATCCATTCTAATTCATTCACAGGATCCATTCTAATTCATTCGTACAATCTATTCTATTTCATTCGTACGATCCATTCTTACTCATTCGTTTGATCCATTCTAATTCATTCGGACGAATGTATCCATTCTAATTTATTCGTACGATCCATTCTAATTCATTCGTACGATCCATTCTAATTCATTCGTACGACCCATTCTTACTCATTCGTATGATCCATTCTAATTCATTCGTACGATCCATTCTAATTCATTCGTACGATCGATTCTAATTCATTCGCACTATCCATTCTAATTCATTCGTACGATCCATTCTAATTCATTCGTATGATCCATTCTAATTTATTCGTTCAAATATATCCATTCTAATTCATTCGTACGATCCATTCTAATTTATTCGCACGATCCATTCTAATTCATTCGCACGAATGTATCCATTCTAATTCATTTGCACGATCCATTCTAATTCATTCCTATGATCTATTCTAATTCATTCGTAAGATCCATTCTAATTCATTCTAATTCATTCGTACGATCCATTCTAATTCATTCTAATTCATTCGTACGATCCATTCTACGATCCATTCTAATTTATTTGTATATTCCATTCTAATTCATTAGCACGATCCATGCTAATGAATTAGAATGGATCGTACGATCCAATCTAATTCATTCATACGATCCATTCTTACTCATTCGTATGATCCATTCTAATTCAATCGTACGATCCATTCTAATTCATTCGTACGATCCATTCTAATTCTTTCGTACGATCCATTCTAATTCATTCGTACGATCCATTCTAATTCATTCGTACGATCCATTCTAATTCATTCATAAGATCCATTCTAATTCATTCACACAAATGTATCCATTCTAATTCATTCATACGATCCATTCTAATTCATTCGTACGATCCATTCTAATTCACTCATATGATCCATTCTAATACATTCATACGATCCATTCTAATTCATTTGCACGAATATATCCATTCTAATTCATTCGTACGATCCATTCTAATTCATTCGTACGATCCATTCTCATTCTTTCACACGATCCATTCTAATTCATTCGTACGATCCATTCTAATTCATTCGCACGATCCATTCTAATTCATTCGTACGATCCATTCTAATTCATTCATACGATCCATTCTAATTTATTCGTATGATCCATTCTAATTCATTCGCACAAATGTATCCATTCTAATTCATTCGTACGATCCATTCTAATTCATTCGCACGATCCATTCTAATTCATTCGTACGATCCATTCTAATTCATTCGTATGATCCATTCTAATTCATTCGAATGATCCATTCTAATTAATTCGTATGATCCATTCTAATTCATTCGTATATTCCATTCTAATTCATTAGCACGATCCATTCATTCGTACGATACATTCTAATTCAGGATCGTACGAATGAATTAAAATGGATACATTTGTGCGAATGAATTAGAATTGATCGTACGAATGAATTAGAATGGATCGTGCGAATGAATTAGAATGGATCGTACGAATGAATTAGAATGGATCGTACGAATGAACTATAATGGATACATTCGTGCGAATGAATTAGAATGGATCTTACGAATGAATTAGAATGGATCGTACGAATGAATTAGAATGGATACATTCGTGCGAATGAATTAGAATGGATTGGACGAATGAATTAGAATGGATCGTACGAATGAATTAGAATGGATCAAATGAATGAATTAGAATGGATCGTACGAATGAATTAGAATGCATCGTACGAAAGAATGAGAATGGATATATTCGTGCGAATGAATTAGAATGGATCGTACGAATGAATTAGAATGGATCGTACGAATGAATTTGAATAGATACATTTGTGCGAATGAATCTAAATGGATTGTATGAATGAATTACAATGGATCGAACGAATGAATTAGAATGGATCGTACGAATGAATTAGAATAGCTCATACGAATGAATTAGAATAAATCGTATGAATGAATTAGAATGGTTACATTCGTGCGAATGAATTAGAATAGATCGTACGAATGAATTAGAATGGATCGTACGAATAAATTAGAATGGATCGTGGGAATGAATTAGAATGGATCGTACAAATGAATTAGAATGGATACACCGAATGAGTTAGAATGGATCATACGAATGAATTAGAATGGATTGTACGAATGAATTAGAATGGATTGTGCGAATGAATTAGAATGGATCGTATGAATGAATAAGAATGGATCGTACGAATGAATTAGAATGGATCGTGCGAATGAATTAGCATGAATCGTACGAATGTATTAGAATGGATCGTACGAATGAATTAGAATGAATCGTACGATCCATTCTAATTCATTCGTACGATCCATTCTAATTCATTCGCACGAATGTATCCATTCTAGTTCATTCGTACGATCCATTCTAGTTCATTCGTACGATCCATTCTAATTCATTCGTACGATCCATTCTAATTCATTCGTATGATCCATTCTAACTCATTCGGTGGATCCATTCTAATTCATTCGTACGATCCATTCTAATTCATTCCCACGATCCATTCTAATTTATTCGTACGATCCATTCTAATTCATTCGTACGATCTATTCTAATTCATTCGCACGAATGTAACCATTCTAATTCATTCATACGATTTATTCTAATTCATTCGTACGATCCATTCTAATTCATTCGTATGATCGATTCTAATTCATTCGCACTATCCATTCTAATTCATTCGTACGATCCATTCTAATTCATTCGTATGATCTATTCTAATTTATTCGTTCAAATATATCCATTCTAATTCATTCGTACGATCCATTCTAATTCATTCGCACGATCCATTCTAATTCATTCGCATGAATGTATCCATTCTAATTCATTTGCACGATCCATTCTAATTCATTCCTATGATCTATTCTAATTCATTCGTACGATCCATTCTAATTCATTCTAATTCATTCGTACGATCCATTCTACGATCCATTCTAATTCATTTGTATATTCCATTCTAATTCATTAGCACGATCCATGCTAATGAATTAGAATGGATCGTACGATCCAATCTAATTCATTCATACGATCCATTCTTACTCATTCGTATGATCCATTCTAATTCAATCGTACGATCCATTCTAATTCATTCGTACGATCCATTCTAATTCCTTCGTACTATCCATTCTAATTCATTCGTACGATCCATTCTAATTCATTCGTACGATCCATTCTAATTCCTTCGTACGATCCATTCTAATTCATTCATACGATCCATTCTAATTCATTCGCGCAATCTATTCTAATTCATTCGTACGATCCATTCTAATTCATTCGTACGATCCATTCTAATTCATTCATACAATCCATTCTAATTTATTCGCACGAATGTATCCATTCTAATTCATTCGTACGATCCATTCTAATTCATTCGCACAATCTATTCTAATTCATTCATACGATCCATTCTAATTCATTCGCACGAATGTATCCATTCTAATTCATTCATACGATCCATTCTACTTCATTCGTACTATCCGTTCTAATTCACTCATACAATCCATTCTAATTCATTCATATGATCCATTCTAATTCATTTGCACGAATATATCCCTTCTAATTCATTCGTACGATCCATTCTAATTCCTTCGTACGATCCATTCTAATTCCTTCGTACGATCCATTCTATTTCATTCGTATGATCCATTCTAATTCCTTCGTACGATCTATTCTAATTCATTTAAACAATCCATTCTAATTCTTTCACACGATCCATTCTAATTCATTCGTACGATCCATTCTAATTCATTCGCACAATCCATTCTATTTCATTCGTACGATCCATTCTTACTCATTCGTATGATCCATTCTAATTCATTCGCACGAATGTATCCATAATGGATCATACGAATGAGTAAGAATAGATCGTACGAATGAAATAGAATGGATTGTGCGAATGAATTAGAATGGACCGTACGAATGAATTAGAATGGATATATTCATGCGAATGAATTAGAATGGATCAGACGAATGAATTAGAATGGATCGTACGAATGAATTAGAATGGATCGTACGAATGAATTATAATGGATACATTCGTCCGAATGAATTAGAATGGATCATACGAATGAGTAAGAATGGATCGTACGAATGAAATAGAATAGATTGTACGAATGAATTAGAATGGATTCGTACTGTACGGGGGATTTTTTGCTGGTCCGTGCGGGCTGCCTGCAAGACAAAGAAAAGAGAACGTGAGAACGGCTGGCTCCCTTAGGAGCGCAGACCCTCCGACGCTCAAGTCAGTCACGGTGGCACAACAGCGAGCTGCGGTATACCAAAGTGGTAGGGAAAAGGAATTCGAACCTGTACTATGGAGCCTGGGGGTGAGCATTTATAGCAATCGGCGGCCTACCGTGGCCCGACACGTGGAGATTCTTCTGGCGCCTTCTAGACCCCCCACGTTCTGGCTCGCGTGGGTCTGACAGTCCTTGGTACTCGCGCCCTGACATTCTGTCGTCAAGCCTGCCAGGCGGTTTGAGTGGGGGAGGGAATCTTTCTTGTCGTGGCCAGGTGGCCATTCTGGAATGTTCAAGTCTGGGAGGTCTCGAACTGATTCGAGCGAGCTTCAGTGGACCACGTTTGTCCACGTAGCTTCCGTGGGGTTTTGACACCTGGCATCCTCTCATACATTGTGGGCGACCTCCGATGGGGAGCTAAGGTGAGCTCGCCCTCCATTGCTCCGCCTTCTCTTCCACATCTATCAAGAGCCGGACCTCGCGGGAGCAACCTCTTCGATAAACTGGGGAATTCTGGCGAGCTTGGGCGAGCTCCTGAGCGAGCTAGGGGCGAGCTCCTGCGCGAGCTAGGGGCGTTCGCGATGCCGGTCTCTTCGTTATGCATGACGGTCTAACTCCCGCTATCACTGCCAGCGAGTTCTCGCGCGGGCTTGGCGAACTCCGTGGCGAGCTCCTGAGCGAGCTCCTGGGTGAGCTTGGCGAGCTCCGGGGCGAGCTCCTAAGCGAGCTTAGGCGAGCTCCTGGGTTAGCTTGGCGAGCTCCTGGGCGATCTCAGGCGAGCTCCATCGAGCATAGGCGAGCTCCTAAGAGTGCTCTTGGCCTAGGCCCTTTCAGCCTAATGTGGATCTCGCTCCCTGTCAAGGTGATTTGGTGAGCACGGGGGGGGGGGGGGGGGGGTGCAAACTCCAGGGCAGATTTCAGCTACCCCTAACATTACCCCCTCCTGAGGGAGCGACCAAGGAGACTTTGGCGCTTGCTCAGGAGTCTTAGCGAACTCCTATCCCTGGTAATGTGCCTGATATCAATGTCTGCTGCAACAGTTTCGGGCGGAGATAGTAGCGATGGCGGGCTGCGCCGAGAACTTTGACTGCCAGTATTTCACAAACGTCGGGCGGGCCCCGAGCATCAGCCATGAGCGATCTCCTTCCGATGCGAGCTCCTCACATGCGGTCAGGGTCAACTTCGGGCGAGCTTGGGCGCCTGCCGCGGGCGGTCTACGTCGAGAGTTTTGACTCTCAGTACTTTTCACACACTGGGCGGGCCACGAGCATCAGCCACGAGCGATCTCCTTCCGGTGCGAGCTTGTCACACGCGGTCAGGGTCTGCTTCGGGCGAGCTTGGGCGCCTGCCACGGGCAGTCTGCGCCGAGAGCTTTGACTGCCAGTACTTCTCAAACGCTGGGCGGGCCGGGAGCGTCAGCCACGAGCGATCTCCTTCCAATGCGAGCTTGTCACATGCGGACAGGGTCTGCCTCGGGCGAGCTGCGGGCACCTGCCGTGAGCGATCTGCGTCGAGAGTTTTGACTCTCAGTATTTCACAAACGCTGGGCGGGCCCCGAGCATCAGCCACGAGCGATCTCCTTCCGATGCGAGCTTGTCACATGCGGTCAGGGTCTGCCTCGAGCGAGCTGCGGGAACCTGCCGCGAGCGATCTTGTGACTTGGGTATCGCACCAAATCTCCAACGGTCGCTTCACCTTAAATGCGACGCGAGGCTCAACGCTGATACGGCGAATCTCATCATGAGATCCCGATCGGCGCGAGACACGTGTCTCCTCCTCATTCGCGCTTCTCTTGTCAGTAATGACAGTGTCGGCACCGGCGCAGCTTTTTCCACGCGTGGCCCACGCGACACTTCCTGATTGGCGAAGGGCGAGCTGTCACTTCGATCGCCGTCACGTCGCCTCGCCACGCGCGCTTGGGCATTAACTGCGGATCGATTCACCTGTCTCTCACTTGCCTATAAATAGGGGACGGGGGGCGATTTTTACCGCTGCGTGAAAACAGCTCTCCTTTCTCCCATAACTTTCTCAACTCGCAGCTCGCTAGCGCCCTCTCAACTCGCAGCTCGCTAGCGCCCTCTTGCTCTCATGGCTTTCTCTGCTGCCGCTTCTTCTTCAACCGCTGCTGCTGCCGCTGCGACCTCTCGGGAGGAGCCTCTCAATGTCGCTCCCATCTCGGTGCGTGCTCCCGGCACCGAGGGCGAGGCTCCCCCTAAGGTGCCCGCCGTTGTCTGGTTCAACGATATCGGGGGCGCGCCCGTCCCCGACAGTCTACGGACCGCTGCGGGCATTCCCCGTGAGCTCGCCATTCTGCCCCTCCCACGCTCGGGGAGGCCGCTTTCCGGCACGGCGGTCTCCGTGGGGCAGGTCTGGTCAGGGCTCCGGCTGCCCCTGAACCACCTCGCCAGCGAGCTACTGGAGCTGGCGGGCTTATGCCCCGCCCAGCTTCCAGGAAATTCATGGGGGATCCTCTACGGGCTTTCTCGTATTGAGGAAGCCCTCAACATGAGGATCCCCCTCGCCTACCTTCTGAAGAAATGGCTCCTCAAGCCAGGGACCGTCTTCAGCGGGGTGGACTGCGGCCACTTCTACCTCTCAGGCCGCCCCGGCGAGGTGCTGCCCTTCTCCGCGGTCGAGAACAAGGATCGGTACTGGAAGGAGTATCCGTTCGTTGTCGCGGGGGAGTGGCGAGGTCCCTGTGCAGGCGTTCCCGCCCATCCCGGAAGGCCGCCGCTCCCTAACTTCAAAGCGATCGGTGAGTACCGGGCCAAAGGGAAGAAGTGTATCTCCGGGGCTCAGGAGCAAGCTCTTGACAAGGCGATCTTCGAGTTCCTTGGCGGGCGAACTCCCGAGAAGATCCTGGCTCCGGATTTCTCCTTCCTCTGGAAGGATCTCCGGACCGGCGCCATCACTACCCGCCAGAAGATTATGCGCAGGAAGGTGGCGGTCTCTCGCCGCACCGGGGCGACCTCCCAGGCTACTGCGGCGTCCTCCGGCACCGGTACCTCCTCGGCGAAGAAGGGGAAGAAGAAGCGGGCTTCCCCGATTAGGCTTGCCGACGAAGACGCCATCGATATGATCCGCGAGGAGGATATTCCCTCGCCGCCGCCTGCCTCCCGTGAGGTTGCCCCAGGTCAGGCGAACTCTCCCCTAGTTCCCAATTCTCCTCCGCACTCCCCAGCTCCGGAACCCCCTCGACGCCAAGTTGTTATGGTCGACCCTGAGGACCCGCGCGTCGAGCTCCTACTCGGTATGGCTGAGGTGGAAACCCCAATGGCCGAGGTGCTGATGCATGGGTTCCCGGGCGACCTCTCTAAACCTCTCTTTGTCACGGTAATGACCCCAGAGATGGAGGGCGCCCATATCAAGAAGAAGAAGAAGAAGGCTTCAACTGCCCGCCCAATGGCGGAGGACGACGCCGTTCGCAAGGCTCGTGAAGCCTATGAACGAGTCGTTGAGGATAGGAGGAAAGCCGCTCTCGAGGAAGCGGGCTTGGCATCGGGCGAGGATCCCAGCGACGAGTCCAGCTCGGAAGAAGAGGAGCCGCGGTCTCTCGAGGGCGAGCCCGCTTCTGCGACGGCGATGCCTCCCCTGCCCTTCGAGGGACCGGCGCCAACGAGCCCGACGCCTTCTGCACCCGCTCCGGCCAAGACCTCGGCACCGGCTGCGCCTGCCCCCAGCACGCTCGCGCCCGAGCCTGCGCCCCTACCCGCAGCCGCTGCCTCGAGCGCGCCTGTACCCGAGCCTTCCAGCACGCCCGCGCCCGAGCTTGCGCCCGCGCCCTCTGTCGCTAGCGCGCCTGTGCCCGAGCCCGCTCATCCTGCCCCCGAGCCCTCGCCCGCGCCCGTGCCTGCGCCCGAGCTTGGGCCCGCGTCCGAGCCTGTGCCCGCGAACGAGCCCGCTCCTGCGCCCGATCCCGCGCCTGCGCCCGCGTCCGAGCCCGCGTCCAAACCCGCGCCCGCACCCGAGCCTGCGTCTGCGCTCGCGCCCGAGCCCGTGTCCGAGCCCGCGCTCGCGCCCGAGCCCGCGCCCAGCACGTCCGAGCCCGCGCCTGCGCCCGAGCCCGCGCCCGGTACGCCCGAGCCCGCGCCTGCGCCCGAGCCCGCGCCTGCGCCTGCTATCATTGCGCTCGCGCCCGAGCCCGCGCCTATGTCTCCTAGCGCGCCCGCGCCTGAACCCGCACCTGCCACGCTTGAGGTTCCTCCTCTCCCTGAGCTGGGCGGGCTGGCCTACTGGTCTCCGGACCTAGGGGCCATCCTGGACGACCTTCCTTGCTCCAGCTCGGAAGCCTCGGACCCGGACCTGCCGGGGCGAAGGGGAGCCGCCGTGCCTTCCCCTATCAACGAAGGGATTGCCGGCGCTCAAGGGGCCGAGCCCGCTGCTGCCGCCATCAGTGGGCCCCCTCCAGCTGCTCCCACCGAGGCGAGCCAAGCGGGCTCCTCCTCTGGCGGTCCTGAGTGCGCCCCTTTCTTCATGCGGGAGATCCTGGGGCGCAACATCTTCGCCCGGACTCCCTACATCGCTCTCATCAACCGACTGCTCGAGGTAAGGCCGCCTTCATACTCCTTTGTCCCCAAACTCCCGCTCTAACTTCTAACTCAAACTGTTCGCCCTTTCCGTAGGTAGAGCGGGTCGGCCGGGCTCTCGCTGACGAGGTTGCGGTTGTCGCGGGGGACACTGTCGCTCTCTACGATGACACTCTCCATGACTCGGAGAGGAGAGTAGACGAGTACATCCTCCGAATCCGCCAAATGGACCGGTCGGGCGAGCTGCGGGCTGAAGTGGACCGGCTGCGCCAGCAGGTCGCCTCCTCTAACACGGAGGTCGACGAACTGCGCCAGCGGGCCGCCACCTTCACCACCACGCTAGCTTCGGTTGAGGACGCCCGCGACCGCGCCCTATCCGATGCGCAAGGGGCCCGTCGAGCTGAAGAGGCTGCCCAGAAGGCAATCTCTGAACTCCAACGTCAGTTGGCGGCCTCTAGGGACGAGATCACGTCTCTGAGGGAGACGCATCTCCAAGACCTCCACGCTCAGCAACGTCGCCTCCAGGCGCAGCTCAACGAGCTCCTGCGGAAAGGTGCGCTCGACGCCATCGAGAAGTACAAGGCCGAAAGGTCGAAAAAGAGGAAGCGTGATGACGACGCGGGCACTGGCGCGGGCCCAGCCTAGGCTGCATCTTTGTAACCCTTGTAATCATTTTCAGTATAATGAATGACATATCCTTTTGAGCTCGCCTCTGTTCCTTACTTTTCCATGTCTCTTTTCCTCTCCTTGTGTTGCTCATGAGTTCGCTTTGGGAGTTCGCAGCGACCTCGAGAGCGATACCCCGGGCGAGGCAGCTAATTCGATTCAACCTTTTTATTTTTAAGTATATGCAAACGAAAAACTCGGCATGCTCGTAAAAACTCGATAGTCTCTAAGCCCGGAAAACGTTTAAACGAACCAAAAGACTTCAAAAACTTCCTTACACTCAGAGACTTAAACCATTTTTATTTTAAAGGAAACTAATAAGTGCTAGCTGCCCCCTGCCCGGTTAATTTCTCTCGATGATCCTGTTTGGCGGGCTCGCCCTTTGAGGGGTTTGCCAACGCCAGGATGCTTCCGTTCATGGCAGGTGAACGCGAAGGATCCTGGTTAGGTTTAGAGTCCACTAGGCAGCGGACTTCCCCGGGAAGCTCAAGGTCGCCCACTGGCTGCCTCTGAGGATCCCGGTCTTGCTTTAAATCCGCACAGCGACGGACTGCCCCGGGAAGCTCAAGGTCGCCCATTGGCTGCCTCTGAGGATCCCGGTCTTGCTTTAAGTCCGCACAACGGCGGACTGCCCCGGGAAACTCAAGGTCGCCCACTGGCTGCCTCTGAGGATCCCGGTCTTGCTTTAAGTCCGCACAACGGTGGACTGCACACTATAAATCATGCGGGCTCTGTCTGCGCCGAGCTTCCTAGTTAAATTGTTGAAAAACCCCCATCGTTCATTCATAACTTCTTCAGAATTTACAAAAATTTCCTTAGGCATAGAACTTACGAAGGTGCAGAGCGTTCCAAGGTCGCTCTAACAGGTCGCCTCCAGCGGTCATCAACCGGTAAGCCCCCGAGCTTCCTGCTTCGTGTATTATGTAGGGGCCTTCCCAGTTCGCCGCGAGCTTTCCTGCATTAGGCTCTTGCGTGTTTGCAAACACCTTTCTTATCACCAGATCGCCGGCCTTAAATGCCCGATGGCGGACTCTTTTGTCATAGGCGCGCTTCATCTCTTGTCTGTATCCGGCGAGGTGTAGATTGGCGCGCTCTCGTCTTTCTTCGAGCTGATCAAGGGAGTCGACGAGCAGCTTGTTGTTGTCGACCTCCGCCGACGCAAGCCTTCTTTCAGTGGGCAGCTCGGCCTCTATGGGTAGCACGGCTTCGCAACCAAAAGTGAGACTGAAAGGGGATTCGTTAGTTGAGCGACGTGGAGTAGTGCGATAGGCCCACAAGACTCCATCAAGCTCCTGCTCCCACAATCCTTTTCTCCCTTCCAGCCTCTTCTTGAGGTTGTCCAAGATCACGCGATTCGTCGCTTCGGCCTGCCCGTTGCTTTGAGGGTACCTCGGGGATGAGAACCTTAGGTCGACCCCATATTCAACACAAAAGCTTCTGATCAAGCGATTGTCGAACTGGCGACCATTGTCGGTGATCAGCACTCGTGGCAGCCCAAAGCGGCAGAAGATATTCTTCCAAAGGAAGTCTCTTACCTGCTTCTCGCCTATCTTAGCTAGCGGGACCGCTTTCACCCATTTGGTGAAGTAGTCCGTAGCTACTAGAATGAATTTCTTTTGCCGGGCTGACACAGGAAAAGGTCCCACAATGTCCAACCCCCATTGCTGGAAAGGCCAGGGGCTCGCCAGAGGATGCAGTTCCTCTGCGGGCATATGGTTCGTGGTGGCGTGCTTCTGGCACTGGATGCACCTCTGGGTGACCTTCAAAGCGTCTTGCTCCAGAGTAGGCCACCAGTATCCTTGCCTTCGTACTTTCGCAGCCAGAGACCGCCCACCAGCGTGGTTTCCCAGCTCGCCGGAGTGAATGCACTTTAGAACTTCTTCGGTTTCCGGGCTCTCGACGCAACGGAGACTTGGCCCGCCAAAGGACCTTCGAAAAAGGCGATCCCAGCGAATGAGATAGCGCCCAGCGCATTTCTCCACTCGCCGGGCTTCCTCTCTATCCTCTGGTAGCTCGCCCTTCTGGAGAAAGCGAAAAATAGGGGCGGTCCACCCGCTGAGTGGTACGTTGGCGGAGACTTGGTTAACAGCGGGCTCCATCAGTTGGAGCCGAGACTGATTTTGGACTTCGATGAGAATCTGGCGAGCCTCTGATGTTCCCAGCAAAGAGGCGGCGTTTGCCAAAGCATCAGCTCGCCTATTATCGGCTCGCGGAATTTGCTCGAAGGAGATCTTTTCGAACTCCGCGGCCTTGTGCTTCACCAGATCCACATAGCCCGCCATTCGTGCGTCCCGAGAGGCGTACCCCCCATTGACTTGGCAAACAATTAGCTGGGAATCGCTAAAGACCTTCAGGCGTTTGGCGCCTACCTCTTTAGCGAGCTCCAGGCCGGCCAGCAGCGCCTCATATTCTGCCTCATTGTTGGTAGCGGCGAAATCCAGTCGGACTGACTTCTCCAGAAGTACCGACTGGGCGATCAGTGCGACCCCGATCCCAGCCCCCAAAGTGTTGGAGGATCCATCGATGAATAATTCCCAGCCTGCCTCCTCTGAACGCTTAGTTGGAGGAAGCTCGCCTTGATTGTCCAAGAACCTCACCTTCCCAGGGTGTGCCTCAGTTGGCTCATCCTCCCGGTACTGGACCGGTTCTTCTATGGGGAAGTCCGCCAAGAAATCGGCGAGCGCCTGTCCTTTGACAGCAACTCGAGGGACATACTCCAAGCCATAGGCGGCGAGCTCGGCGGACCAACGGTAGAGCCTGCCGGCTACTGAGGGCCTGGAGAGCGCGCTCTTTAGAGGGTGCTCTGTGATGACCCTGACAGGGTGCTCCGAGAAGTAGGGGTGGAGCTTTCTCGCGGTAAGGACCAAGGCCAATGCGACCTTCTCGATTGGTCGATACCGGAGCTCGGCGGGAAGCATCGTGTGGCTTACAAAGTAGACAGGCCGCTCCACCTTTTCTTCTTCCACAACCAGGACCCCGCTCACTGCATTCTCAGTGACCGCAAGGTACACGCCGAGTTCGGCGCCCTCTTTGGGTGCCGCTAAGATCGGTGGGCTCGCCAGGTAGTCCTTGATCTTTTGGAAGGCGTGCTCGCACTTCTCATCCCAACAAACGCTTGCTCCTTTTCGTAGCAGCTCGAAAAGAGGTCGGCAGTTGTCTGAGGATTTGGAGATGAACCGATTGAGCGTGGCGATTCGCCCGCTCAGTCTCTGGACTTCCTGCCGGGTCCTCGGCGCGGGCATCTCGACAAGTGCTCGGATTTGCCCAGGGTCGACCTCGATCCCCCTGTGGGTGACCAGGTACCCGAGGAATTTCCCCAACGTCACCCCGAATGCGCACTTCGCCGGGTTTAGCCTCATTTGGTACTTTCTCAGTACCTCAAAGGTTTCGCGGAGATCGGCAACATGCCCCTCCCTCTCCCGACTCTTCACCAGGAGGTCATCTACATAAACTTCGATGTTTCTGCCGATCTGATCTTTGAACATCTGAGTGACTAGCCTTTGGTAGGTCGCTCCAGCGTTCTTAAGTCCGAACGGCATCACTCGATAGCAGTACAACTTCTGGTAGCCCGCTCCGGAGTAGAAGGCGGTCTTCTCCTGATCGTCGGCGTGGAGAGGTATCTGGTTATACCCAGAATATCCATCCATGAAGGACAGGGCCTGGAACCCAACAGCTGCGTCGACCAGTGCGCCTATTCTCGGAAGAGGAAATCCATCCTTCGGGCATGCCTTGTTGAGGTCGGAGAAGTCGATGCACACCCTGACCGCTCCGCTCTTCTTTGGCACCGCCACGATATTGGAGATCCACTCGGGGAAGTGCGCCTCGCGGATGAAGCCGGCTCGCTCCAGCTTGTCTATCTCTGCCGCCACTGCAACGGACTTTGCAGCAGGTATGTGCCGAGCTTTCTGCTTGACCGGTGGGAACTCCTTCATGGTGTGCAGACGATGACAGGCGACCTCCGGGTCAATCCCTGGCATGTCCGCGAAGCTCCAGGCGAATACGTCACGGTATTCCCTGAGCAAGTTGGTTATGGCCAGGACCTCGCCCTTGGTTAGCGAGGTCCCGAGGCTAACAACTCTTGGCCCTTCTTTGCCGCCAATGTCGACCTCTTGAAGTGGTTCGGCAATTGGAAAACTTCCTCTCTTGGGGGTTGTCGGGCGACCTCCCTCCTCCAACTTAAGGTCCACACCGCTCCCACCCGGGGGTGGAGTAGGGGACTTAAGCGAGGAGGCCTCCAGCGGGCTCCCCAATAGCTCGCTCGTAGCGGGCGGTAATTGCTAGGAGGGTGCGGGCCTCTTGGCCTCGGCGACCTCCATGTCCATGAGGTGAAGGACATCCTGCTCGCATCGGGTAGCGGCTACCTGATCACCCCGAATTACTACGACCCCGCTCGCGGTCGGGAATTTGAGGGCCTGATGGTTGGGTGAAGCTACCGCATTCATTTGCCTTAGCCAAGGCCGCCCAAGGATGGCGTTAAATGCGGAACTTCCATCCACTACCGCGAAGCGGACTTGGCGAGCCTCCGGGCCAGCGGTCACAGTGAGGGTTATCTCCCCTGCCACTTTGGCGACCTCGCCGGTGAATCCACTGAGGGAGCTCGTCGAGGGAGACAGGTCGGCGAGTCTCAACCCCATTCGCAGGTAGGCCGACAGAAAAAGGATGTCCACGGCGCTCCCCGAATCAACCAGAGCTCGCCTCACCTCGATGTTAGCCATCATCAGGCGTATGATGAGGGGGTCATTATGGGGCGTAACGACCCCAGTCATGTCATCTTCCGAAAACCAGAGAAAATCGCGGGCTTCCACCCTTGGTGCTTGAAGCAAAGTAGGAGTTAGCGAGACGGAAAATACCTTCTGTGCCCGCTCCATCTCCCTGACTCGTCGGCGAGCTTCATTACTGGATCTCGGGCCGCTCAACCGCCCGCTAATGGTATGGCAGATCGCCGGTCCTCCCAGGGGAGGCGGAGGCAGGGCGGGTTCAGCGGGCCCCGGGCGATCTCCCTCCCGAGGAGCCCGTGCCGGTACCACCTCGAACCTCCTTGGAGGCGAAATAAACTGATTCAAGTGGCCCTGGGTGACCAAATCCTCGAGGTGGTTCTTGAGAGCCCGGCATCTGTTAGTGTGATGCCCAGGGCTTCGATGAAAAGCACACCGCCGCGAGTTGTCGGTAGAGCCAGGCTCTCCGACCTGCAGGGGTGGCGGGTACTGGAAGAAAGGTTCATTCCGAATCTGATGGAAGATTTGTCCTGGCGAGTGGGTTAGCACGGTGAAGTCCCGCTCCCCGGGTCCTGGAGGCAGGCGCCAGTTCGCCGGCCTTCCAGCGACAGCCGCGGGGGCTTCAGCGGGCTGTTCTGCAGGAACAGCGGGCGGTCCAGGCAAAGGCACCGCCAGGGGCACCTCCCTTCTCTCTACGGCCTTAACGACCAGCGGTCGCGGGGCCGGAGGAGGTCGCTGCTCGATTGCCTTTCCCTTCCGGTCTAGCACGGCGTCTTCGAGCTTGATGTGTTGCTGGACCAGGGCAAATAGTTCAACCATCGTGCGAGGGTCCTTGATCACTAGAGCGTCATGAAGCTTGCAACCCTCGGGGAGGGCGCTTCTGAAAGCGCTCACCACGGTACGATCTTGGCCCGCCGTGTCTTCCAGAGCGAGGTAGGCGCTTCGGAATCGCGTTGCGAAGCACCGGAGCATCTCGCGAGCTCCCATGGTTAAGGTAAACAGAGACTCGATTCTCTTCGGGGGCTGCCTATTGCAGCGATACTGCTCCAGGAATAGCCTAGAGAGAGTTGGAAAGTCAGGGATCATGCCGGGTGGCAACTTGTGGAACCAGTTCAATGCCGAGCCGGTCAGACTGCTCGGGAATGCTCGGCACAAGACGTGATCTTGGTCCCGGAAAAACAGAAGCTTTATGTAGACCAAGAGATGGTCAACGGGATCCTGCGATCCGTCGAACAATACAAACTTCGGGGGGGTCCAGTGGTGCGGAAAACCCCCTCGGTGGACCTCGCTGGTGAAAGGCGAGCTACCTCCGTGGGCGGCGAGATCTTCCAGTAAATCTACTGGCGCACTAGATCGCTGCCAATGCCCGGGGAGAACTCCCAGAGGCGGCTGCGCAGGTCCTAGGCGGTCTCGTACGCTCCCTTGTGGCGAGGTCGGTCCCACCCCGCGGCGACCCTCGGAGGCAACCGCTCGGCGGCCTCCTTGCCGTCCACCCGCGGATTCCTTCAACGCGTCAGTTGGCCTGTGGGAGGACGTTGCCTCGCGAGCTTCGGAAGGTATTTCCACCGCGGGCTCTTTCCCCCGTCGCCGATGGCGCGGGTCACGGTCCCGCTCTAGAGACCTTTCCTCCGATCCATCAGAATCAATGCTCCGGCTACGGCGGCAAGGGATGGTCGCGCGCGATGTCGCCCGGTTGCTAGATCACTGGGTGACCAGCTTCTGCAACCTCGTGAGCGGGGTTTCCGGTACCCCTCGCGCAGCCGCTCTCCCGACTGGGGGTTCCGGATGGGAAACCTGCCGCGCCGGAGCGACCGTGGGCGGTCGCGATGTTGACACCGGTGGTCGCACCGGAGACGCCGTCTTCGCCGGCCCAGACCGCCGGCTGGCCGCCGGAGCCTGTCGCAATCGCGTCAGTTCCTCCATCATGGCCCGCTGGGTGGCCAACATCTCTAACAAGAGTTGGTCGCTGAGCGGGACCTGGGGCTGAGGGGTCTCGACCGGAGGCTCGCTGCGCGCAGATCTGGCACGAGTCCTCGGTCGCCTGCGTCCCCTTGTCGCCGGAGCCATCCTTGAGGTTACGAGAGAGAACGGCGCTCAACCGCGTGGTCGTGGGCGTTCTCGCCGGAACCAGTCGAAGATCCCACAGACGGCGCCAAATGTACGGGGGATTTTTTGCTGGTCCGTGCGGGCTGCCTGCAAGACAAAGAAAAGAGAACGTGAGAACGGCTGGCTCCCTTAGGAGCGCAGACCCTCCGACGCTCAAGTCAGTCACGGTGGCACAACGGCGAGCTGCGGTATACCAAAGTGGTAGGGAAAAGGAATTCGAACCTGTACTATGGAGCCTGGGGGTGAGCATTTATAGCAATCGGCGGCCTACCGTGGCCCGACACGTGGAGATTCTTCTGGCGCCTTCTAGACCCCCCACGTTCTGGCTCGCGTGGGTCTGACAGTCCTTGGTACTCGCGCCCTGACATTCTGTCGTCAAGCCTGCCAGGCGGTTTGAGTGGGGGAGGGAATCTTTCTTATCGTGGCCAGGTGGCCATTCTGGAATGTTCAAGTCTGGGAGGTCTCGAACTGATTCGAGCGAGCTTCCGTGGACCACGTTTGTCCACGTAGCTTCCGTGGGGTTTTGACACCTGGCATCCTCTCATACATTGTGGGCGACCTCCGATGGGGAGCTAAGGTGAGCTCGCCCTCCATTGCTCTGCCTTCTATTCCACATCAATCAAGAGTCGGACCTCGCGGGAGCAACCTCTTCGATAAACTGGGGAATTCTGGCGAGCTTGGCCGAGCTCCTGAGCGAGCTAGGGGCGAGCTCCTGCGCGAGCTAGGGGCGTTCGCGATGCCGGTCTCTTCGTTATGCATGACGGTCTAACTCCCGCTATCACTGCCAGCGAGTTCTCGCGCGGGCTTGGCGAACTCCGGGGCGAGCTCCTGAGCGAGCTTAGGCGAGCTCCTGGGTGAGCTTGGCGAGCTCCGGGGCGAGCTCCTGAGCGAGCTTAGGCGAGCTCCTGGGTGAGCTTGGCGAGCTCCTGGGCGATCTTAGGCGAGCTCCATCGAGCATAGGCGAGCTCCTAAGAGTGCTCTTGGCCTAGGCCCTTTCAGCCTAATGTGGATCTCGCTCCCTGTCAAGGTGATTTGGTGAGCACGGGGGGGGGGGTGCAAACTCCAGGGCAGATTTCAGCTACCCCCAACACGTACGAATGAATTAGAATGGATACCTTCGTGCGAATGAATTAGAATGGATCGTACCAATGAGTAAGAATGGATCGTACAAATGAAATATAATGGATTGTGCGAATGAATTAGAATGGATCGTACGAATGAATTAGAATGGATCGTGTGAAAGAATTAGTATGGATTGTATGAATGAATTAGAATGGATCGTATGAATGAATTAGAATGGATCGTACGAATGAATTAGAATCGATCGTACGAATGAATTAGAATCGATCGTACGAATGAATTAGAATGGATACATTCGTGCGAATGAATTAGAATGGATACATTCGTGCAAAAGAATTAGAATAGATCGTATGAATGAATTAGAATGGATCCTATGAATGAATTAGAATGGATCGTGCGAATGAATTAGAATGGATCGTACGAATGAATTAGAATGGATCGTGCTAATGAATTAGAATTGATCGAACGAATGAATTAGCATGGATCGTGCTAATGAATTAGAATGGAACGTACGAATGAATTAGAATGGATCGTGTGAAAGAATTAGAATAGATTGTATGAATGAATTAGAATGAATTCGTACGATCCATTCGAATTCATTCGCACGATCCATTCTAATTCATTCATAAGATCCATTCTAATTCATTCATACAATCCATTATAATTCTTTCACACGATCCATTCTAATTCATTCGTAGGATCCATTCTAATTCATTCGTACAATCTATTCTATTTCATTCGTACGATCCATTCTTACTCATTCGTATGATCCATTCTAATTCATTCGGACGAATGTATCCATTCTAATTTATTCGTACGATCCATTCTAATTCATTCGTACGATCCATTCTAATTCATTCGTACGATCCATTCTAATTCATTCGTCCGATCCATTCTAATTCATTCACACGAATGTATCCATTCTAATTCATTCGTACGATCCATTCTAATTCATTCGTACGATCCATTCTAATTCATTTGTAAGATCCATTCTAATTCATTCGTACGATCCATTCTAATTCATTCGTACGATCCATTCTAATTCATTCGCACGAATGTATCCATTCGAGTTCATTCGTACGATCCATTCTAATTCATTCGTACGATCCATTCTAATTCATTCGCACGATCCATTCTAATTCATTCGTACGATCCATTCTAATTCATTCATACGATCCATTCTAATTCATTCGTACGATCCATTCTAATTCATTCGCGCAAATATATCCATTCTAATTCATTCGTACGATCCATTCTAATTCATTCGCATGATCCATTCTAATTCATTTGTACGATCCATTCTAATTCATTCGCACGATCTATTCTTATTCATTCGCACAATCCATTCTAATTCATTCGCACGAATGTATCCATTCTAATTCATTCGTACGATCCATTCTAATTCAATCGTACGATCCATTCTAATTAATTCGTATGATCCATTCTAATTCATTCGTACGATCCATTCTAATTAATTCATACAATCCATTCTAATTTATTCGCACGAATGTATCCATTCTAATTATTTCGTACGATCCATTCTAATTCATTCGTATGATCTATGCTTATTCATTCGCACAATCCAGTCTAATTGATTCGCACGATCCATTCTAATTCATTCGCACGAATGTATCCATTCTAATTCATTCGTACGATCCATTCTAATTCATTAATATGATCCATTCTAATTTATTTGTACGATCCATTCTAATTCATATGCACAAAGGTATCCATTCTAATCCATTCGTAGGATCCATTCTAATCCATTCATACGATCCATTCTAATTCATTCGTACGATCCATTCTAATTCATTCGCTCGAATGTATCCATTCTAATCCATTCGTACGATCCATTCTAATCCATTCGTACGATCCATTCTAATTCATTCGCATGAATGTAACCATTCTAATTCATTCATTTGATCCATTCTAATTCATTCGTATGATCCATTCTAATTCATTAGTCCGATCCATTCTAATTCATTCGCACGAATGTATCCATTCTAATTCATTCGTACGATCCATTCTAATTCATTCGTACGATCCATTCTAATTCATTCGTAAGATCCATTCTAATTCATTCATACGATCAATTCTAATTCATTCGCACGAATGTATCCATTCTAATTCATTCGTACGATCCTGAATTAGATTGGATCGTACGAATGAATTAGAATAGATACCTTTGTGCATATGAATTAGAATGGATCATACGAATGAATTAGATACGAATGAATTAGAATGGATCGTACGAATGAATTAGAATGGATCGTACGAGTGAACTAGAATGGATACATTCGTGCGAATGAATTAGAATGGATCGTATGAATGAATTAGAATGGATCGTACGAATGAATTAGAATGGAACTTACGAATGAATTAGAATGGATCGTACGAATGAATTAGAATGGATCGTACGAATGAATTAGAATGGATACATTCGTGCGAATGAATTAGAATGGATCGTACGAATGAATTAGAATGGATCAAATGAATGAATTAGAATGGTTACATTCATGCGAATGAATTAGAATGGATCGTACGAATGGATTAGAATGGATCGTACGAATGGATTAGAATGGATACATTCGAGCGAATGAATTAGAATGGATCGTACGAATGAATTAGAATGGATCGTACGAATGGATTAGAATGGATCCTACGAATGGATTAGAATGGATACCTTTGTGCATATGAATTAGAATGGATCGTACGAATGAATTAGAATGGATCATAATAATGAATTAGAATGGATCGTACGAATGAATTAGAATGGATACATTCGTGCACGATCCTTCTAATTCATTTGCACGAATGTATACATTCTAATTCATTCGTACGATCCATTCTAATTCATTAATATGATCCATTCTAATTCATTCGTACGATCCATTCTAATTCATATGCACAAAGGTATCCATTCTAATTCATTCGTACGATCCATTCTAATTCGGGATCGTACGAATCAATTAGAATGGATACATTCGTGCGAATGAATTAGAATTGATCATACGAATGAATTAGAATGGATCATGCGAATGGATTAGAATGGATCGTACGAATGAATTAGAATGGATCGTACGAATGAACTAGAATGGATACATTCGTGCGAATGAATTAGAATGGATCGTACGAATGAATTAGAATGGATCGTACGAATGAATTAGAATGGATCTTACGAATGAATTAGAATGGATAGTACGAATGAATTAGAATGGATACATTTGTGCGAATGAATTAGAATGGATCGGACGAATGAATTAGAATGGATCGTACGAATGAATTAGAATGGATCAAATGAATGAATTAGAATGGTTACATTCATGCAAATGAATTAGAATGGATCGTACGAATGGATTAGAATGGATCGTACGAATGGATTAGAATGGATACATTCGAGCGAATGAATTAGAATGGATCGTACGAATGAATTAGAATGGATCGTACGAATGGATTAGAATGAATCCTACGAATGGATTAGAATGGATACCTTTGTGCATATGAATTAGAATGGATCGTACGAATGAATTAGAATGGATCATATTAATGAATTAGAATGGATCATACGAATGAATTAGAATGGATACATTCGTCCAAATGAATTAGAATGGATCGTGCGAATCAATTAGACTGGATCGTGCGAATGAATAGGAATAGATCATACGAATGAATTAGAATGGATCGTACGAATTAATTAGAATGGATACATTCGTGCGAATGAATTAGAATGGATTGTATGAATGAATTAGAATGGATCGTACGAATGATTTAGAATGGATCGTACGAATGAATTAGAATGGATCGTACGAATGGATTAGAATGGATCATACGAATGAATTATAATGGATCGTGCGAATGAATTCGAATGGATCAAACGAATGAATTAGAATGGATATATTCGAGCGAATGAATTAGAATAGATCGTAGGAATGAATTAGAATGGATCATACGAATTAATTAGAATGGATCGTACGAACGAATTAGAATGGATCGTACGAACGAATTAGAATGGATCGTACGAATGAATTAGAATGGATACATTCGAGCGAATGAATTAGAATGGATCGTACGAATGAATTAGAATAGATCATAGGAATGAATTAGAATGGATCATGCAAATGAATTAGAATGGATACATTCGTGTGAATGAATTAGAATGGATCGTGCGAATGAATTAGAATATTTGAACGAATAAATTAGAATGGATATATTTGAACGAATAAATTAGAATGGATCATACGAATGAATTAGAATGGATCGTACGAATGAATTAGAATGGATAGTGTGAATGAATTAGAATCGATCGTACGAATGAATTAGAATGGATCGTACGAATGAATTAGATCGTACGAATGAATTAGAATGGATCGTACGAATGAATTAAAATGGATATATTTGAGCGAATGAATTATAATAGATCGTAGGAATGAATTAGAATGGATCGTACGAATGAATTAGAATGGATACATTTGTGAGAATGAATTAGAATAGATCGTACGAATGAATTAGAATGCATCGTACGAAAGAATTAGAATGGATATATTCGTGCGAATGAATTAGAATGGATCGTACGAATGAATTAGACTGGATCGTACGAATGAATTTGAATGGATATATTTGTGTGAATGAATCTAAATGGATTGTATGAATGAATTACAATGGATCGTACGAATGAATTAGAATGGATCATACGAATGAATTAGAATAGCTCATACGAATGAATTATAATGAATCGTATGAATGAATTAAAGTGGTTACATTCGTGCGAATGAATTAGAATAGATCGTAATAATGAATTAGAATGGATCGTACGAATAAATTAGAATGGATCGTGGGAATGAATTAGAATGGATCGTACGAATGAATTAGAATGGATCCACCGAATGAGTTAGAATGGATCATACGAATGAATTAGAATGGATTGTACGAATGAATTAGAATGGATTGTGCGAATGAATTAGAATGGATCGTATTAATGAATAAGAATGGATCGTACGAATGAATTAGAATGGATCGTGCGAATGAATTAGCATGAATCGTGCGAATGTATTAGAATGGATCGTACGAATGAATTACAATGAATCGTACGATCCATTCTAATTCAATCGTCCGATCCATTCTAATTCATTCGCATGAATGTATCCATTCTAATTCATTCGTACAATCCATTCTATTTCATTCGTATGATCCATTCTTACTCATTAGTATGATCCATTCTAATTCATTCGTATGATCCATTCTAATTCATTCGTACGATCCATTCTAATTCATTCATACGATCCATTCTAATTCATTCGCACGATCCTATCTAATTCATTCATACGATCCATTCTAATTCATTCCTACGATCCATTCTAATTCATTCCTTCAATCCATTCTAATTCATTCGCCCGATCCATTCTAATTCATTCATACGATCCATTCTATTCGAATGGATCATGCGATCCATTCGAATTCATTCGCACGATCAATTCTAATTCATTCATACGATCCATTCTAATTCATTCATACAATGCATTCTAATTCTTTCACACGATCCATTCTAATTCATTCGTACGATCCATTCTAATTCATTCGTACAATCTATTCTTTTTCATTTGTACGATCCATTCTTACTCATTCGTATGATCCATTCTAATTCATTCGTACGATCCATTCTAATTCATTTGTACGATCCATTCTAATTCATTCGTACAATCCATTCTATTTCATTCGTACGATCCATTCTTACTCATTCGTATGATCCATTCTAATTCATTCGCACGAATGTATCCATTCTAATTAATTCATATAATCCATTCTAATTCATTCCGTACGATCCATTCTAATTCATTCGTACGATCGTACGAATGAATTAGAATGGATCGTACGAATGAATAAGAATAGATTGTGCGAATGAATTAGAATGGATCGTACGAATGAATTAGAATGGATCGTACGAATGAATTAGAATAGATCATACGAATGAGTAAGAATGGATCGTACGAATGAATTAGAATGGATCGTACGAATGAATCAAAATGGATTGTACGAATAAATTAGAATGGATACATTCGTCCGAATGAATTAGAATGGATCATACGAATGAGTAAGAATGGATCGTACGATAGAAATAGAATAGATTGTACGAATGAATTAGAATGGATCCTACGAATGAATTAGAATGGATCGAGTGAAAGAATTAGAATGGATTGTATGAATGAATTAGAATGGATCGTATGAATGAATTAGAATGGATCGTGCGAATGAATTCGAATGGATCGTGCGAATTCATTCTAATTCATTCATACAATCCATTCTAATTCTTTCACACGATCCATTCTAATTCATTCGTACGTTCCATTCTAATTCATTAGCACGATCCATGCTAATTCATTCGTTTGATCAATTCTAATTCATTCGTACGATCCATTCTAATTCATTCGTTCGATCCATTCTAATTCATTCGCACGAATGTATCCATTATAATTCATTCGTACCATCCATTCTAATTCATTCGTACGATCCATTCTAATTTATTCGTAAGATCTATTCTAATTCATTCGTACAATCCATTCTAATTCATTCGTACGATCCATTCTAATTCATTCGCACGAATATATCCATTCTAGTTCATTCGTACGATCCATTCTAATTCTTTCACACGATCCATTCTAATTCATTCGTATGATCCATTCTAATTCATTCGCACGATCCATTCTAATTCATTCCTACGATCCATTCTAATTCATTCATACGATCCATTCTAATTCATTCGTACGATCCATTCTAATTCATTCACACGTTCCATTCTAATTCATTCGTACGATCCAATCTAATTCATTCGCACGATCTGTTCTTATTCATTCGCACAATCCATTCTAATTCATTCGCACGAATGTATCCATTCTAATTCATTCGTACGATCCATTCTAATTAATTCGTACGATCCATTCTAATTCATTCGTATGATCCATTCTAATTAATTCGTATGATCCATTCTAATTCATTCGTACGATCCATTCTAATTCATTCCTACAATCCATTCTAATTCATTCGTACGATCCATTCTAATTCACTCATACGATCCATTCTAATACATTCATATGATCCATTCTAATTCATTTGCACGAATATATCCATTCTAATTCATTCGTACGATCCATTCTAATTCCTTCGTACGATCCATTCTAATTCATTCGTACGATCTATTCTATTTCATTCGTACGATCCATTGTAATTCATTCGCACGATCCATTCTAATTCATTCATAGGATCCATTCTAATTCATTCATACGATCTATTCTAATTCTTTCGCACGAATGTATCCATTCTAATTCATTCGCACGAATGTATCCATTCTAATTCATTCGTACGATCCATTCTAATTCATTCGTACGATCCATTCTAATTCATTCATATGATCTATTCTAATTCATTCATACAATCCATTCTAATTCTTTCACACGATCCATTCTAATTCATTCGTACGATCCATTCTAATTCATTCGCACAATCCATTCTATTTCATTCGTACGATCCATTCTTACTCAATGGTATGATCCATTCTAATTCATTCGCACGAATGTATCCATTCTAATTCATTCGTACGAATCCATTCTAATTCATTCGTACAATCTATTCTATTTCATTCGTACGATCCATTATTACTCATTCGTATGATTCATTCTAATTCATTCGGACGAATGTATCCATTCTAATTTATTCGTATGATCCATTCTAATTCATTCGTATGATCCATTCTAATTCATTCGTACGATCCATTCTAATTCATTCGTCCGATCCATTCTAATTGATTCGCACGAATGTATCCATTCTAATTCATTCGTACGATCCATTCTAATTCATTCGTACGATCCATTCTAATTCATTCGTAAGATCCATTCTAATTCATTCGTACAATCCATTCTAATTCATTCGTACGATCCATTCTAATTCATTCGCACGAATGTATCTATTCTAGTTCATTCGTACGATCCATTCTAATTCATTCGTACGATCCATTCTAATTCATTCGCACGATCCATTCTAATTCATTCGTACGATCCATTCTAATTCATTCATACGATCCATTCTAATTCATTCGTACGATCCATTCTAATTCATTCGCACAAATATATCCATTCTAATTCATTCGTACGATCCATTCTAATTCATTCGCACGATCCATTCTAATTCATTCGTACGATCCATTCTAATTCTTTCACACGATCCATTCTAATTCATTCGTACGATCCATTCTAATCCATTCGTACGATCCATTCTAATTCATTCGCATAAATGTAACCATTCTAATTCATTCATTTGATCCATTCTAATTCATTCGTACGATCCATTCTAATTCATTCGTCCGATCCATTCTAATTCATTCGCACGAATGTATCCATTCTAATTCATTCGTACGATTCATTCTAATTCATTCGTACGATCCATACTAATTCATTCGTACGATCTATTCTAATTCATTCGTACGATCCATTCTAATTCATTCGTACGATCCATTATAATTCTTTCATACGATCCATTCTAATTCATTCGCACAAATGTATCCATTCTAATTCATTCGTACGATCCATTCTAATTCATTCGCATGATCCATTCTAATTCATTCGTATGATCCATTCTAATTCATTCGCACGATCTGTTCTTATTCATTCGCACAATCCATTCTAATTCATTCGCACGAATGTATCCATTCTAATTCATTCGTACGATCCATTCTAATTCATTCGTATGATCCATTCTAATTAATTCGTATGATCCATTCTAATTCACTCATACGATCCATTCTAATACATTTATATGATCCATTCTAATTCATTTGCACGAATATATCCATTCTAATTCATTCATACGATCCATTCTAATTCCTTCGTACGATCCATTCTAATTCATTCGTACGATCTATTCTAATTCATTCGTACGATCCATTCTAATTCATTCGTACGATCCATTCTAATTCCTTCGTACAATCCATTCTAATTCATTCGTACGATCCATTCTAATTCATTCGTACAATCTATTCTAATTCAATCGTACGAATGGATACATTCGTGTAAATGAATTAGAATCGATCGTACGAATGAGTAAGAATGGATCGTATGAATGAAATAGAATGGATTGCACGAATGAATTAGAATGGATCATACGAATAAATTAGAATGGATCGTGTGAAAGAATTAGAATGGATTGTATGAATGAATTAGAATGGATCGTACGAAAGAATTAGAATGGATCGTACTAGGATCCATTCTAATTCATTCGTACAATCTATTCTATTTCATTCGTATGATCCATTCTTACTCATTCGTATGATCAATTCTAATTCATTCGGACGAATGTATCCATTCTAATTTATTCGTGCGATCCATTCTAATTCATTCGTACGATCCATTCTAATTCATTCGTACGATTCATTCTTACTCATTCGTATGATCCATTCTAATTCATTCGTATGATCCATTCTAATTCATTCGTACGATCGATTCTAATTCATTCGCACTATCCATTCTAATTCATTCGTACGATCCATTCTAATTCATTCGTATGATCCATTCTAATTTATTCGTTCAAATATATCCATTCTAATTCATTCTAATTCATTCGTACGATCCATTCTAATTCATTCGCACGATCCATTCTAATTCATTCGCACGAATGTATCCATTCTAATTCATTTGCATGATCCATTCTAATTCATTCCTATGATCTATTCTAATTCATTCGTACGATCCATTCTAATTCATTCTAATTCATTCGTACGATCCATTCTACGATCCATTCTAATTCATTCGTATATTCCATTCTAATTCATTAGCACGATCCATGCTAATGAATTAGAATGGATCGTACGATCCAATCTAATTCATTCATACAATCCATTTTACTTATTCGTATGATCCATTCTAATTCAATCGTACGATCCATTCTAATTCATTCGTACGATCCATTCTAATTCCTTCGTACGATCCATTCTAATTCATTCGTACGACCCATTCTAATTCATTAGTACGATCCATTCTAATTCATTCATACAATCCATTCTAATTTATTCGCACGAATGTATCCATTCTAATTCATTCGTACGATCCATTCTAATTCATTCGCACAATCTATTCTAATTCATTCATACGATCCATTCTAATTTATTCACACGAATGTATCCATTCTAATTCATTAATATGATCCATTCTACTTCATTCGTACTATCCGTTCTAATTCACTCATACGATCCATTCTAATTCATTCATACCATCCATTCTAATTCATTTGCACGAATATATCCATTCTAATTCATTCGTACGATCCATTCTAATTCCTTCGTACGATCCATTCTAATTCCTTCGTACGATCCATTCTAATTCATTCGCACGAATGTATCCATTCTAATTCATTCGTACGATCTATTCTAATTCATTCGTACGATCCATTCTTATTCATTCGTAAGATCCATTCTAATTCATTCGTACGATCCATTCTAATTCATTTGTACGATCCATTCTAATTCATTCGCACGAATGTATCCATTCTAGTTCATTCGTACGATCCATTCTAATCCATTCGTACGATCCATTCTAATTCATTTGTACGATCCATTCTAATTTATTCGCTCGAATGTATCCACTCTAATCCATTCGTACGATCCATTCTAATTCATTCGCATGAATGTAACCATTTTAATTCATTTATTTGATCCATTCTAATTCATTCGTACGATCCATTCTAATTCATTTGTCTGATCCATTCTAATTCATTCGCATGAATGTATCCATTCTAATTCATTCGTACGATCCATTCTAATTCATTCGTACGATCCATTCTAATTCATTCGTACGATCCATTCTAATTCATTCGCACGAATGTATCCATTCTAGTTCATTCGTACGATCCATTCTAAATCATTCGTACGATCCATTCTAATTCATTCGCACGATCCATTCTAATTCATTCGTACGATCAATTCTAATTCATTCGCACGAATGTATCCATTCTAATTCATTCATACGATCCTGAATTAGAATGGATCGTACGAATGAATTAGAATTGATACCTTTGTGCATATGAATTAGAATGGATCGTACGAATGAATTAGAATGGATCATATTAATGAATTAGAATGGATCGTACGAATGAATTAGAATGGATACATTCGTGCGAATGAATTAGAATGGATCGTGCACGAATGTATCCATTCTAATTCATTCGTACGATCCATTCTAATTCATTAATATGATCCATTCTAATTCATTCGTACGATCCATTCTAATTCATATGCACAAAGGTATCCATTCTAATCCATTCGTAGGATCCATTCTAATCAATTCGTATGATCCATTCTAATTCATTCGTACGATCCATTCTAATTCATTCGCTCGAATGTATCCATTCTAATCCATTCGTACGATCCATTCTAATTCATTCGCATGAATGTAACCATTCTAATTCATTCATTTGATCCATTCTAATTCATTCGTACGATCCATTCTAATTCATTCGTCCGATCCATTCTAATTCATTCGCACGAATGTATCCATTCTAATTTATTCGTACGATCCATTCTAATTCATTCGTACGATCCATTCTAATTCATTCGTAAGATCCATTCTAATTCATTCGTACGATCCATTCTAATTCATTCGTACGATCTATTCTAATTCATTCGCACAAATGTATCCATTCTAGTTCGTTCGTACGATCCATTACGATCCATTCTTACTCATTGGTACGATCCATTCTAATTCATTCGTACGATCCATTCTAATTCATTCGCACGAATGTATCCATTCTAATTCATTCGTACGATCTATTCTAATTCATTCGTACGATCCATTCTAATTCATTCGTAAGATCCATTCTAATTCATTCGTACGATCCATTCTAATTCATTTGTACGATCCATTCTAATTCATTCGCACGAATGTATCCATTCTAGTTCATTCGTACGATCCATTCTAATCCATTCGTACGATCCATTCTAATTCATTCGTACGATCCATTCTAATTTATTCGCTCGAATGTATCCATTCTAATCCATTCGTACGATCCATTCTAATTCATTCGTATGAATGTAACCATTCTAATTCATTCATTTGATCCATTCTAATTCATTCGTACGATCCATTCTAATTCATTTGTCCGATCCATTCTAATTCATTCGCATGAATGTATCCATTCTAATTCATTCGTACGATCCATTCTAATTCATTCGTACGATCCATTCTAATTCATTCGTACGATCCATTCTAATTCATTCGCACGAATGTATCCATTCTAGTTCATTCGTACGATCCATTCTAAATCATTCGTACGATCCATTCTAATTCATTCGCACGATCCATTCTAATTCATTCGTACGATCAATTCTAATTCATTCGCACGAATGTATCCATTCTAATTCATTCGTACGATCCTGAATTAGAATGGATCGTACGAATGAATTAGAATTGATACCTTTGTGCATCTGAATTAGAATGGATCGTACGAATGAATTAGAATGGATCATATTAATGAATTAGAATGGATCGTACGAATGAATTAGAATGGATACATTCGTGCGAATGAATTAGAATGGATCGTGCATGAATGTATCCATTCTAATTCATTCGTACGATCCATTCTAATTCATTAATATGATCCATTCTAAATCATTCGTACGATCCATTCTAATTCATATGCACAAAGGTATCCATTCGAATCCATTCGTAGGATCCATTCTAATCGATTCGTATGATCCATTCTAATTCATTCGTACGATCCATTCTAATTCATTCGCTCGAATGTATCCATTCTAATCCATTCGTACGATCCATTCTAATTCATTCGCATGAATGTAATCATTCTAATTCATTCATTTGATCCATTCTAATTCATTCGTACGATCCATTCTAATTCATTTGTCCGATCCATTCTAATTCATTCGCATGAATGTATCCATTCTAATTCATTCGTACGATCCATTCTAATTCATTCGTATGATCCATTCTAATTCATTCGTACGATCCATTCTAATTCATTCGCACGAATGTATCCATTCTAGTTCATTCGTACGATCCATTCTAATTCATTCGTACGATCCATTCTAATTCATTCGCACGATCCATTCTAATTCATTCGTACGATCAATTCTAATTCATTCGCACGAATGTATCGATTCTAATTCATTCATACGATCCATTCTAATTCATTCGTACGATCCATTCTAATTCATTCGTATGATCCATTCTAATTCATTCGTACGATCCATTCTAATTCATTCGCACGAATGTATCCATTCTAGTTCATTCGTACGGTCCATTCTAATTCATTCGTACGATCCATTCTAATTCATTCGCACGATCCATTCTATTTCATTCGTACGATCAATTCTAATTCATTCGCACGAATGTATCCATTCTAATTCCTTCGTACGATCCATTCTAATTCATTCGTACGATCTATTCTAATTCATTCGTACGATCCATTCTAATTCATTCGTACGATCTATTCTAATTCCTTCATATGATCCATTCTAATTCATTCGTACGATCCATTCTAATTCATTCGTACGAATGGATACATTCATGTGAATGAATTAGAATGGATCGTGCTAATGAATTAGAATGGAACGTACGAATGAATTAGAATGGATCATGTGAGAGAATTAGAATGGATTGTATGAATGAATTAGAATGAATTTGTACGATCCATTCAAATTCATTCGCACGATCCATTCAAATTCATTCATACGATCCATTCTAATTCATTCATACAATCCATTCTAATTCTTTCACACGATCCATTCTAATTCTTTCACACGATCCATTCTAATTCATTCGTACGATCCATTCTAATTCATTCGTGCAATCCATTCTATTTCATTCGTACGATCCATTCTAACTCATTCGTACGATCCATTCTAATTCATTCACACGAATGTATCCATTCGTACAAATGAATTAGAATAGATTGTACGAATGAATTAGAATGGATCATACGAATGAATTATAATGGATCGTATGAATGAATTAGAATGGATCGTACGAATGAATTAGAATAGATCGTACGAATGAATTAGAATGGATTGTACGAAGGAATTAGAATGGATCGTACGAATGAATTAGAATGGATATATTCGTGCAAATGAATTAGAATGGATCGTATGAATGTATTAGAATGGATCGTATGAGTGAATTAGAATGGATCGTACGAATGAATTAGAATGGATCGTATGAATGAATTAGAATGGATACATTCGTGTGAATGAATTAGAATTGATCGTACGAATGAATTAGAATGGATCGTGCGAATGAATTAGAATGGATCATACGAATGAATTAGAATGGATCGTACGAATGAACTAGAATGGGTACATTCGTGCGAATGAATTAGAATGGATCGTACGAATGAATTAGAATGGATCTTACGAATGAATTAGAATGGATAGTACGAATGAATTAGAATGGATCGTACGAATGAATTAGAATGGATACATTCGTGCGAATGAATTAGAATGGATCGGACGAATGAATTAGAATGGATCGTACGAATGAATTAGAATGGATCAAATGAATGAATTAGAATGGTTACATTCATGCGATAGAATTAAAATGGATCGTACGAATGGATTAGAATGGATCGTACGAATGGATTAGAATGGATACATTCGAGCGAATGAATTAGAATGGATCGTACGAATAAATTAGAATGGATCGTACGAATGGATTAGAATGGATCCTACGAATGGATTAGAATGGATACCTTTGTGCATATGAATTAGAATGGATCGTACGAATGAATTAGAACGGATCATATTAATGAATTAGAATGGATCGTACGAATGAATTAGAATGGATTGTACGAATGAATTAGAATGGATAAATTCGTGCGAATGAATTAGAATGGATACATTCGTGCGAAAGAATTAGAATAGATCGTATGAATGAATTAGAATGGATCCTATGAATGAATTAGAATGGATCGTGCGAATGAGTTAGAATAGATCGTATGAATGAATTAGAATGGATCGTGCTAATGAATTAGAATTGATCGAACGAATGAATTAGAATGGATACATTCGTGCGAATGAATTAGAATGGATCGGACGAATGAATTAGAATGGATCGTACGAATGAGTAAGAATGGATCGTACGAATGAAATAGAATAGATCGTACGAATGAATTTGAATGGATCGTACGAAGGAATTAGAATGGATCGTACGAATGAATTAGAATGGATATATTCGTGCAAATGAATTTGAATGGATCGTATGAATGTATTAGAATGGATCGTATGAGTGAATTAGAATGGAGCGTACGAATGAATTAGAATGGATCGTATGAATGAATTAGAATGGATACATTCGTGTGAATGAATTAGAATGGTTCGTACGAATGAATTAGAATAGCTCATACGAATAAATTAGAATGAGTCGTATGAATGAATTAGAATGGTTACATTCGTGCGAATGAATTAGAATAGATCGTACGAATGAATTAGAATGGATCGTACGAATAAATTAGAATGGATCGTGGGAATGAATTAGAATGGATCGTACGAATGAATTAGAATGGATCCACCGAACGAGTTAGAATGGATCATTCGAATGAATTAGAATGGATTGTACGAATGAATTAGAATGGATTGAGCGAATGAATTAGAATGGATCGTATGAATGAATAAGAATGGATCGTACGAATGAATTAGAATGGATCGTGCAAATGAATTAGCATGAATCGTACGAATGTATTAGAATGGATCGTACGAATGAATTAGAATGAATCATACGATCCATTCTAATTCAATCGTCCGATCCATTCTAATTCATTCGCATGAATGTATCCATTCTAATTCTTTCGTACAATCCATTCTATTTCATTCGTACGATCCATTCTTACTTATTCGTATGATCCATTCTAATTCATTCGTATGATCCATTCTAATTCATTCTTACGATCCATTCTAATTCATTCGTACGATCCATTCTAATTCATTCGCACGATCCATTCTAATTCATTCATACGATCCATTCTAATTCATTCATACGATCCATTTTAATTCATTCGTACGATCCATTCTAATTTCATTCGTACAATCCATTCTTACTCATTCGTATGATCCATTCTAATTCATTCGTACAATCCATTCTAATTTATTCGTACAATCCATTCTATTTCATTCGTACGATCCATTCTTACTCATTCGTATGATCCATTCTAATTCATTCGCACGAATGTATCCATTCTAATTCATTCATACAATCCATTCTAATTCATTCCGTACAATCCATTCTAATTCATTCGTACGATCGTACGAATGAATTAGAATGGATCGTACGAATGAATTAGAATAGATAGTGCAAATGAATTAGAATGGATCGTACGAATGAATTAGAATGGATCGTACGAATGAATTAGAATGGATCATACGAATGAGTAAGAATGGATCGTACGAATGAATTCGAATGGATCGTACGAATGAATTAGAATGGATCGTACGAATAAATTAAAATGGATACATTCGTCAGAATGAATTAGATTGGATCATACAAATGAGTAAGAATGGATCGTACGAATGAAATAGAATAGATTGTACGCATGAATTTGAATGGATCCTACGAATGAATTTGAATGGATCGTGTGAAAGAATTATAATGGATTGTATGAATGAATTAGAATGGATCGTATGAATGAATTAGAATGGATCATGCGAATAAATTCGAATGGATCGTACGAATTCATTCTAATTCATTCATACAATCCATTCTAATTCTTTCACACGATCCATTCTAATTCATTCGTACGTTTCATTCTAATTCATTAGCACGATCCATGCTAATTCATTCATTCGATAAATTCTAATTCATTAGCACGATCCATTCTAATTCATTCGTACAATCCATTCTAATTCCTTCGTACGATCCATTCTAATTCATTCGTATGATCTATTCTATTTCATTCGTATGATCCATTCGTACTCATTCGTACGATCCATTCTAATTCATTCGTCCGATCCATTCTAATTCATTCCCACGAATGTATCCATTCTAATTCATTCATACGATCCATTCTAATTCATTCGTACGATCCATTCTAATTCATTCGTACGATCTATTCTAATTCATTCGTACGATCCAATCTAATTCATTCGTACGATCCATTCTAATTCATTCGTAAGATCCATTCTAATTTATTCGTACGATCCATTCTAATTCATTCGTATGATCCATTCTAATTCATTCGCACGAATGTATCCATTCTAGTTCATTCGTACGATCCATTCTAATTCATTCGTACGATCTATTCTAATCCATTCGTACGATCCATTCTAATTCATTCATACGATCCATTCTAATTCATTCAAACAATCCATTCTAATTCTTTCACACGATCCATTCTAATTCATTCATAGGATCCATTCTAATTCATTCGTACAATCTATTCTCTTTCATTCGTACGATCCATTCTTACTCATTCATATGATCCATTCTAATTCATTCGGACGAATGTATCCATTCTAATTTATTCGTACGATCCATTCTAATTCATTCGTAAGATCCATTCTAATTTATTCGAATGATCCATTCTAATTCATTCATACGATCCATTCTAATTCATTCGTACGATTGATTCTAATTCATTCGCACTATCCATTCTAATTCATTCGTACGATCCATTCTAATTCATTCGTATGATCCATTCGGTCCATTCTAATTCATTCGCACAATCCATTCTATTTCATTCGTACGATCCATTCTTCCTCATTCGTATGATCCATTATGGATACATTCGTGCGAATGAATTAGAATGGATCATTCGAATGAGTAAGAAGGATCGTACGAATGAAATAGAATCGATTTTGCGAATTAATTAGAATGGATCGTACGAATGAATTAGAATGGATCGTGTGAAAGAATTAGAATGGATTGTATGAATGAATTAGAATAGATCGTATGAATGAATTAGAATGGATCGTACGAATGAATTAGAATGGATCGTATGAATGAATTAGAATGGATCGTACGAATGAATTAGAATGGATACATTCGTGCGAATGAATTAGAATGGATACATTCGTGCGAAAGAATTAGAATAGATCGTATGAATGAATTAGAATGGATCCTATGAATGAATTAGAATGGATCATGCGAATGAATTAGAATGGATCGTACGAATGAATTAGAATGGATCGTGCTAATGAATTAGAATTGATCGAACAAATGAATTAGCATGGATCGTGCTAATGAATTAGAATGGAACGTACGAATGAATTAGAATGGATCGTGTGAAAGAATTAGAATGGATTGTATGAATGAATTAGAATGAATTCGTACGATCCATTCGAAATCATTCGCACGATCCATTCTAATTCATTCATACGATCCATTCTAATTCATTCATACAATCCATTCTAATTCTTTCACACGATCCACTCTAATTCATTCGTAGGATCCATTTTAATTTATTCGTACAATCTATTCTATTTCATTCGTACGATGCATTCTTACTCATTCGTATGATCCATTCTAATTCATTCGGACGAATGTATCCATTCTAATTTATTCATACGATCCATTCTAATTCATTCGTTTGATCCATTCTAATTCATTCGTACGATCCATTCTAATTCATTGTCCGATCCATTCTAATTCATTCGCACGAATGTATCCATTCTAATTCATTCGTACGATTCATTCTAATTCATTCGTACGATCCATTCTAATTCATTCCTAAAATCCATTCTAATTCATTCGTACGATCCATTCTAATTCATTCGTACGATCCATTCTAATTCATTCGCACGAATGTATCTATTCTAGTTCATTCGTACGATCCATTCTAATTCATTCGTACGATCTATTCTAATTCATTCGTACGATCCATTCTAATTCATTCGCACGATCCATTCTAATTCATTCGTACGATCCATTCTAATTCATTCATACGATCCATTCTAATTCATTCGTACAATCCTTTCTAATTCATTTGCACAAATGTATCCATTCTAATTCATTCGTACGATCCATTCTAATTCATTCGCACGATCCATTCTAATTCATTCGTACGATCCATTCTAATTCTTTCACACGATCCATTCTAATTCATTCGTACGATCCATTCTAATTCATTCGCACGATCCATTCTAATTCATTCGTACGATCCATTCTAATTCATTCATACGATCCATTCTTATTCATTCGTACGATCCATTCTAATTCATTCGCACAAATGTATCCATTCTAATTCATTCGTATGATCCATTCTAATTCATTCGCACGATCCATTCTAATTCATTCGTACGATCCATTCTAATTCATTCGCACGATCCATTCTAATTCATTCGTACGATCCATTCTAATTCATTCGCACGATCTGTTCTTATTCATTCGCACAATCCATTCTAATTCATTCGCACGAATGTATCCATTCTAATTCATTCGTACGATCCATTCTAATTCATTCATACAATCCATTCTAATTCATTTGTACGATCCATCCTAATTCACTCATACGATCCATTCTAATACATTCATACGATCCATTCTAATTCATTCGTACGATCCATTCTAATTCCTTCGTACGATCCATTCTAATTCATTCGTACGATCTATTCTAATTCATTCGTACGATCCATTCTAATTCATTCGTACGATCCATTCTAATTCATTCGTACAATCTATTCTAATTAATTCGTACGAACGGATACATTCGTGTGAATGAATTAGAATGGATCGTACGAATGAGTAAGAATGGATCGTACGAATGAAATAGAATGGATTGCACGAATGAATTAGAATGGATCGTACGAATGAATTAGAATGGATCGTGTGAAAGAATTCGAATGGATTGTATAAATGAATTTGAATGGATCGTACGAATGAATTAGAATGGATCGTACGAATGAATTAGAATGGATCGTACGAATGAATTAGAATAGATCGTACAAATGAATTAGAATGGATCATACGAAGGAATTAGAATGGATCGTACGAATGAATTAGAATGGATATATTCGTGCAAATGAATTAGAATGGATCGTATGAATGAATTAGAATGGATCGTATGATTGAATTAGAATAGATAGTACGAATGAAGTAGAATGGATCGTATGAATGAATTAGAATGGATACATTCGTGCGAATGAATTAGAATGGATCGTATGAATGAATTAGAAAAGATTGTGCGAATGAATTAGAATGGATTGTACGAATGAATTAGAATGGATACATTCGTGCGAATAAATTAGAATGGATTGTATGAATGAATTAGAATGGATCGTACGAATGAATTAGAATGGATCGTACGAATGAATTAGAATAGATTGCGCGAATGAATTAGAATGGATCGTGCGAATGAAATAGAATGGATAAAAATGAATTAGAATGGATCATACGAATGAATTAGAATGACGATCCATTCTTACTCATTCGTATGATCCATTCTAATTCATTCGCACGAATGTATCTATTCTAATTCATTCGTATGATCAATTCTAATTCATTCGTACGATCCATTCTAATTCATTCGTACGATCCATTCTAATTCATTCATACGATCTATTCTAATTCATTCATACAATCCATTCTAATTCTTTCACACGATCCATTCTAATTCATTCGTACGATCCATTCTAATTCATTCGCACAATCCATTCTATTTCATTCGTACGATCCATTCTTACACATTGGTACGATCCATTCTAATTCATTCGCACGAATGTATCCATTCTAATTCATTCGTACGAATCCATTCTAATTCATTCGTACAATCTATTCTATTTCATTCGTACGATCCATTCTTACTAATTCGTATGATCCATTCTAATTCATTCGGACGAATGTATCCATTCTAATTTATTCGTACGATCCATTCTAATTCATTCGTACGATCCATTCTAATTCATTCGTCCGATCCATTCTAATTCATTCGCACGAATGTATCCATTCTAATTCATTCGTACGGTCCATTCAAATTCATTCGCACAATCCGTTCTATTTCATTCGTACGATCCATTCTTACTCATTCGTACGATCCATTCTAATTCATTCGCACGAATGTATCCATTCTAATTCATTCATACAATCCATTCTAATTCATTCCGTACGATCCATTCTAATTCATTCGTACGATCGTTCGAATGAATTAGAATGGATCGTATGAATGAATTAGAATGGATCTATTCTAATTCATTCATACAATCCATTCTAATCCATTCTAATTCATTCATACAATCCATTCTAATTCTTTCACACGATCCATTCTAATTCATTCGTACGATCCATTCTAATTCATTCGTATGATCCATTCTAATTAATTCGTATGATCCATTCCAATTCATTCGTACGATCCATTCTAATTCATTCATACAACCCATTCTAATTCATTCGCACGAATGTATCCATTCTAATTAATTCGTACGATCCATTCTAATTTATTCGTATAATCCATTCTAATTCATTCGCTCAATCCATTCTATTTCATTCGTACGATCCATTCTTACTCATTGGTACGATCCATTCTAATTCATTCGCACGAATGTATCCATTCTAATTCATTCGTACGAATCCATTCTAATTCATTCGTACAATCTATTCTATTTCATTCGTACGATCCATTCTTACTCATTCGTATGATCCATTCTAATTCATTCGGACGAATGTATCCATTCTAATTTATTCGTACGATCCATTCTAATTCATTCATACGATCTATTCTAATTCATTCGTACGATCCATTCTAATTCATTCATACGATCTATTCTAATTCATTCATACGATCCATTCTAATTCATTCGCACGATCCATTCTAATTTATTCGTACGATCCATTCTAATTCATTCGCACGAATGTATCCATTCTAGTTCATTCGTACGATCCATTCTAATTCATTCGTACGATCCATTCTAATTCATTCATACAATCTATTCTAATTCATTCGCACGATCCATTCTAATTCACTCATACAATCCATTCTAATACATTTATACGATCCATTCTAATTCATTTGCACGAATATATCCATTCTAATTCATTCGTACGATCCATTATAATTCCTTCGTACGATCCATTCTAATTCATTCGTACGATCCATTCTAATTCATTCGTACGATCCATTGTAATTCATTCGTAAGATCCATTCTAATTCATTCGTACGATCCATTCTAATTCATTCGTACGATCCATTCTAATTCATTCGCACGAATATATCCATTCTAGTTCATTCATACGATCCATTATAATTCATTCGTACGATCCATTCTAATTCATTCGCACGATCCATTCTAATTCATTCGTACGATCAATTCTAATTCATTCGCACGAATGTATCCATTCTAATTCATTCATACGATCCATTAGAATTTCTACTGGATCTGGCAAAAAACCAAGGTTTTTTGCCGATCACTCGAACCTTAACCGGATATTTTTTAACCGATCGGTCAAACTTGACCGATCGGCTAAAATCATTCGATCGGTCAAATTTCTACTGGATCTGGCAAAAAACCAAGGTTTTTTGCCGATCACTCGAACCTTGACCGGATATTTTTTAACCGATCGGTCAAAATTGACCGATCGGCTAAAATCATTCGATCGGTCAAATTTCTACTGGATCTGGCAAAAAACCAAGGTTTTTTGCCGATCACTCGAACCTTGACCGGATATTTTTTAACCGATCGGTCAAACTTGACCGATCGGCTAAAATTATTCGATCGGTCAAATTTCTACTGAATCTGGCAAAAAACCAAGGTTTTTTGCCGATCACTCGAACCTTGATCGGATAATTTTTACCGATCGGACAAACTTGTCCGATCGGCAAACATCATTCGATCGGTCAAAATTCCTACTAGATCGGTCAAAAAACCATGTTTTTTACCGATCACCCTATTCTTGACCGGTTGAATTTTGACCGATCGGTCAAAATTTGACCGATCGGTCAAATATGACCGATCGGTCAAAAATTAACCGATCGATCAAAATTTCAACCGATCGGTCAAAAAACCCTGTTCTTTGACCGATCACCCGATTCTTGACCGGTTGAATTTTGACCGATCGGTCAAAATTTGACCGATCGGTCAAAATTGACCGATCGGTCAAAATTGACTGATCAATCAAAATTGACCGGTTAGTCCTTTTTTATGCTAACACTCGACAAAGCTTCTTCATGCCTTTTGCGACAGGGGATTGCTATCTTTTGTACCAAATCCAAGCCAGCCAGAACGAACTCTAGCTAACTTGGAGGGGGTAACTGTGGGTGCAAATTTTGGCAGAAGTTTACCAGCTACCGCGGGACCCACCGGCCCTGCCTAGTGGGCCCACGAAGACTACCACGGGACCCACCGGCCCTGCCTGGTGGGACCACGAAGACTACCACGGGACCCACCGGCCCTGCCTGGAGGGCCCATGAAGACTACCACGGGACCCACCGGCCCTGCCTGGTGGGCCCACGAGGGCCACCGCGGGACCCATCGGCCCTGTCCGATAGGCCCACGAGCCTGTAGAAACCCCCAGAAGACGGCAGCGGAGCCCACTAGCTTTATCTGGAGGATCCCCAGATACGACAGCAAAAACCGCCATTTGCCCCGGAATTCCTCCCCGGGAATCCTATAAATAGCAGAGCCTTCGAATGTAAAAGGATCGAAATCTGAGATCGAATTCTCAATTCTAAAATCAGAGCTCTGGGATTTCAAACTTCCCATCTTCCACCTCTCTTTGATCTTCTTTTTCTCTCAAAGAGATCAGAGTTTTCAGTGATACTCGATCTGTCGAGATCACTACAACATAAGTGTTAGTGAATTCGGGTTGCTCCCTATAGCACGGAGACGTAGGCTTCGGCTGAACTCCGAGATCAATCTCTTGTGTCAAACACTCTCTCTGATTGCATATCTCTATTCACATATCAAAAGGTTTCCACTGCAATCAACAGATCTACCAACGATCTTCGACGTCAACTTCAACTCCAATTGACTGGTGCTGCGAGAGTCTTCGGGTCGGCACGAAGATTTTCCCCCACAATGTCCCCGCCGAACCAGTCGACCTCTAAGGCACTAGAGCATTTTTGCTGCCGGGTGATTTGCTGCATTTGCTTACGGCCCAATCATTATGCACCACGTCTTCCAGGGCATAATGGGACAATGCGTATGGATAGCAATCGTAGTTTCCCGTGTGCCACTAATGTATGACGTGGCACATCATGATTCGACCGTAAAGCCAGTGCAGCATATCCATTGGGCAGCAAGGCCACGGGTTCGACTCCTCCACTATGATCTATCTCCTCGTTCGCTGCCGATTTTGGAAGTAACACGTGGCTATCCAAAAACCAACGGCCACTATCTATGGCCATGGGGTGAACCCAAGGAGGGATGCCACCTGCCGCCAACCACCACCACCTGTTGTCGCCAACCACCTTCTTTATCGATCGCCACCATCACTGAACACCACTGCCGTTCATTGGCCACCAGCCCTGTCGACCACTGGCCATCCGCCACCTCCGCTGTCCCAACAACAATGGGTGGTGGCCGAAGGGCGACGGTGGTCGGCGACGACCGGCTCTCAGCATGGGTGGTCCCAGGCACTACCCAGGGCGGACCTACATTAGGCCGGGGGGGGGGGGGGCTCAAGCCCCCCCTCACTTTGGGATAAAACAAGGTAAGTTACACTTACCCACTTGAAGTTTAGTTCAAAAACACTTAACCCCCCTATGGTTTATTTTGTTCCAAATCACTCCCTAAAGTTTGAAATGTTAGCACAATACCCCTTTTGTCAACTACTTGATTTCCTCGTTTGGTAATTTTTTATCTTATCGAAGCTGAATTGAAGTTGAAGGGAGGCAGACTGTGTTTTTTAACCATAGGGGGGTTATGTTTTTAGCTAAACTTCAGGAGGGGGGGGCAAGTGTAATATACCCAAAAAACAATTCTAGTCAAATTTTGGTTACCAACTTCACATGGAGGTGGTCACCACCAGCCACCACCGCCCCACCGGAAACCACAATTTGCTAATCAATGTCCACCGTCATGCCACACGCCACATCCACATGGGCTACCCATCGTCGCTGGCCACCACCCTCCGTCGCCGCCTATATTGGTGACCCACGATTAGCCTCGCCGTTTGCCGGCCACCGATGCCCACCACAGTCCGGCCGACACCCACTGCCGACTGCCACCTCTCGTGCACATGGCATCCCCATAGAGTTCATCACATGGTCCTTGGTGAATGAGAATCGAGGCCTATTTACAGGTTTTTGGGAGTATGTATGAAATTCGTGCACCCCGTATAGTAAAAAAAAAAAAGGATATGGGCTAATATTTACAACCCGTGCACCCCGATCGAGTCGGCCAATTATAGCTCCAAATTTTCGAAAGACTCCGAGGATCAATATTCTCCTCCACTCGAGGCAAAATCCTAATATGCTTTTTGCTGCGCGATCAAAGAAATGGCAGGGACGTTGTCACGCTGTCTGCCAAGTCTTCAACTGTGAGGCAACAACTATAGTTACTTTTTAATAATTATGCCCTCCATGAGAAAAAATCCTGGGTCCGCCACTGGGCATTGCGATTGTGGTAGGCGGCGCGCGACAGATGGTGGGCGGCAACCGGAGGTGGTGGCATCCCTCTTGGTTAGGGGTGGGACTTGGGCGGGTTGAAAGGTCTGTCCATGCCCAACCCGACTTGCTCAAACCTTAACCCATTTTACCCGGGGAACCCATGGAAGCCCAACCTGTGCTTGCCCATTTTAGTTGTTCGGGTTGCTTCATTTGCAAAATAATGGACGGGTTGAACGGGTTGCCCAATTAGAAATGTTTGCGCACATAAATAGATGGAAAAAAAAACCCAATAGATTTTTG
This sequence comes from Chamaelirium japonicum, assembly GCA_947650365.1. Lineage (NCBI taxonomy): Eukaryota > Viridiplantae > Streptophyta > Magnoliopsida > Liliales > Melanthiaceae > Chamaelirium > Chamaelirium japonicum. The sequence continues at coordinate 912,123 of CANTAL010000064.1, read as the reverse complement.
AATTGCATTAAAAAATTCTTTGATTTACCTAACGAAAACATAAAGTCCAACCCATATCCCCACATATTTCAAACGAAAGCATTCAACATTAAACAGACAGGCTTTGATTTCCATAAAAAAAAGGGGTTATTTTGACTTTGCCCCCCAAATTTTGCCTTGAATTAGACTTTACCCCCCATCTTTTCATTAATTAGACTTTACCCTGCAAAACTAACTGTTCCGTCAGCTCATCCGGAAAAGAAATAAAGTTTTGGGGGTGAGCTGACGAAACAGTTAGTTTTGGGGGGTAAAGTCTAATTAATGAAAAGATGGGGGTAAAGTCTAATTAAGGCAAAATCTGGGGGCGGGTCAAAGTTAAAATAATCCAAAAAAAACTACCAAAGCATTCAACCTTAGTGTGTCACCTCCTCGGTTCCTCGGGTTGAGAAGGTCGGTTTTCAAACCCATTCAAATTAAAATCGGGTTGATTTTTTTTTGTCCAAACCCATCCAAGTTTGTAACTAGTTTTGCTCATAGTTATCTATTGTTCGGGTTAGGCGGATCGGGTTCGGGTTAGTCCCACCCGTAGTTCATCCCATGATCATAAATCGTGATCGTTGGTTTTGAGATCACCACATGTCACTCCCCGATTCGTCAGTAAGGGATAGGGGGAGGCGATCAACAGTAGAGAGGAGTCGAACGACTGGCCACGGGCTCCACTCGAAGCCCGAGGCATCGCGTTCGGCGTGTCGGCTTCGAGGAACCCGAGAGGACAGAAAGGACGGCCCGATGGCCACTAGCGGTTACCAATAATATCCCCATCAGACGGCCAGCGTCGAATAGGCGGTTGCCGCCCTACAGTCCCCGACCTCGCGCTCCCTAGCGTAATGGTCCTCGGCGGTCGGCAATTTGGAAAATACCAACAAGACCCGGCAAAAAGTATCCGTTGGTTTCCCGTTATAAAAACGCCACCCCCCCCAGCTCATCTAAATCTCTCTCTCTCTCTCTCTCTCTCTCTCTCTCTCTCTCTCTCTCTCTAGGTTCTCTCTCTCCGATATGGACAGCGTACTCATAGATCGAACCACCCTGTATAGAAGGAAGAGCTTTGACGTTGTCAATGGAGGTGCGTCTGTAAGGTTGTTCGGCTCCCCTCCGCCGTCACTTTATACATCCTTTCCGGTGGCTCCTCCTCCTCTTCCGCCTCTTCAGCAGCCCCCGCTCCTGCCCCTCCCCTTCTCCAACTCCGCTGCCCTCCCGTCTGCAGCAAAGAGGATCGCCTCCCCGGCCTCCGCCGCCGTCGTGAGGCCACGGCCGCACCAGAAGAAGCCGAGGGGTTCTGTTGGTCCGAGGAAGGGGCCCCGGTCCCCGGAGGCTGTCCGTTCTGGTCCGAAGCCGGTCGGGAAATCACAGGCGGCGGTGGAAGGAGAGGAGGGAGGTGAAAAGGAGAACGGGGAGTTCCTCGGGAGGTCGCTGTACTCGATCTCGCCGCCACCGAGCAGCCTTCCCCTGCCGAGATTCTCCCTGGTGAGGCCCAAGGATGCCGTTGCATCTGCCTCCTGCATTGCAGAAGCCATGGGCGGAGGTGGTGGCGGTGTAAGGGTGGACGGCGAAGCCACTGATGATCTCTGCCATCTCCTCACTACAACATGAGGCCCTATATACGGCGGCCAGTACAGGCCGCTTAATTGCTTAACCGGCCAGGTTGTGGCCGGAAAAGGTGGCCGGATTTGGCTCCGTCGCAAAAGCTGAAATCAGGCTTGGCCGCCGAGAATACCTCTTATATACGGCTGCTGCTGGTTGGCCGAGAATACATTTAAACGGCTCCTGATGGCCGCCGGTTATGTGAGGTGTTGGCCGCCAGTTACGTGGGGTGTTGGCCGCCGGTTTTGTGGGGAGATGGCTGCCGAATTTGCCATTTAAGCGGCCGCTGATGGCCGCTGGTTTTGTGGGGAGGTGGCCGCCGGTTTTGTGGGGAGATGGCTGCCGGTTTTGCCATTTAGCGGTGGGACGCGCTGGCCGCCGATTTAGCTGCAGCTTCTAGTTGTTTGGCCCCTAATTGGGTGCAGTTTTTGTGGGGGGAGAGTCCCCGAATTATGAAACACACAAACAACTAGTACCCTGTACTATGCCCTGTATGTATCAAACACAACTGTCACAATCTCGACTTGGGTTCATACGTGTATCTAAATTTGTATTCCATTGACAAAAAAGAAAACATTTCATTCAACAAAATCCACCCAAACTGATTCATACATGTCACCAACATGCTAAATCCATCACATTTTTTTCAACTAAATTAAGTAATAAATAATAATTAATCCACAAAGATTGATTCATACAAATATCCAACAGACTAAATCCATAATATTGTTTACGTAGCTGGCAATCCAATTAGAACAAGGACTTCATGCACTTCATCAATAGAAGCAACATTGAAGTTCCCTCCGCATTGGCTGCACATCCTCCTCCCAAGGCACTTTGCAAGAAGTAAATCCTCTCTGAGCTTGAGGTTAATAACCAAGTCTTTGTCGGTCACTCCCTCTAGTATTTCCTGCAACATGCAGAAAAGGCTCAAATAGTTAGCACGGAATTCGTCTTGAGAGTAGTAAATTTTCTTCCCAATTGCCACTAGTAGCATATAAACTGATCATGAATCCTAACATTTCTTAGGTCCTTTTGACAGAAAATCAAAACCACATGTGCTGATATGAGTACATGGAAAAGAGACCATTTCTTTTTTCCTTCACAAAACAGCTACGTGAAATCCCTAAGGTGTTGCTCAAAATAACCACTTAGATAACATGGTAATCTCTGGAAAGATTATAAGAACATTCATATACCTGTCTGAAAACGTATGGTATAAACCAACCTGGCCCAACTTACCCAACGCAACATGGCCACATAGACCTTACCATACTCTACTACACTTAACTTAGTCAAGCCAACCCAATTCACCTGGCCGCCGGAATGCCTCATGCACTTGCGGCGGAGCACTGATGGCCGCCGAAATCCAGCTCCAGAAGAGGCCGATTGAAGCTTGCCGCCGGATTCCCACCCTCGTATGCGGCAGAGACGAGATGGCCGCCGGTTCCGCCGCCGTATATAGGGCCTCCTGTTGTGAGGCCTCCGCCTTTAAATGGACAGCGAGCCCCCCCCCCCCCCCCCCCCCCCTTCTCTCTCTCTCTCTCTCTCTCTCTCTCTCTCTCTCTAAAGATAGATGGTCGGAGGGTGTGAGACTACTGTTTGGTGTTATGTAGGGGTGTACGTTCGGTTTCTATGATGCAGAACAATACTACATATTTCCAAAATGTGCGCATGTGTACGACTGAAATCTTTTTTTTTTTTTCGTTCCTTTTTTTTTTTGTTGGATTTCAAAGTAACATTTGATTCCAATTTTAGAAATATAAATTGATCAGTCATAACTCCTATTCTTTTAATATATTAGAGATGAATGAGAATTCAATAAATCTATACAAGCATGCTTTAATTTACTAATGCGCTAGTTATTGATCTATATATCGATCATGTGTTGCGTGAAGCTAATCAGGTAGCCCATCATCTTTGTAACAGAACCGTTTTATTTCGGAGGCTGTATTTGGCCGCATAAAGTAGTAAGCGGCGACTTGCATGGCTGCTCGATATACCGACCGAAAATGCTTTCGTCGTAAATGACTGTTCCGGCAATGGCCGCCGCTAAAGGCCTTATATGCAGAGGTTGTCCCCTCGAAAAAGACACCATTAATGCGGCAGGATTTTCCCTTAAGGCTCTGTTTGGGTAGGATATCTAATTCTGGGATTCTTCGAGCTGAAATCCCAGAAGGTGAAAAGTTGAATATGTGCTCCTAAATTCTTATTTCTTTGGAGCCCAGAATTTCAAAATCAAGTTTGACAAAATTAGTCTGTTTTAAAGATTCATGGAGCAGAGAAGTCGAGAATCCCGTTTAGCAACTCCAAACTGAAATAATTTTTTTCTAATAATTTTTTGACGTTATATTACAAATGTTACTCATAATTATATCAAAATAATTTGTTACAATATTTTTTTGATTATTAATCAAAATCGGATAATGTCACAGAAGATATCACTTATCCATACTATTTATTACAAGTCATATCCCAAAGTAATGATAGTCCTGCTTCAAATATAAAATGATACATCAAATTAGCATATTATAATGCAATGCTAAACGATGTGTGATGTTGTCCCTAAGTTCAATCTCATGAGTCATGGGGACTTGTCATTCCTTAAACATGCTGTGTAGATCTGTCTTTCAGCTGTTACCACTGCATCGTTACCTTCAAATCGGGTAGATATCTCATCCACCTCTCTCTTTCAATCTGTAAATAGTTATGTATTATACAACATGCTGCTACAATAAGCTAGCCTTTGACGATGTAATAGATATGATGACATTAACTTTAGGATCGAAAAGTGCGCCTTCAAAATGTCGAAACATCGCTATATGACATTCCTAAGTGAGAAATGACGCTAATTGAATAACTCTTTAGCCCTTCAATATCTTCTATTACCACTTCTCTAATAGTCAGACAAGTGATACCGCTCATGTCGGTGTGGAGCCATGTATCCTTGCATAGTTGGTAGCTTGCATCTACTAATATTTTCATCTACCTATATTATATAATATTTTGATGGATAATTAATAAAAATAAATAGAAATAATATTTTTAAATCAAGTTTCTAAATAACAATCATAACAACTTACACAAGGTTTTCTAGAATTTTCATAAAAAATATTAATAATATTGGTCAGCACATGTGATGTATGTAATTTACACATGTTTCATAGTTTTAAACAATATAGATTTACGAACCCTTCTGGTCTAACTAGTTAAAAAATAGTACTTGCAATTCATGTATAAGTATTAATTTGTCAAAGTAAATTGAGAAGTAGAAATGCTATTCAGCCATTTGAGAATTGGGAAATATTTCGGGCTGAATAGCATGTCTTTAAGAACCCATCTTATATGTGACAAAAGAGAAATGCCATATATATTCAATCTGAAGGTTTTCCCGATTCCGCCCAGCTCGATAAATGTGATCGTCTACGAGTGGTGGTTGTTGAATCTCACGAGTCACATTCAACCAAATTTGAATCTCTAACACCACCACTCGTACACGACCATGTCAATCGAGCTGAGTGGAATTGAGAAAACCTTTCGGCCGAACAACATTTCTCTTGATAAAAAATTATACAGAAATATGAGTACCATGGCAAAAAGTATTAATAAATTGGTTTTGCACACTCTCAAAGGGAAATGCTAGGTAGCCAACTAGCTAGTTTGCCAAGTGTTGGGTTGCCAACTTTAGACTCATCCCATGGCCCCCACAAAAATATTTTCAGCAATGAGGACTTGCCAGCACTCCACATCACATGGAGTTGGCAACAAAAGTTGGCAAACGAGTTGGATATATAGCATTACTCCTCTCAAATCACATAGGATATTTTGTTACCATATAGCCAACTTGTGCCAACTTTTGTTGCCAACTCAACGTTATGTGGAGTGCTGACAGGTCCTCATTGCTAGGAATGTAATAAGGATGGTCTTGGGTTAGAGAGAGAGAGAGAGAGAGAGAGAGAGAGAGAGAGAGAGAGAGAAGTCAGAGCCTGACCATCTACCTGCAATTCGACCATCTCCCCGCTCCTTCATCGTGTGTGTGTGTGGGGGGGGGGGGGGGGGGGAGAGAGAGAGGGGGGGGGGGGGGGGGAATCCGGCCGATGAGGTCGTGATGGGAGAGGGAGGGATCGGGTTGGTGGTGGAAGGTCGGGGGGGTTCGGAGTGCTGCGATCCGGCATGGCACAGGATGCTGCAAACTCGACAACCGCTAAGAGGGAGAAGGAGATCCTGGTGGTAGCTTTCAGATGTATTCGGCCGGTGTTGGAGAGGCTGGCATGATTCCGGCAAGCGACCGTCGGCGATCAGAGGGACTGACCGTGGGTTAGAGAGAGAGAGAGAGAGAGAGAGAGAGAGAGAGAGAGAGAGAGAGAGAGAGAGAGAGTAATGGCCTGAAATTCTGAGGGTTCTGGCGAGAGAGATTGGGATCCGGTTCCGTCAAATATCGAGAGATGGGAGAGAGACCTGTGATGACGAGAATGAGGGTGAGGTCTTTTGTTGTCGAGAGATGGGAGAAAATAGCAATGCTCTCTCTATCCAAATTGGTTGAATATTTTGGCTCTCCATGGAATCCCAAAAACGGGCTCCGAGTCGTAGAGCCCCTTTTTGGGCTTCGAAAAAAGCATTCCCAGAATCCTAATTGGGCTCTCCGAAAGATCTCAAATTTGGACTCCCTATACTCGTCAAACATACTCTTCGTGGGATTTTATGATTCTAGGCTTCTAGGATCCTAGAATCAAGGATCCGGAGCGCATCCAAACAGGGTCTTACATGCCGAACTTTTGTGGCTACTGAAACAACCGCCGAATTAGGTGGCAGTTATGGCAATGAAATCAGGACCGGTATATAGCACATTCGACGAGGTGGCCGCCGGATAAGAGATATTTTATGTGACGAGATGGTCGCCGGATCTGCTATTCGATGAGGTGGCCACCGGATATGAGCTCTGTTATGCGATGAGATGGCCGTCGGAAATGATGTTCGAAGAGGTGGCCGGCCGATTTGTTATATTTTCACCCATACAGGCCCATTTGATGAGTGGTGCAGAAACCCTTTTGGAAGGGCGCCTCTAAATCCAAATGAACCACACCAGAGACAAATGAGCCCATTGATTAGATTCATTTGCTGTCACCGGCCCATTGAATAAGCCCTTTCCCTCTTTACAATGGTGCAGAACCGGTTATAAGCCCATTGCCCATTCGCTGTCCGGAAGAACCACTTTTCAATGATGTAGAACCTGTTATAAGTCCATTGGCCGACAATGGTGCAGAACCTGTTTGAATAGGGTGATGGACTTGAATCAACCACTCCTAAGGTTACCCTTACTCGGGTTCGGGTTCACAAGGGAGTACCCTATGACATATGGTGAATTAGTAATACTAGAATGTTTAGAATGTGCTGAATTTTTTTGAGGGTGATCACCTTACCTTAGATAGAATGTTTAGCATAGCATGCCCATATATATAAATATATATATATATATATATATATATATATATATATATATATA